>OY776121.1:87337711-87937711 GCA_963675135.1 Galeopsis tetrahit
GGCGCGTTCATTAATCGAGGAAGTGGCCTTAAACAAATAGGAGGTGCATATAGTCAAACTCTTTGACTAGGCCCAGTTATTTAAAGAAGACCCGGCCCCCCTTTATTTGATTACCCGCCCACCCCATTTTAGTTTAACCCTCTCAAATTAATAAAAAATAAAATGTCATGCATGTAATAAAAAATCTGAAAAAGAAATTAAAATGTCAAGTGATGATTACCTGCCATGAAACTTATAGTAGCCGATAATTGGACTAAATTAAAAATAAAAAAAAAAAAAAAAATTTAATGAACTAAATTTAAAAGAAGGATGGACTAAAATAAAAAATATAGCAACTTAATGGACTAAAAATATTTAATCAAACAAACATATTTCAAAACCAATCTAGTTTATCCGTGCTTGAGCTTTTGAATTGATGGTCATTTGACTCCACTTGAGAACATTCTTAATTTCCATGTCATGAACATTAGTAACTAAATTATTGAACGATTTTGATCGAATTGCTCGAAGGATATACCGAATACCCCGTGCATTTTTTAATGCACATTTCAATTGTTGAAACTTCAATCAATCTATCCTCACATTTTAGACTCAATTTTCTCCACCCGATTAGTTAAACCTCCTAATTGTCCTCATATGAATGTAGAATATATTAACCAGTTCTTTATTTTTCATATCGCCTGAAAGGGGCAAAAGAAAAATGTTGTTTCTTCAACAATTTCGGATCAGGTGAAGAATTCTTCTCCCATATGTTCCAACTGTCAATTTTCTTAATCAAAATAAACCAAATATACATCATGTTGTTTACAAATAAATATTAAGAAAATTTTAATTTTATAAACAATTTTATTTTAGATTGAAAGTGAATGTATAAATTCATTAATTAATTAATGTTTTTTTTTAGAATTGTAAAGTAATTAACATATTTAACATAAAAATAAATTACAAATTTAATCTACATATAATATAAAAAAAATTACTTTTAATTTATATATTCGACTTACAAGAGATATACATGTTTAAAATAATAATATTATTTAGTCAGTCTCATTTATATGTGTCATTTTTTACATTTCGACATGATTAATAAAGTATTGATCAATTTCTTTTGTCAATAATTTAAGTCGCAGAACATAAAAAGTGAACTCATTCTATTTGATTTCCAACTACTAGTATAAAGTAGGAGTATAAATTAAAATTTCGACCGTTGGGCTTTATATTATTGCAATCCATCACTTTCTCTCTCTTTCTCTCCCCGCTCTCTTTTCTTGGCTGTGAATCTGTGATTCTGAAATTTAAAGAATCGTCTTTTCTCGTCTTCTGTTACTCACTATTTCTTCATAGATCTAATTTTAAACTCTCTAATGGGGAAACGCAAACTCCCCACTAAAGCTCCCAATCGTGAAAAGAAATGGGACAAGATTTTCAACGCATTAGTGAAGTTGTCCCAGAATTTGCAGAAAGATAGGCAGATTCTTGAAGAACAAATTAAATCTCTGCACGATGTTCTTCATAAGGTAAACATTTGCTATTTTATTTCCCTCAATTGTAGAGTGGTAATTTCTGGGGGAGTTTAAAATAGGGTTTTTTTTTTCCCTTTCTCTTCAAGAATCGTAAATTATTGGGATTTTTTCGATGCAGATGAAAATGGAGAAGAAGGTTGAGTTCCTGAAATCGGAACTGTTGTTGGGTTTGAAGGAGAGGGAAGCTGTCGTTTACAAGCATAGATATGGTAAATTGCTCTTTTGATTTAAAGATTTAGCTCTTTTTCTTCTTTTTTTCAACCTGAAAATATGTAGAATATATTGGGGTTTTTGGAAGAAATCTAGTATTTGCGTAATTTTCAAGCTGCGTAAAATTCTGTTTTGTTTTCCATTTTTTAGGATTTTTTTGTTTTGAAGTTATGAATACTGAAATACCTTTAGTTGAGCTTAATGTTATAAACTAGGTGAAGAATTTCCTCAAGAGAAGGGTTCAATTCATTGTAAACATTATAAAACAAGAATGTTACTATTGCACAATAGAACTACTGTATTTCTTTTCAAATGATTAAGCATAATGTTAAAAAAGTATAGTAATATTCATATTGTCAAGAGGTTGGTGTGTGTTTCCTAGAGGTTCACAAAATGCTAAACACTAGTATAAAGGAAATTTTACACATATTCAGAAGCTTATTCTGATATGCTATGCCATTCACTCTCTTAGTTTAAGCAGTTTTTCCTCTGAAATAAAGTTTATAGGTTAAAGGTTATTGGTTTCTCTTTGTTCTTTATCTTATCTACATATCTTGTTTTTGTCAAATGTAGAGAACACAAAGGATGATTTGTCTGACTTCAAAGAATGGTCTGACTATCTCGTACAGAAATGCTCGGGGCCAACTGTATGCTCTCTAATTTCTACTTATTTAATGCTTTTATAAATATATTTATATGTGTGTATACATGTAATAATGTGTTTTTGTTTTCTTGTAACTTGCAGGATTTATCAAATGATGTTAGTAATAAAGGGGAGGCCTCGCGAAACAAGGCCCTTCAAGCTGAGATGCGGAAGTTGAAAAGTGAAATCGAGCAATATAAATTGGAGAAGAACGCTGAGGTCTCTGCACTCTTAGCAGAGAAAAAATTTGTTTGGAACCAGCTTAAAAATGTGGAGAGTGACTTATCTGAACAATTAGAAAAGAAATCCAATGAAGTTGAATGTGCAAATCAAAAGGTGCAGACACTTACAATGTCAAATGAAACGTTAAGGGCCGACTTAACCAAGATGGAATCTGAATCAGTTCAAAAGAGTGAAGAAATCTCCAAACTTTTGAAGGAGATTGAACTCTTGAAATCGAGATCAGGGACCGCGTCTTCCTCATTGCGCCGCCCCTGTAGGACGAAGGGAAAGAAAAGTGGTTCTTCACAAATCATTGAAAAGGTGGCAGTCTAATTGGTACTTTACTGTTAATTTTACCTTCTAACTGATAATACCCCGTTCCAATTTAACTGTCGTTTTAGGAAGAAAAAAAAAGGTACTGAAATATGGGTTGCTTTTACTTTTCCAAGAGAAATTAAATATATTTTTTCCCACTTTGCCCTTTTCTTAATTTTTGTGGTATGTCTCATTTATTGATATACAACAATGTATTTGAAACACCAAAAGGGGATGTATAGTCATTTTATACAATTCATTTTAGGCCTCAAAATGACTTCCTTAATCTGTATGAAACACCCAAAACGACAGTTAAATTGCAACGGAGGGAGTAGTTTCCTAGTATTGATTATCTGAACTTGCTTTTGTTTTTTCATGCATGTAGTTCCTGGACATCTTCTGAATTTAGTATTGCATAACTTTAATTGTAAATGTCATGTGGAAAAACTTGATTGTTGCAAACGTGTTCTTATTTGTAGCCTCAGTTGTGGTGTGATTGTTTCGCGATGTTATCTCATGCTCTGATGAGAGACACCGGATTGCTTTGTTGCTGAAAATTTCATATTGAATCATTTCTTAATAAACAATTAAATGCTTGCAGATTACATAATGTTCTTGTAATCTGTTTTATCAAATTATTTTGGAATTTATCTTTGGTTGTAATCTGGGAAATAATAACCTCTCTCACAATTGGTTTCCTCTAACAAGGGTATATTAGGCTCTCAGTTCACTTTTGAATTATCCTTTAAGGGCAAGGACAATTCTCAAGATTACAGTCCATTTAACCTGTCTTCCCATTGCTGAACAATGTTCTGTATAGTTAGTGTCGAAGATGAAGGAGGGCTTTAACGTAAACTTTCTCGTGAATCTGCAGACAAGTCGTAGAAGGCAAACTGCTCAAAAAACAACTGAAGGAAAGGATCATCCTAAGAAGCAAGAGGTACTTCATGTTAGAGAAAATGAAGATTGCATTATGTTGTATGGACAATGTTTGTTAAATTGATTTTGTCTTTGCAGGGAAGAAGCAGTAGTAGTTCGAAGAGAAAAAACGTTGACGTGCTATCCACCCCAAAACTCTTCACTAGCTCCTTCAAAATTCCTAGATTGAAGACTTCATCAGCAACTCCACAAAAACATTGATCTCAGTTGATCTCTTTTTTTTTTTTTCCTTTTATTGTGTGTTTTGGCCTGTGTGTAATATTGTAATTATCTTCAAGTCTTGAATATTGCAAGAGTTTAAATTAGATTAGTCTTTTAGGTAGTATAATTCAGTGAGGAAATTTATGTGCATTTTCAGTTTGATGTGCAAAACTCTTGCACTAATGTTGTATCCTCATGAGAAGTAACTATTGGAATTGATTTCTCCCTATAGTCTCAATTATTTATTCTTCTTGGTTGATTGACTTTTCTTCAAGTCTTGGCTCGTGATTAAGCTGGAAATCAAATAAAGCTATTTGATACTTGATTTGAGATCGTTTAGTAAAAGTTCGTTTGAGCTCGGTTCAATATAGATAATAAACAAATTTGTACATTTATGTTTAATATAGTTTAAAACTCGGTTTGAGCTCGGTAACTACGGAAAAAAAAAATGAAATAAGTGAAAAATATCAAACTACTCGAGCTCGACTCGATTATAGCTCTCGTTTGGGTCAGATACTTGGCCCTTTATGGTGTGGTAACATCCCACTTTCGTCTTGTCAAAAAAAAAAAAAAAAAAATCCCGCTTAGGTGTTTTGTGAGTAGTTTTGGGTTTCTTACCCTTTGGGCTGCATCCCTTTTCTGGTTCAAAAGGCTGTTAGGCTTAGCCCATTAAGTTTTAGGGCAAGGTTATATGCACATATGTATTTGATGAGTACATCATCTGTATTTTTTTAAATTAATGATAGGTAAAATATCCGAAATACCCTTTGCTCAAATTTTTTTAAAAAATCATGCAATAAGTACACCCACTGTGTAATATCACGAGAATACGGGAAAGGAAATCAATTCTTCATCAAGAGATTAAAAAAAAATAAAAAATTGTGGCTCAAGCGATGCAAAGACGATGGATGTTATTAGTGTAATGACGTTTTCTGGGATACTGGATACTTTGAAAAAAATTGAACATTCGACTCTGATTTGTTGGAAAGTTGGTTATATTTCGTAAAAAAAATCGAATAATTACTATAATTTCGACTTTAGTTGTTTGAGAAGATGATATTTCGAAAATAAAAATCGAACTTGTTAATATGAACAAAATACCAATGTTCGAAAAAAAATACTATATGAACAAATGAACAATTTTTGAAAAAAATATATGAACAAATAAACAATTTTTGAAAAAAATATATGAATAATTTTCGAAATAAAAATAGAAAATGTGATTCAATTTCAAAGAACCAGACTCGATCGAATCACACATGCCCATCAATTATTTTTTTCCAAACACATATTTATTTTCTACATTATACACAAATTTGGAAGAAAAAATATAAAATTTCAAAAGTATAATTTATACTCCATAACCTAAAAAATAAGAACTAACCTCAACCTATGATAATTTTTTTTCAAGCGGTTTTCTTCTCCATTTTACACGACAATTAGTCTTCTTCCCCTTCATTCTACGTACATAGTTCGTCCTCTTCAAATGGCACAGAAAATGGAAAAAGTTACAGGATAGTGGAAAGTGAGGAAAGAGGATGCATGGTGGTTGTATCAAAATATATGAACTAAATTATACTCCGTAAAAAGAATTTATTACTCATAAGGGTAAATAGTAATTTTCAGTGTGGTTGTACTCATTTTAGGGTGGGTGTTTTAAGCGAGTGGGTGTCCTCATTAAATCCGTGCATATAACCGTGCCCTAAGTTTTAGTGCTTTTTTAGCTCCCTTTTCTTGTACTCCCTCGTACATGAAAAATAGTCTCATTTACCTTTTATTTTTTGTCCATAAAATGTAGTCTCATACCTTTATCTTTTATGGAAACTATCACCCTTCAACCATCACTTAATTACTCAAATTGTCATTAATTTTATTCACAAACAATCACTTTATTCACGATGGATCCACAATACCCTTACTAGCTTTATCTATTCTATCTACTTTTTTTTTTAAAACATGTGTCCCACCACAGTGGGACTACATTTCATGAATGAGAGGGAGTATTTCTTGTGTCCGATTGTTGTGACTCCCTCCTTTCAAGTTTATTATTATATTATTATAAAATACCATCAATTTAGGTATAGGTTAATCCATTTATTTTTATTATCTTCTTAATAATATGCTTATTTTACATAAATACCTGAAAATACCAGGAAGGGCCAATGATTGGGCTATCAATTAAATTAATATGTTGAGAACCACCCAAAATTATGTGATATAATTTTAATGTAATTACGTGCATATATTTTTATTGAATGATTTTACCTGGGACGAAGTTCCATTTATCGTATTATATGGTTCTTGGGTTCTCGAGATCTCAATCCAACTATATTTTAAAGGAATAATAATTTAAATGTTAAAGTAAAGCACTAAAGCTCTATGAGGGAGGACAAAATGATCCCCAATCCAAATTAAAGTCACCCTATCCCGTCTTGTAATCTATTATGTAAATAAATATAATACATATAAAAACAAATTAATTTAATTTTTTAAGTTAAATATTGAGTCGCCTGAATATATGTGCAGGGCGGGCTTGGACCAGGGTAGGACGTACGGTTGAGTGCGAAATAAAGTTAGAGTTCAAAATACACGTACGGCTCCACAACCCCATTGCAATCTCTATCTGTGTAGATAAAATATGAGTAATGTAATTGGGAAAAATAAAATAATTTACTAAAAATGAAATGAAAAAAATAACAAGAAACATATAAATATAAAAAAAAAAAATGAAAATCTTGAGGTAGATACCTGAGGTGAGTATGAGGTAGTGTAGTGTTGGTTAAGAAAGCATGTCACCCACCCGGAATGTCAGATTTTGACACCTATCATTCAATCCACCCTAGCTCACAATTTTTACAAGTACCAAAAAATTGAAATTAGGCATTTACAATTTATATAAATAACTTTTATTGTGTAATTATATTGCACGTATATTTCTAAATAATACTCAATTCGTCTTATTTTTAATTCAACGTTTAATATTTTCACGTATTTTAATATATAATTATTTATTAGTATTAAAGGGGATAAAATTAACTTTTAGGAGAAATATTATGAGTATTTTTACTTTATTGAAGATGAAATATTTTGTTTGTGTGTAAAAAATAATGACATGGGATGTAAGTAGATGTTTAAGTGAGATTTTTAAAGGAATATGTGACAAATGTTCAAATAATAATGAGACGGAAGGAGTATTAATTATAAAATATTAGTTTGATATATTAGTTGATTTATTATATAATGTTAGTTGTTATATGTGTTGAGTAAAAAGGTCAAACAAATGTCCCACATCGAAAAGGCATTGAAGGATTGTGGATATAAAAGGATGGACTAGTATCCCCATTGATATGAGGCTTTTTGGGGAAACTCAAAAGTAAAGCCGTGAAGTTTTGACAAACCCAAAGCGGACAATATGGGGGATACGGAAGGGTCGAGTCCCGCCATAGTGTGGGGGAGTCCCGAAAGAACCGTAACAATATGGTTTATAAATAGTATATTAAAAAATTAATATATAAGAATAATTATTCATCCCTCTACAAGTTTCATCCGATGAAATAAAATTCTTTTAAATAGAAGGCAACACATAAATATAGTTGCACGGTGGTGAAAAAAAACCCAGTATTTAGAAAAGGGGGAATTATGATTAAATATTGTAAAAAAAATAAATGAAAGCACTTATAAATCGAAGTGTTATAAAAAAAAAGGAAGCTATATAATATGCTCAATTCCATCCAAGAAGTTAGTTTTTTTTAACTATTTTGTATAGAATTAAAAAAATATTTTATTGATATATTTATTTTTTAATAATATATTTATTTTTATACATTGGAGAAATGAATGCATATCTTTTTACATGCACAATTCCTAAACTATTTTCACAATTGTAGTTCAAAATCAGCTTAGTATCTTTATAATAATCACTCTAAAATGACTTAATGGCAAAAGTTAATAAAGAAAAAATTAAAATGTCAACATACCTTTTTAAAGAAAGAGTGAAAAGAGGATATATTAATATATTTATAATAAAAAAATAAATATTATAAAAATTATATAGAGATAGTTTAGGAAGTGAAAAGATGATAAATTAATATATTTGTAAATAAAAATCCTTAATAGATCGATCTAAATTGTTTTTGGAATTTTCAATTTAGTCTCATTCTTCATCAATGGATTCGGATGGTCCCAGGGGCGGACCCAGGATCCATGGATAGGGGGGGCCGCATTTTTTTTTAGTGATCAGGTTTCTCAAATGCATATTATTATGTTTTAATTTATTAGACTAACTAATTTTATATACATATAGTATTAATTGAAAAAAATGAACACTCAAATTATGGAATAATGAATATATTAATTATTTATTTTATTAAATGTTATTTAAAATTAAAAAATTATCAAATTCAATTATTAATCCATTTTTTAAGGGTTAAGTATTTTTTATTTATATAATACTACTAAATGAGTTAATTGTAAATATATTTTAAAAACACTAAAGTAATAACAAAAGTAATGTTTTTTTATCAATAATAGTTTCAAACATAAAAAATATAATTATTTTAAAATTAGTTGTATAATTAAAATACGAACAAAATAATCATTTTTATATATTAGTACTAAAAGTAAATAAGAATTTTTTTAGCCGACTTTAACAATAAACTCACTGCAAAAATAGTATATTGACTTAATTTATTATTAATTTTATCACAAATTCTACTTAATTTTAAAAAAAAAAATTAAAAAATTAAAATTTAATAAATATATATAGGAGGTGGGTGGGGGGGGGGGGGGCAGGGCCCCCCTTGGGCTTAACGTGGGTTCGCTCATGGTCCTTACATAGATATGAATTAATTAATTGTCCAGTATTGTACGTAATTTGTTTTTCTATTTTTATGATACAACGATTTATACAAACATTAATTATGCGTATGAAAAGTCTATATTTATCATTTTCCCTAAATTACCCTTATATAAATCCATATATTTTCTCAATTTTTTTTACATACTGATATTTCTTGTCATTCCTTTTTTGCCTCATTTTTTCGCCAACTTTTAATTATAATGGAGGGTAGATTTGTAAATAAAAAAAATTGTTCTTTAATTTTATACTCCGTACAAAACAACAAAAGAGACAATTATTAAAAAATGGAGGGACTAATTATTATGACTCATTTGTATATATGACTAATTAAAATTCAATTATGACATTTATGCAATTAAAAGATCCCATAATTTTTATTTTTATTTCAATTTAGTCTCATAATTTACAAATTAATTCAATTTTGTCCGTTTCTAATTTTTCGAACTGGTGTTTTAAAACTAAATGTAGATGTCGCATTCTTCGAGGAGTCGCGCAATCCACAAATATCTTTTTTTGAAGAACTATCTTGGGTTCAGACCCTTGGCTTGGGAAGAGTAGTGGTCAAAAGTGATTCAAAAATTGTGGTGGATGTCGCGCAATCTATATATCTTTTACTCTATTTTGGGGGATTATATTAATGTTTGTATATAAAAACTCTCTTAGAATTTTAAATTAAGTGTCAGGTTAATTTTGTAGACGAATTTGCAAGGAAGTCTCGATCAATCTTATGGAAGCCCTTTTTGTTGGGTAGATCCTACGGAATTTGTGGACGTCTCTATCTTGCATAGCATTGGCGTCTCGGACAAAAATTGTGTGTCATGATCATATCGAGTTTAATGTTGAATGTTAAGTATGTAGGAAAGGTGGTTGGGATCAGGCTGCTTTTTTAATTTCTTTTTCATTGTCTCGATCGATCTCACAATATAAATATTGTGTCATCTCCATTAATTCTGCACACAACATTAAAGAACAAGAAAACGACCTACATTTATTTTTATTTTTGCAATATATTATTGGATTAATTAATTAATGGCTCCAGCGGGAATGTGCCTTACTTCTCTAGCACAAGAGAAAAGCCTCCACCCTGATTTCATTCGAGATGAAGACGAGAGGCCTAAAGTGGGTTACAACAATTTCAGCCATGACATTCCGGTGATATCGCTAGCCGGAATCAAGGAAAACGGGGGCGAGAGGGCGGAGATATCCCGGAAAATAGTGTCCGCGTGTGAGGAGTGGGGTATTTTTCAGGTGGTGGATCATGGGATTGAGTTGAAACTCGTAGACGAGATGACTCGTTTGGCTCGCGAGTTTTTCTGTTTGCCTTCCGAAGAGAAGCTTCGATTCGATATGTCCGGAGGAAAGAAAGGTGGCTTCACTGTCTCTAGCCACCTTCAGGTAATTAGATTGAATTCAATATTACATGACAAAAATTTATATAAACATTAGTAGTATTTTAAATAAAGAGAATGTCAAAAATATTAGTATTAGTTATTTTCGTTGAATAATATTAGAGGTGCACACGAAACTTACTCAAAATGTTTTTATCTAAAGGGAGAGGCGGTACAAGATTGGCGTGAAATAGTGACGTATTTTTCGTACCCGATTGAGGCCCGAGACTACAGCAGATGGCCCGATAAGCCCGAGGGATGGCGGGCGGTGACGGAGGAGTATAGCCAAAAATTGATGAGTTTGGGATGTGAGTTGCTGGGGGTGTTATCTTTGGCCATGGGCCTCGAAGAAGATGCACTCTCGAAAGCCTGTTTGACTATGGATCAAAAAATAGTGGTGAATTTCTACCCGAAATGCCCACAACCAAATCTCACGTTGGGCCTAAAGCGCCATACTGACCCGGGTTTGATTACTTTGCTGCTCCAAGATCAAGTGGGCGGGCTTCAGGTGACCCGAGACGGGGGCAAGAAATGGATCACGGTGCAACCCATTTCGGGGGCTATTGTTGTCAATCTTGGCGACTATGCTCATGTAAGTTTTTTCTTTATTCCAGTATTTTGTTATACAAAAAACCTTTAATTTAATTTGATTTAATATATTCATTTAACGAGAATGTTATTATATTTTGAAATTTTGCAAATTTAATTTAATTTTTTTTTTTGTCAATTTCTAACACAATCTACATACTACACATGCCAATTTATGGAGTGAAATGATGTGTTCCTTATATGAGTTGGAATTTTGGTAGACTGTTTGGGACCAATCCATGAATTTGTATTTAGATACAAATATAATTATATAACCAAACCAATAAGTAGATGTTACTATAATTAACTTTCTCACCCTTCTTTTCTAACCCCACAATAAATTTATCATTCTATTTAATTGTAGTATTTAAGCAATGGGAGGTTCAAGAATGCTGATCATCAAGCAGTAGTGAACTCAGAGCATAGCAGATTGTCAATAGCAACGTTCCAAAATCCAGATCCGAAAGCAAAAGTTTACCCACTAAAGATGAAAGAAGGTGAGAAGGCGATTATAGAAGAGGGTGTCACTTTTGCTGATATGTACAAGAGGAAAATGAGCAATGATCTTGAGTTAGCCTGGCACAAGAAACTGGCCAATCAAAACAACTCCCAACAATCCCTTCATGACCTTGACACATTGAATGAGCCGCCACCAAATGACGGATCCGGTATTAAAATACTGGACGGACTGAAAGTTTAAATTAAATACAATTAAAAAGAATAAAAAGCATACATATTAATTATTTTCAAGGTTAAATATTCTTTATTTTACAACTAAAACAATTGAAATGGATGTAATCGGGTGGTGGTAAAGTGTTGCTTTTACGTTTAAAAGTTCTAAGGTTCAATATGTACTATGATAAATAAAAAATTCCATTTTATACATTGTTTGGGTAAATCGTGATGTCAATAAAGTGACACATACTTTTGCTTTCTTCTTATACTTGGATCGAGTTTCCGTCGATCTGGAAGACCTTCCGAAAGTAAATTATTTGTGCTGATACATGTTTGTTTGTTTTTTTAAAGAAATCATTAAAAAAATTGAGCCTATATTTCTTTTTTGATGTTTGAGTTGATTTTCGTGCACAATTATGAGCCTTAAAAGAGCCTAAATTTATAAGTATACAAGTGATTTATTTACATCATTTATTTAAAAAAAATTAAAGTATTTCATCCATACGTACAAAACTTAGGAATATTTATTTTGGGTTTAAAAATTGGTAGTAGGATTTGTAACTTCAATTTCGGTTTAATATTGAGATTTAAAAAAATATATAATTACAGTAGTTGTAAATTTAATCTCATAATTTTCAAGACAATTCATTTAAATATCTTTAATATATTTAAAATATAACTCACATCATTCAGTTTGTATGAGTAACATTCACCCATATAAAAAATTGATCAACTAGTATCAATTACATACAATGTAACTAGTACACACAAGTATTTATCAAATATTAAAGGCAAAAATTTGTGTATAGATCTTTTTCTGTGAGACGGATCTCTTTTAATCCATATTTCAAAATTTTGAATAGGATAACCCATATTTTTTTCCTAACTTTTTATTTGTAAAAATAGTGATAATGTTTTAAGTACAGTAAAAAGTGATAATATTAATATTTTTAGCAAAATGACGGTCATTTTTTGCTTAAACTCTATCACTTTTTATATGAGTATAATATTAATATTTTTAATAAAAGTGAGTGTCACTTTTTATATGAGTATTAAGGTAGACCAGTCTCATAAATCTCATTGTGTGGGACGATCTCACCCAATACTAGCACAATAAATATTAAATTGAAGGTAAATTAAACATTACGGAGTACAATTCAAATGCATTGATAAGAGAATTTGCCAAAATTAAAATAAAATAGATTTAAATCTCGATTTAATTAAAATATCAAAATAAAGTCACACTTTATTAGGAATTAAAATCTCACAAACCAATATAAACACAAAACAAACATGTTCCTAAATTGTCAAAATAAAATCAGAAGTTAAAATGATCTAAACAAAGCAGATTTAAATGAGGGCTGATAATAAACCATGACAAGAAGCAGCGCCACCGCCAGAGCCAACCCCCACGGCCAACTTTCCTCCCCCGCCGCCGCTTCGTAAATCGGCATGAGCCACCTGCGGCGGAGCACCATCATGTGGACCACCAAAACACCCACCAGCGGCAGCAGCAGCAGGCCGAATCTCAGCCCCATTTTGCTCCTCTCTATTCTCTCTTTCATCTCTGAATAACTTGCCAAATACATCAACATAATAAACACCCCAAAAAACACCACCAACGCCAACGGCGGCGCTGAAATCGAGTTTAGGGTTTCGTTTTTCCACCCTAAACCCCTCCTTTCTCTCACAAACCAACCCATTTTTTTTTTTTTTTTGGCTAATTAATTTTTTTAGAATTAATTATGAGGAAGAATATGGTAATAATTAATACTCCAGTATATATAAGGATTAATTGAGGGATAATGCTTTCGCATAAGTTCTGTATTTAAGAATTATTTTTCAATTTGATGGCTAATATCGACTTTCATTATTAGATTATAATTACGAAAAGGCGAATTTACATGTTAAAAAGGCAAGAGAATATATTCTAAAATTCATCATACGCCAATATTAATCTACGGTTGTAATCATGCAACGCAAGATTATGCTGCCCGTACGGAAAGTCCATATTTAAGCAGCATCAACCCAATCTATTACATATATGATCAACATGATTCGCGGTAGTTCAAATTGACTTCATTATTATAATTAGTACTCCGTAGTATCTTACGAGTCACTCTAAAATCTAAATTCATAATATGAATATCACAATAGTTAATGATGTGAAACTTCTTATAACTCCATTCTTATTCGGGTCATGATTAGTAGTACGTATGTCACAAGTCAGTTCAAAATCTGAATTCATAATGTGAATATCATGGTAGTTTTTATTGTGAAATTTACTTCATTCTTATTCGGGTCATGATTAGTAGTATGTCAAAAGTCAATGCAAAATCTGATGGAGATCAATTGACAATAATTAAAGCGTGATTGGAGTATTTATGACTAACTTCTCTAATTTAGCAATTACTTTCAATTATTATCTTTATTTTCGGTAATAAAGCCCAAACATGTTATGGCCTAATTAGGGTTTATGTGATGAAGACTATTTATTCTTGTTCTTAGAATGTTTTAGGGAGGTGATTTGATTAATAAAAAAAAACGAGAGTTTATCTCAAAATCTCTTTTGCGGTATTCTGTGTGAATCAACGTATCTGAATTTTGTCACTTTTTCGGGTATTCGTAGAATCAACGGATAGTGTGTGTTCTTTTGTATTTTTCGTATTTATTCATATTGTATACGCTTCCGCGACCTAAATCAAAATCTCAATTCATTTTATGGTGTTAATATAACATCTAGTATCATTATTAAGGAGAGATTGTCAAATTGAAAACCAAAGGGCCTACCTTTTACTCTATTTCATCAGGCCGTAATACCTAATATGCCCTTTTACACATTTAAATCAAATTATACATACACTCTTTACTTTAAAACCTCTAAACTCTATTTTTTCTCTCTTTTCCCCACTACCCTTTTTCATCCCAGCCTCCGCCGCCCGCCTCCACCCAGTCGCCGCCTAATCTCCTTCCTCATTTTTTTTTCGTTTATGTTATGTTTACAGGAGGCGGCGGTGCCCCTTCCTCTCCCAGAAAAAAAATTAGCAATATATATGTATTGATCACATACACACATATATTTTTTATTTATACAAATAATTATAATTAAAAATATACATTACTAATGTATTAATTATACATAATTCATAAACGGACATAAAGTATTAACATTACACTATATAAATAATTTATAATTTCAAATTTCAAAGTCAAAATAAAAAAAAACACAATAATATTTAAAAATAATGTACTTTATTTATTTGCCTAAAAAAAATAAATTGATCGGGCCAAATGGACTGCCCCATGGACCGACGAGCCAAATTCAGTCTAGCCCATTAGGCCCATCGGGTCGGGCCAAATAGGCCCGGTTCTATATGGACTTCTAATTTTAGAGCCCAGTCATACTAGGTTTCGGGTCGGGCCCAAATTGCCGACTCTACCCACGGCTGCAGGCAGCCGCCTCTCCTTTTTCTTTTTTAAAAATTCGACAACTCTTTGTCGAAAATATACACTATCGTCGACAATTATTTTCGATCAAGAGTTGTCCAAAATTTTGTTTTTTATGTTTTTTAAAAAAAAAAATCATTCAACCAAGAGTTGTCGACATTTTTTTTTTCGTCGACAAACTAGTGTCAATAAGAATTGTTTTTGTTGACAAACGAGTGTTGAATTTTTTATTTTTTTTTAAATTTGAGTTTTTTTTAAAAAAATTCTGGTGCAGCGGTGGCGGTGGTCGTTGAAGGTATGTCGACAGCCTTTTCAATTAGGGTTAGGATTTAAGTTTTAGAAGGGGTGTATCTGAATATTTTACTAGAAGAGTAAATTAGTATTTTTACATGTATATTTAATTAATAAATTTATAAAGAAGTATATAAATATTTACAAGTGTGGAGGGGTATATAGCCTGACCCTTTTAAAAAGGCCACGGCTAAAGGCACCCAGGATTCCTATGAGTACACCCAGGTAAGTTTTTTTTTGTGAAAAGGGTGTAGCGAAATGACGTTTTTACCCCTCTTGTATATTTTTAAAAAAATCCCCGGATGAGTACACCCACCTCCTTTCTAAATCGCGGGAATGCATAGAGTCATCACAACTCTCAATTCCAAAATTTCCATTTCTGCACATTCGATTTTTAGAGCTAAGATGGGGTCGAAAATGGTCGATTATGATGTAATAACTACGAGTGGTGGTTCCAAAGACTCATTTGTAACTTGTAAGTTATTTATCATGTTTTGAAAGTTTTTTTTTCGAAAGTGAAAGAGTTTTTATGTTTAGGGTTTTTTAGTGTTTGTGTTGGTGTTTATGCTTGTTTTTTTTTGCATCTTATGACTATATAGTGGTATGTAGTTGAAATAATATGCATTTAGGACATAAATTTTGACATTATGTATTGCATTTTTTCGTTTTTCAAAAAAGCCCCTTTTCGCGACTGGTTCTGCGAAGAAGACGACCATGTTCGTGTTTTTTTTTCGGACAAGGTCGTGTTGTCCGAAAAAAAGTTCAAAACAAATATCTTTTGTTTTGAACTTTTTTTCGATCATAGGTCTTTTCTTTTGAATAATTTTTCGAACATGAAGCTGTTGTTTTGAACTTTTTTTCGAACATGAAGCTTTTGTTTTGAACAAAGTTTCGAACATTACTTAATTTTTATTTTTTTGAATTTCAGAATTTGGGTGATGAGAAGGACGATGTTTGGGTGGACGAATATTGTCTCGAAGAGGAGTATGAGGAGTACAATTATGATGATGAGTGGGTGAATGACTCTGTTGTTGAAAGGGAGAATGATGATGTCCAGGGTCATGAAATTGTTATGGACTACACGGACGTCTTCACGAATATGGCTTTGTTCGAGTCTCGTGACGCACTCTTGTCTTGGGTGCGTAGTACGGGGAAACAACACAACATAATTATTGTTGTGAAGCGGTCGGATAACGGCCAAGGTACTAAAAAAGGTCGTATATTTTTTACGTGTGAGTGTGGCGGTGTGTACCGTGAAAAGAAGAAGCCTACAACTCCTATGAAGAAGAAGGCTAAGAAGAACGAGGTGGTAGAAGAAAAGAGTGGAAAGGTTACGGGCACCAAGAAATGTGGGTGTCCATTTATGTTGAAGGGTACAGAAGAAGGTGAAATGCAGTGGAGATTAGAGGTGAAATGCGGTACACATAACCATCCAATATCCCGTTACCTTGAGGGACATTCTTATGCCGGCCGCCTAACTACCGAGGAAGAGGACTTCGTTGTCGAAATGTCCAAATTACACGCTCCTCCTAAATCTGTATTGATGAAGTTGAAGAAGAACAATAAGAACAATCACTCGACTCTTCGAACGATCTACAATGTAAGGTTGAAGCATAAAATCCATTAATACAGTGGACGTAGTCAGTTGCAATATTTGATGAGTCAACTTGTCAAGCAAAATTACTTTCACGCCACACGAAGATGTGAGAAGACAAACACTCTTAACGAGTTATTTTTTGCACATCCCGTCTCACTCCAACTGGTGCGTGCTTTTCTGAAGGTACTCATGATAGATTGCACATACAAGACGAATAGGTACCGGCTACCTTATTTGGAGATTGTGGGGGTTACATCGACTGGGATCACATTTTGTGTTGCGTCGGTGTACCTAATGGATGAGAAAGAAGAAAATTATCAATGGGCATTGGAGGTGCTTCGAGACGTGTTGGGCTCATCTTCTCTTCCCGATGTTATTATCACGGACCGTGAGCTTGCATTGATGAATGCTGTGGCCAAGAAATTTCCTGAAACCTGTCATTTTCTTTGTACATTCCACATTGACCGGAATGTACTAGCCAACTGCAAGGGTGCATTTAAAGATGTCAAAAAATGGGAGGTATTCAACTCTCATTTCAACTATTTGTGGAGGTCCGATACCCAGTCCGACTTTGAAGAAGCTCTTGCTAAGTTCAAGTCCAAATTTCCGAAGAAGCCAGTGAATTACGTGTTAAATAGTTGGATTAACCCTTATAAAGAGAGATTTGTAAGGGCTTGGACGAATGAATTTATGCACTTTGGCAACACCACAACCAATAGGTATGTTTATACTTTTGTCTTTATTTAAATTATTACTTTAATTTATAAGTTGCCTAACGTTTTAAATTTTCTCTGATCAGGGTCGAAAGCCATCATGCGGCTTTGAAAAGAATGCTCGGCAATTCATTAGGAAATTTTGAGACATGTTGGGAGAAATGTCACACTCTATTCGAGGCATGCCATGTTTCAATTAAAGCCTCCTTCGAAAAGAGTTTGAACGTTGCTCAACATAGGTTCTCCTCAAACGTTTTCAATTATTTACGAGGGGTGGTGTCGTTTGTGGCTCTAGAAAAGATCTTTGATGAAATCAAGGTGATCAAACGACCCGGATTCGATCCTAAAGAGTGCCAACACATCTTGAGGAAGGTATACGATTTGCCATGTGGTCATGAGATCGAGGAGTATGTTTACTGTGACAAACCGATACCCGTGAATGCCATTGATCCCTTTTGGAGGAAGTTGGATATGGAGCCTGCCCCAACCACCACATCGGTTGACCCCGTTCCCACCCACAACAAAAATTGGTTTGAAGATGCCGTAGACGACATGGCTGAGGTTTATAAGAGCTTCTCTCCGGAGGAGCAACTCATCTTCTTAAAGCGTATGAGGGAGCTCGCAAACCCCGAGACTACGACTCTTATTGAGCCACCTCCTAAGGAAGACACTCGTGGTCGACCCAAAAAAGGAAAGAAGAAGAAGAAGTCCGATGCGTCCACCAAACGTGAGCCTAGCCTATTTGAGCTTGTAGAGAGTCAAGTTGCAAGTTGCTCGGTACAAAAGGAGCAGACGGTCATCACTGTAGATAACTCGCTCTCATCCCCGTCCTTCCAAAAGAAAGGGATTCCAAAAAAAACAACTGTTAATTCTCAGCCCTTGCATGTTTATTTTGGTGTTTTGGTGATGTGTAATATTTTTGGTGATTTTTTGTTGTAGATGTGTAATATTTTTGGTGATTTTGTTGTAGATGTGTAATATTTTTGGTGATTTGGTTGTAGATGTGTAATATTTTTGGTGTTTTGGTTGTAGATGGGTAATATTTTGGTGATTTTAGTTGTAATATGCGTAGGTATCCCGTCGGCGTACCCGACAATTCCAAGGAATGGACTTCATCGGAAATTTACCGATCGAGCATCAACCGTACATTATCGATATCAAGAACGTTAAGGGTGACGGACACTGCGGTTTTCGAGCAGTGGCTGGGCTTATGGGATGAGGTGAGGATGAGTGGGCGAGGGTTCGGATGGACTTGATGAGCGAACTGTCCCGCAATCTAACGTTGTACAACAACGTGTTCTTGTTGAATGATTATGTCCATGTTGTGCTTGATAAATTGAATTGCTTTACGGAGTTTGCACATAAAAAACATTGGTTCGGGTTGCCGTACATGGGATATCTAGTGGTGTCACACTATAATGTGGCAGTGGTGGTTCTTGATACCCGTCTATCCCTTACGTATCTGCTGTTCAACAAAGAACCTCCTCAAGAACCGAGGAGTGTTTGGTTGGGATTAATTAATGAGAACCATTTCATCTAGGTATTTGATTGCATTGATTTAATGAATTTTTTTACACGTATATGTTGCATATTTTATACTCCGATATAACACATAAATCTCGAATGCGTGTAGGTTATGATGGGTGCTAGGCGCACTTTGCCCCCGGTCATTACTTCGTGGAAGCATGAGGGTCAACACATTTCAGACGGATGGAAAAATGCATATGCGTCCGGAGGAATTAATTAGATGACAGTGTATGGATGTAGTTACCATCTTTTTGTTAGTTTTTGTGGTTAGAAACTTTGGAATACTTTTATCTTTTTGGTGTAATTTGTGTACAAATTGTCAACAAACAACATTTATAGATAATTCGTGTATAAATTTTTGATGTGTAATATTTTTGGAACATGTATACGGTTTCAACGTTACAATGGATGACTTGTGTAATTTAATTGCTCTATTTTTTTAATGGTTTATCGTGCTTGAATGAGGCACTACAATTGTGTTAAAAGTATAATATGGTCTATAAAACCTATAGTTGGGATCATTTTTTTCAAAAAATTGACTTTTGTTCGAAAATAAGTTCCCAACAATTGGACCATGTTCGAAAATATGTTCCCAACAATAAGGCCATGTTCGAAATTTTGTTCTGCGCGTTTTACTTGGTCGAATTTTAACCCCAAAAGTTTCTGTAACGAACTTTTTTTCGAACATTTGGGCCATGTTCGAAAAAAGGTTCCCAACAATTGGTCCATGTTCGAAAATAAGGTCACAACAATTGTTCCATGTTCGAAAATTACTTCCGCGAGTTTTACTTAGTCGAATTTTAAACCAAAAGTTCCTGTAATGGACTTTTTTTCGAACATTGGAGCTATGTTCGAAAAAAAGTACCCAACAATTGCCAAATGTTCGAAAATTACTTCCGCGAGTTTTACTTGGTCGATTTTTTAACCCCAAAGTTCCTGTAATGGACTTTTTTTCGAACATTGGAGCTATGTTCGAAAAAAAGTACCCAACAATTGCCAAATGTTCGAAAATTACTTCCGCGAGTTTTACATGGTCGATTTTTTAACCCCAAAGTTCCTGTAATTGACTTTTTTTCGAACATTGGAGCTATGTTCGAAAAAAAGTACCCAACATTCGCTAAATGTTCGAAAATTACTTCCGCGAGTTTTACTTGGTCGATTTTTTAACCCCAAAGTTCCTGTAATGGACTTTTTTTCGAACATTGGAGCTATGTTCGAAAAAATGTACCCAACATTCGCCAAATGTTCGAAAATTACTTCCGCAAGTTTTACTTGGTCGATTTTTTAACCCCAAAGTTTCTGTTATGGACTTTTTTTCGAACATTGGAGCTATGTTAAAAAAAAAGTACCCAACATTTGCCAAATGTTCGAAAATTACTTCCACGCAAATAATATTTATTCGAAAAAGTGTTCGTGTTCGGCAATAAATATCGGACATATATCATTTGTTCGAAAAAAGGTCTCGTACAAAAGGTGGGTGTCCTCATCCATGCAACATTAACCTTATAAAAACCATATACAAAACCATATAAAAACCATACATTCATAAAGCATTTAAGTTAACATACATGTTACAATACATGTTAAAACACTAAAGTATCATTCTGATCGACAAAACTACGATTAATAAAAAACAACATTTGTCAAGTTTTTTGTTGAAAATGATATAAAACAAGTTTTTGTCAAGAACGCCTAGCCCTTCCACGTCCCCGACCTCTTCCACGTCCACGACGTGCACTTGATGATGACGGTGCATCTTCTCCTACGTCATCAGAAGTTTGTCCGCCAATCTGCCTCACAACTTCTTCAATTTTTTGCATTACCCCATCGATTGTTAATGGCTCGTCGTTCCTCCACTTTTGCAACAACAAGGTCAACTCAACCTTTGCAAAATCTACCAAGTGCCCTAACTCAGCCCTACGTGGAGGCTCACGAGGAGGAAGTCTCCTATTTTCTGGATTTGAAACGTAAGGACGGCCGTTGGCGAGGTACCAATCAATATAACCATCGCTGCAATCCAAATCTTGGATACAACGCTCACCAAGTCTATCATCCGTAAGCATGTGTGCGTCCCACGTAGAAAAGTACTCCGCCATAGCACCCCACACTAGCTTTGTTTTCTTGGATGTGGAACCGGTCCTCTTAACACGAGCAACAAGCGGCTTCTCAGGAACGGTTTGCACGTACCCGAACTGTCTGAGCACTCTATCCGGCATGTACGGCTCAACAATATCTCCGCACACAATGCACCCATGAAAGTAAGATACCTCATCAAATGGATGTTTTTCTCGTTCGGGACGATATGGATTCTAGTTAACCTACAACACCCCATTAAATTAAAAAAATGCTTACTTATCTTAAAAACAAATAAATAACAGACAAATATATTAATTTGGTTAGTAACGTACCTCGCTTGCTAGGAGGGTATCTAATCGCTCTCTAAAGCCTCTTATTCGGTCGACACAGGGGCCTGTATGAGCTTCGGGTGCATAACGCATCGACCGTGGATCCGAACAGCCCAAGTCTAGAGTATGAGGCGGCAAGATCAAAGTAGGGAAGTGCTCATAAATCCAAGCCTACAAGTACAATATTATTAGGTCAATATCAAATGAAAAACATGAAATATTAACAAACTTATTTAAAATACTCAATACCTCCAATAACGTAAGGTAACCACCAATCTGCCTACACTTGAATTTTGACGCCATCCCCAATTGTCTATACAAATAGGCAAGCGTTGCGGTACCCCAAGCATAGTGAGAAAATTCTGCCATGTCGTCCATATACTGCAACCACTGTACGTGAACACGAGTACCACTTTTTTCCGAAAACAAGATGGTCCCAAACATGTACAACACAAATGCTCGTGCTGAATACAACACCTCGTCCTCGTTGTCCGAGGACATCATGGGCATAAAAGTCTCCCTTAGCCACGATAGCTTCACGGAACCCCCTCGTTGCCCACTTAATGCTTCCTTGGCTTGTACTAATGATAAACCCAAATATTTCATCAAATAATCTGAAGCCAAAATATGTTCTTCAAACGTAGACTGCACCGGGAGACCATTAACTTTCAGATTCATGATACAACGGACATCATCGAGGGTGATTGTCATTTCCCCGAAGGGCAAGTGGAATGAGTTGGTCTCTTCGTGCCATCTCTCAACGAAGGCTGTGATAAGATTCTTGTTTGAATACTTGTAAACCCCACGTCTAACATGAATCAATCTAGATCCTCTCAAAAACCTCCGCCAATGACGCCAATCTTCATCATCATCGAACTCCCAATGCAATAGTTTCGTCACATGACAGTGACACTTCAACACATCTCGCTCCTCACCCAACCATATGTATTTGGCTACATGCTCTTGGAAGCTTTTGAGAAGGGGAGGTGTGGTTACCAATGGTCGATCAACAGTCACAACTCTTCTTTCTTCCTCTCCCTCTTCCTCTTCCTCGTCCTGTCCATCTCCGTCATCATTTCCCTCATCTACTTCCGGTTCTTGTAGAGTGGGCACCGGTTTTTGTGGAGTGGGCTCTTGAGGGTTGGCATCTTGTGGAATGGCCTCTTGAGGGTTGGCCTCTTGTGAATTGGGCTCTTGAGGAGCGGCCTCATCGCTAATATGTTGCTTATTTTTCCTGTTGGAAGCAGTCGGTCGAGCCCTACTAACACCCTCTACAAAAACCAACACAAACAAGTCATGTTCGAAATTAAAACCAAAACAAACAACCCATGTTCGAAAATTACTACATGTTCGAAACTAAAACAAAAACAAACAATCAATGTTCGAAAATTATACCAAAACCAACAAGCCATGTTCGAAACCTAAACCACAACAAAGCAGTCATGTTCGAAACTAAAACCAAAACAACCAAGACATGTTCGAAACTAAACCCCAAACAAATAACTAATGTTCGAAAATTATACCAAACCAAATAACTAATGTTCGAAACTCAATCCAAAACAAACCATACATGTCCGAAAATTAGTTCCGCACAACCATTGAATGTTCGAAAAACCAGTCAAAACAGGTGATTCGTGCTAAACCATGTCAATTAGATGCCCATTTGTTTATTTTCATCCTAACACATCAAAAATTTATACATTCTACACATAAACATGATTATAACACAAAAAATCAACCTTAATCAACACATGCATGAATTAACCCCAAATTCAAAAAACAAAACCTAAACCCTACAACAATAAAATCAATGTTTCAACCAACAAAAATCGAAATTAAACATGCGTCCTACTCTTCTTCTCAAATATAAGCAAGAAAAACTAACCTTTACCTATTTTTGTAAAATGAAAAAAAAAACGCTTGTACAGATATTCTTCGAAAAAACAATGGAGTGGGGGAGAACGGTGCTCTCTCTTTTCTTTCTCTTCTTCGTCGCAGGTAGAGAGGGAGTGAGAGAGTAGGAGAGTGGTGCGAAAATGGAGTGGGAGTGGGAGAGGTGGGAGGGAGTGCGAAAATGCTGTGGAGAGGAAAGGTTTGGGGAAGATGGAGAGTGGGTGTACCCAATCGAGAGAAGGGAGGGAGAGAAGAGAGGGAGTGCGAAAATGCTTAAGGGCATTTTTGGGTTTTCCAGGTGGGTGCCCTCATCTGTTTTGTGGGTGTCCTCATCTCCCGGGTGTACTCGTAAGAATCCTGGGTGCCTTTAGCCGCGCCCTTTTAAAAAAGATTTGAATTTTTGGGCCCATTGAGCTACTAAGCCCATGAAAGTGTGTAGGAATAGCTCTGAAAAAACATACTCCCAATTAATATCCGTTGAAGAAACCAAATTACAGAAAAACACAAACCCTTGCTCTTTTTTGCTCCATTGTCCTCTTCTTCCCAATTAATCTGCATATCATTCCCACATTTTCAATATGCCCGAAGCAGATTTGAAACAAGCGAAGAAAGAAGAGGTTGAAGACGACGATGACGAAATCTGCATAGCGTCTTTATCGAACAGCAAGAGGAAATCGACAAAAAACAGCAATGCCAATGCTAAACCGCAATCCAAAGTTAAGAAAGAACAGAACAAGGTGAAGAAAGAGGAATCCGATGACGATTTTGAAGACTCAACCCCAAAAAAGGCCTCCAACAAGACTGTTACTAAGGTAACTGCTTAATCAATTTTTTCTGTAATCTGCTTTTCTTTTTTGATATTTTTTTTCTGATTTGTTTAAATGGTGAAGAAAAAGAAGCCTAAAGAAGAGGAGGCGAAGAAGAGCAAGAATGGTAGTAAAGCTGCTGAGAGTGTGAGTGTTACTGTTAAGAAAAGAGAAAGGAAAGTATTTGATTTGCCAGGTCAAAAGAGGGATCCTCCTGAGGAAGTAAGTAGTGTTGTTCCTTTTGTTTTGTTTGAATTTTTATTGATGTTTATGCTTCTAACAGAGGTGTTTAATTTGGATATTCTTGATTTAATGAGTTCGTTTTGAATTTGGTTTTCAGAGAGACCCATTGAGAATTTTCTACGAAACCCTGCTCAAGCAAGTGCCTACTAGTGAAATGGCAGCAATATGGTAGGTCGTCTCTGTTCCGAAAACTTGTGTAAAAGCATATTTACTTAATGTAGAATCGTGATTATTCTGCGTTTTACATAGTAGATAAATCATCATCTTGTAATTGAGAGAGAGAGAGAGATTGGTAATTACATACTTCTTTCTCTGTTTGTCATGTGCATATTCGAACGAAATAGATGACACTTGGATTAGTTCTTATAAAAACAATTTGCTGGTGTTACCTGAAGGCTACAATGATCAACCTACTTTTAGGTGTACAACATTGTCGTTTAATTTATATGTTAGTGACACATGCCTTTGTAATGTTGCATTGTGATAATTCTGTGCCAATGAGAGTAATCCTACCAACAGATTATTTCAAAATTTTCAATGGGAAATTGGGAATGGTAATGAGAATCATTGAATATTGAGAATGGCGGTTATATTGTTAGTGCTTTGCTCTAATCTTTTAGTAAGTGTGGACAAAAAATGGTTATTGGGCGACGAATAGTAGGAATGATTATACAAGGTGAGGTAGTTAATCGAAATAGAGTAATGACTAATTTATTTTGAGTCTCACTATCACGTACTAAGTATGATGAAGGTGAATTGATCATCTTATATTTTCATTATAATTTCACCACTTCAATTACCTCATGCTCATTATATATTTATCATGCTAGCGAAGACTTTCTTTGTGTTATATGTTATATATTTGTTTTTGTTCGTCATTTCTTTCCCTCCTCTGTTCCTTTTTCTTGTTTCGAATTTTGGGTTTTTGTTGTTAACTTGCAACTTCAAATGCTGATCTGAGTATCGTTGATTCTTCTCTACTTTCAACTTTCAAGTTTTACCAATTGTTCTAGAGATTGTAAGCATGGTACTCTGTTCTCTGCTTTGCAATTCTTGAGGTCTGTTATTTGAGTTTAACCATGTTCTTTTTAACTAGTCTGAATATTTCTGAAATTCATGTTTCTGCTTAGTTTGTTTAATCACAACATACTGTGGAGAGTTTTTTATTTTGAATTACATTAAATACCCATCCCTTTTCCCCTCCCCATGACTCGAACCCAGGATCTAAAGCCTAGGTAGTGGTGCTCTAACCACTTGAGCTATCCAACTTCGTCGCATACTGTGGAGAGTTACTGATCAAGATGATAGATACACTTTTACTTACCTCGTAGTTTTTTATGCACAAGAGCATAATGCAAGTAGAAGCTCTTGACTCATTTGGCTAGAAGCATTGTGTAAACACAACTTGTTAAAAATATGATCTCACTTTAGGTTTGCTTCACTAAATGCATGTATTGTTATGGTTTTACTATTTAACATAACGTTCAACTCTCAGTTAATGATGTATTTTAGTGCTAAACACAAAAATAGGTCACCTTGTACTTGACAGCTAATAATGGAGGACCCTGGAGCTCTTCTTGTTTGGTAATTATTAATTTAATTGCGCCTTTATATTTTATGCATGTAGTCTCATGCAAGTGAACCGGGAATAGGTCAAAATTTCCATGTAATAATCTCTCAGTTTCTTTTATAACCCCTAATATTTAATGTCAAAACTCAAAGCTATATAATACTCCACATTTCTTGATTAAAAATAGAGGGTATCTTGCACCAAGATTTTTTAGATGTCATAAACTAACTCGATTTGGTTATATGATGAAATATTTCATCACAGAATATCGAAATTTCTGAAACACTGTAATTTACTTGTTCTTCTGTCATTTATTAACCAGTTCGCCACATATGAATTATCTTTAATATTTTTGTCTGAGGGGATCGATAAGTTTAGATTTGAAAGAATGATCTCAATAGCTTGATTTGCCCACCTACTGCTGATGATGACCTTTCGATACTGCCCGACCGGTAACTTATGGGGGGTAGGAATTGTAGGACATTATTTTTGCGCCTCGGCGAGGCTGACACATTTAAGGCATTATATTTTAATTTTCTCATATTTAGGACAACTTGGTCCAAAAACCCCAATTTGGGATTATTTGTCACGTGTTTGGCCAATTCGGGCTAATCTGTCCATTGTGTCGGGCCGTTTTGGCCAAAATGTGTGAAAAGTAAATTTTACGGGCCTACATGTGCCAAATTAAAATTTAATGGCCTAAATTTACCAGCTCGTAAACATACTGTCTTACAATTCTGCCTCTAAAGAAAATAATTGGCCTGCATGTAGTAGTATTGGTGCAGATGCAGAACTTTTGAAATCGGGATACCTGTGTATATTGCTTTGGGTTTTTACTATGTCTTTATATCCATTTCCTGAGAAATCAGTGTTGTTTTATACTGTGGCTATAGGATGATGGAGTCGGGTTTGCTGCCAAAGGAGGAGGCAAAGAAAGTGTTTGAAAGTAAACAGAAGAAGACACAACAGCAGAAGCTCGGTTCACCAATGAAAACTGTTGTCACTGCTAAAAAGAAAGGTGACACTATTACTATTGAAAAGAAATCAGCGAAAAAAACCCCAGTTTCGAGCCAGAAAACGAAGACCCCAGACACCAAGTTCAAGGTTGCGTCGTCTAAGCAGCAGTCAAAGAAACGCAACAGCGAAGATGATTCTTCTGAACAAGATTCAGATGATGATGACGACTTTGTATTGAGTGCTATAAAGACGAAGAAACAGAGAGCATAACACCTTAGAAAAATTCCTTACTGGTTAGCTTATCCCCTGTAGGTACGATGTCCTGAATCTTCTTCATTCATCTAACGAAAAACGACCCAAGTTTGCTTCATTGCTATTCGTATTTTTTCTTACTCCTACTCATAAGCCGTCGTTTAAGATTGATATCTAAACTTGTTACTGCTTTTATCTGGAAGAATTGAGTAATATCAAACTGCTAATATTTTGATGAAAACAAATTAAAAATTGTCAATTATTCAAAACGATTAGTGTGAAATACATTTAATTTAGTACTCTTTCCATTTTTTTTCTTTCTAATATCGCCTTATTTCTATGTATTTGGAATCTATGTACCAGAGAATTTGTGTATTTTGTTTTGATTTCTTATTTCAAAATGTGTAGTAACTTGGTAAAAAATTGATAAATCTTAAAAAATAGGATTATAACTTATAAACTTGTGGTTATTTTATTTGTGAGAATGTATCAACATCGTACAATAGAATTATTAAGACAATATGTGTTAAAATGTGTACAACTTAAATTATGATTAAAATCTTTCTTTTAGCTAATTTTAGTTGTATGAACTTTATTTTGATTTGTTCAAACAAAATTGAACCTTATGAATGTAGGTGCTCAATTTTTTTTAATCACTAGTCTCATGAATGATAATTAAAATTGATTAAGTTCGCACTACGACGTCTCACACATTTGTAGGTGAGTTAAAAAAAAAGTTCTTTTTTTTTTTTTTCAGAAAGAAAATTCTGATTGTGTGCATGAATCTTGTATCTATGTTTAATTTTTGGACTGATAACTTTTTTTAATTCTTATATTTGGGTTTTCTCAAGAATTGTCCTAACAAAATATACTAGCACAATTGTTTGTGAATTATGACCTAAGTTTTAAAAAGCAGGTTAAACCGGTTGGATTACTACTCGACAAGGCTAATGGGATGGTTCAAAGCATTTGACCACTCAATTTTTGAGTCGTTCACAAATCGCTTAAAAGTGAAAAAACGGCATGAAGCAAATGATCCGTTGAACCAAAGTTACTTGGAATTTAAAATTTTGAGGGACTATTTACAATGTTAGATTAAAAAATTAAAATATAATATATAATTATGACGTCATACCATTTCAATCTCAACGGTCGAATCCGATCAGACCCGATCCGATACAAAGCGCTAAGGCGGTTCGGGTCAACTTCAAAACGAGTAATGAAAGGGAGAAAAATGGATAATTTTTTAAAAAAATAGTCCATATATATATATATATATGTATAAATTGGCATAAACCCTAGGCGACCTTTCATCTCTAATTGGTCGGCACGTGGCATCAGCACCTCCCCTCTCTCTCTCTCCGCTGAGATTTCATATTGCCCCCCTTCCCCTTCCCCTTCCCCTCCCCTTCCAACGAAACTACTCTTTTTCTTCTCTCTCTCTCGCAAATTCTCCATTACCGTTTTCGAATTCGGAACAACGGAGTAGCGAAAACGCGATGAAACCAATCAGGCAAATCAGCTGCGCAACGCAAAATGAGAATTGTGTCGCTCAAATTCTGCTCGATCTTCCCAATATTATATTCGCGATTGAATCTGCCTCTGCTTTCAAATGGGGTTGCAGGAAGAGGAGATCTAGACTCAATCACTCGAGAAAAAAGAAACCACCTCACTCCAAAGAAGCGGCGGAGACTGGCGCCGCCGCCGCCGCCACCAGTCCGGTCACTCCTCTTGCCTTTTCACCCAGTGAATCTGATAGAAAAAAACCCAAGCATCCATTCAAGACGAGCTCCCTTAAAAGGGTTTGTGTTTTCTTCAACCACTCTTTATTTTTGTTACAATTTGCCTGTTTTTGACTCTGATTCATCCTTATATTTGTGTATATATCTTGATTTGTATTGTGGACGAATTTGATGGTTCCCCTGTTTTTAGAATAGGAAAAGGGTTTATGTTTTAGGTTGATTATAGTTAAAATCTCTGTTTCTATTATGGGCAAATTTGATGTATTTTAGTATTGGAATACTGTTTTTGACACACACTTTTGGATTGGTTTGCAGTCAAGGGAGAAGTATACTGTTATGATAAATGAGTTAACTCAGCGCAGAGATTTACTACGAGAGGTGACTTTTCACTTTTCATGTATTATTACTATTAATTTGCATTAAAGTTTCTTTTTCTTGAAATTAATTCTGCTATATTTCCAACTCTACAGGAGATTGGAAACGTGACCAACTATTACAACAAGCTGATTGCCCACAATTCTGAATTGAAAGCAATGAAACAGGAGGTAATTCATTATTTACCCAACCATTATTATACAAAATAAATCTCGTTTAAAACCTTCAATTTTGTCACACAGGTGCTAAATTCTTGCCAAATAAAACAAGAGGCGAAAATGAGCAGATATGGTCATGAATTTAGTTTGGGACAACCTCAGCCGCTCGTTTCGGCTCATTTTTCAGTTGGGCCAGTTGTGGCCCAATTGGAGGGATCATATAATGGGCTTGTATCAGTAGTAGGCCCAATTGGGATTCCTGATCTGAATATATCTGCTGAGGAGAGTATTTTCAGAGATAGACGGTCCAGATTTGCTGAAGCTAGGAGGAGAAGAAAGGATATAATCAAGGTTAAGATTATGAAGAGTAAATTGGCAAGGACAAGATAATGATGATATATTTTTTGTTTGTTAAGGTAGAATTAACCTTGAGATTGAGGTAATTTTTGAGTATCGGAAAAGTGTAAATTTTTGTACAACTTTATTAGATTTTGATGGTTAGAAATAGAATGCTGGGACACATTGGTCCACCCTGGATTTTCTCTGATTTTCCAAGCCTTAAGTCGCATTCTAGAAGGGATGATTGGTCATATTGATTAAAAAATTCATTTTTATTTTTAGTTTGATTTTTGGGCCAGTGTAGGATCCTGTTCATACACTATTTCCATCGTCCAAGTTTGTTAAAAAGAATATTAAAAAAGTGCACAATAAAATGTACTGTATGTATTTAGTACACGGGTAATCGTACATGTAAATGTATACGCCTGTCAGTCTGTTTAGTGAGTCTGATTTTAGGACGGAATGGGGGTTCTTTATTGACACTCGAATTGATTTGTTAGTAAATCAGGTATTTCACGAGCTCGACACGTTTATTAGTATACGTGAATCAAGTTAGACCTAATAAGCTGAGTTGAGTCAAGTTTTGAGTAGTAATAAGCCAAGTTGAGCTCTCTCCTTGTTTTTAACGGATCTAGACTACCTTGTGACTGATTAAAAACTTGATATGCGTACATAGTGAGAGGTAGATCATAATTTTAAAAGAAAAAAATTGACATAAACAGAGAAATGAGTTACTTTCAGTCTAATGTAAATTTTAGAAGTGGAAAACGAGTGAAATCTATGTTCGCCAAATAAGCACAGATCTCCATATCTCAAATTGAGACACCTCACACTAAGGTATCAACAAATCAAGATAAAATATAAAGACAAAGAGTCATCAAGCACCAACATTTCAAACACCAATAAGGCCAACACCACAAAAGCCAAGCACGATCAAACACCACAAGGGGAAGAAAACCACAAAGGAAAGGGGCCTTCGAAAAAGAGCAGAAAGACTAGGAAAAAGTATAAACAAACAACTAAGAAACTAAGAAAACAGGAAAATACAACCAGAAATAGACCTAAAACCACTAAAAAAATACAATGGGATCAACGGATGACTCGCCCAATCGACCACCGCAGCGCCGTCGGGAAGGATCTACCCATTGATCCCAACTAAAATCCTAAAAGGAACCCTAACCCCGTTGGATGTTCTGCTGAAAAGATTAAATAAGGCGGCTACGCGACTACTTTTATCTTTTTTTTTTTAACCAGATCTTTTTATAAATCTATATGGTGGGGATGGTGGTGTCGTCGGTCCACCTCCATCTTCAACCCAGATTCTTTTCTCCAACTTCCCCAAATTCAGCAGCGGCTTCACCCCTCCTTTTTATTAATTTAGATATTCAAGGAATTTTATGCCTTTCCTTTTTACTTAAAGTTGACAAATTTTAAGTATTATATTTTTATTATTATTATTAGATTATAATGATGAATGAAGAAAATATATGTGATACCTGCACTCAAGAAGTTGAAGATAATCAAAAATCTTATATCTTATGTTGGGTAAAACTTCGTCACTCACGAGGATGCAATTAATTGCTACAATCATTAACACGACAAAATGGTTACATTTAGTGCAAAATACCTAAACTTTAGAAAATTTGAGGAAACAAATTAACAGTAAGAAAAGAAATTTCGGGTAATAAAGAGGGCCGTGTGAATGAAACATACCAAAGTTTAGAAGGAATTGAAGTTTTTTTAGGGTGGGTTGCAAAAAAGAACAAAACATGTACACATTTAAAAAAAAATCGATTACATTTTGTGATCACATTACTTTTCATCTTTCCCTCCTACAACAAACGCAAACTCGTAAATATAGAAGTTCAAATTCAAAATGAATATGAGGCCACATCTATCGCCCATCCACTCTCTCAATTAATTTAGTCAAAATGATTCTACTAATTTGAAGACATGTGTTGAATAAATGGTCATATAATAATAGATTAACGTTGACACAATGATTTAAAAGCTAATCATGACATAACTGAAGCACCGAAATACAAGCAGCTATTGTGCCAAAAGAAAGCAAAGTGAGGAATTTGCACACAATGGTCTTTTTTTTTTTTTGTCGGTAAAAATAATATATTGAACCAAAAAGGGGTACAAGGAGTACCAAACAGATAAATGGGAGTGATCTAGCTATACAGCCAATCACTCGAGATCACAAAAACTTGCAGCAAAAAAAGGTACTAAGAAGGAAAAAATAAAAAAAGCACACAATGGATAAACTTTTGTGATCCCAAAATGAAATTGATGGAAAGTAATGCATATTGTATTGTTACAAAAGCTTAAAAAGTCAGTAGCTTATTCAAGATGTTTGCTTACCATGCAAGTCAAACTAGTGTTTTGAGTTGCATGATAGTACTTGATGCATATATAGACACCGACAAGTAGTGAGAGAGTTGTAACTGGCAAAAGAGATGGCACACGCATCAATGAAATTGAAGACATACCCCTTGGCTAATTGTTGACACTCACTGACTCTACTAAATGCCCTTTATATCAAAGTGAGAGAAATTCATAATGGCCGACAAGTAAACCTACCAACTTTTAGATGATCAAAGTATTACCGGAAGACCCTTAAAAAGTAGAGTTGTGAAAGAGAAATAATAATAATTTGAAGAAAAGAAATTAAATAATGTGTCACGGCATATACTACTAATCTAGGAAGCATATAAAAGCAGTGTTTAGTGGTACAAAAACCCAACGTAACAATATTGCATACAAAATACAAATCGAGAAATTGATAGTGTACCAAACAGAAAGCGGCAGGAATTAAGTTGATGATAATGAGACAGCAGAAAGCAAGCAAGACAGACTGAGCAGTATCAAAATACAATACCAAATATAATAATGTTGATGACTCCTCATGCATATTGTTCTTCTTGTTCCTCTTCTTCATACTCTTCTTCTTCTTCATCAGCAGTAGCATCCTGATACTGCTGATACTCCGCCACCAAATCATTCATATTGCTCTCTGCTTCAGTGAACTCCATCTCATCCATGCCTTCCCCAGTGTACCAATGCAAGAAAGCCTTACGCCTGAACATAGCTGTGAACTGCTCGCTCACTCTCCTGAACATCTCCTGAATCGACGTAGAATTCCCCACAAACGTAGACGACATCTTCAGCCCTGTCGGTGGAATATCACACACACTCGACTTCACGTTGTTGGGTATCCACTCCACAAAGTAGGATGAGTTCTTGTTCTGCACGTTCAGCATCTGCTCATCTACCTCTTTCGTGCTCATTTTGCCCCGGAACATGGCTGATGCCGTTAGGTAGCGCCCATGGCGGGGGTCCGCTGCGCACATCATGTTCTTTGAGTCCCACATTTGTTGGGTTAGTTCTGGGACAGTGAGAGAAATGTAGTGCTGGGACCCACGGGAGGTTAGGGGGGCAAATCCCACCATGAAGAAATGGAGACGTGGGAATGGTATCAGATTTACTGCCAGCTTTCTCAGATCTGAATTCAGCTGACCCGGGAATCTCAAACAGCAGGTTACACCACTCATAGTTGCCGAGATCAAATGGTTCAAATCACCAACTGCAAACAAATAATCAAACACCTTACACCACAATCTTCAAACTTGATCTGCTGTAGCTATATTGAGTTAAAATCCAACTAAGGTGAATCCAACATAAATCATTTTTCTTTTATCTACTTTAGTCCAACGGGTTTTCAATTTCAGTCCTAGTGTGTAATTTTTACCCTTTTTTTTATCTACTTTATCAAATTTAATTTGTTGTATATTAAGTTAGTTAATATCCCATTAACGTCACCCTCAAAAAAAAAAAAAAAATCCCATTCACATCCTGTAATTTAGGGAAAATCTAAACTGAATCCTTTTTCTATTTCAGGGTGTCCAATTTTAGTCCCTTTTTTTTTTAAATACTCAAAATTGACCAAAATTTGTTTACGTGCAAGACTGGAATTGATCAAGTAGAAAGAAAAAAAAAAATTGGATCCACCATAAAATACGGGACGTAAATTGATATTAACTCATGGTGTATTATTCATTCATTTAACTACTTACAGCTTGGAGTGCTGAGCTTCAATGTCCTGAAACAGATATCATACAGAGCTTCGTTGTCAAGGACCATGCATTCATCAGCGTTCTCCACCAATTGGTGTACTGAGAGAGTGGCGTTGTATGGTTCAACAACAGTGTCAGAGACCTTTGGTGAAGGGAAGACGGAGAAAGTAAGCATCATTCTGTCGGGATATTCCTCTCTGATCTTTGAAATCAAAAGGGTACCCATGCCAGAACCCGTGCCGCCTCCAAGTGAGTGACATACCTGGAATCCTGGTGATATGGAAACCACAAAGAGGTTTAGTCGTGTGTTGGAACAAAAAAAAATATTCCAGAGAATCAAACTGAAGTATACATATGGACAAAAAGAAGAAACAAGAATTCATAACTAAGTAATTATGAAATGCAGTTCCTGAGTTCTAATACCAATATGAAGACGTAACTGAGCTAAATCAAGAACAGAAAAGCAGACAGTAGTTCAACCAGAGAGTGTACTAACAAGGCATATTTAATATATAATTATTGACAATGACCAAGAAATCCAAATATATTAAATTTAGTAAATAAAGGAAAAAGAAAGGATTTGAGGGAAAAAAATACAAAGACAATCAGGTTGGTGTAACAGTTTCACCATAATAAGTACACTGTACAAATACCTCACCCTTACTGATATTTGCCAGTGAAGACTGTCGGTTGAATGGAATGCATATTTAAGCGCATAATTATTGTCCAAATATAATATGCGGTGTTTGAGGAAAATGGAAATGGACCCCATGAATAGGATTAAAAAAAGCACAAGGCAGGAACTGCATCAATTTGGGAAAATATACTTAAAATCAGGCTTAAAATTTCGTGTGGTGTAACTTAGATCTCAATACTAAGCAAATAACCACATTGATCAAACACAGAATGCTTCATGAAATCTTTTCCCTCAGGTTCATCAACAATTACCAGATACCGGATAAATCTTTCAAATGTTGGGATCACATTTCACTCAAATCCAAGGTAAGGCATGTCCTAGTTTTGAATCTAACCCAAATGAGCATCTGAAATTGCTACATGCTTGCATCTATCTAACTAGATTAGTGAAATCTCATTTTAGATCTCGTTAAACCAAATCAAATCATGTTACTGAAAACTATGAACATGACAATGGTCATCATGTGGAAAAAAGAGCACGGAAATCAATGTTCAATGAGGCACAGTTTTCACATAACCTCTAAGAACTCTGAAACAGTCAAAAAACAAGCACATACAATATCCTGGGAAAAGATCAACAAAAACAGAGCAACTGATATAGTAGAAACTTATCACGTAAAGAAATGAAAAATATAAAGACATAGTTTCAACAGATAATACAAAAACAGAGGAAAATAAAAAAAAACTGAAACAAACACTTGCCGCATAGCCGCATACGATACTATACCTCATCAACCTAAATTCTTAAATGCACGAGTACAAGCAAGTAGACTAAGTAGTAATATCACACAGAGAGCACAAACGATGTAAAGCTACGCAAGTAACATACCATAAACTGACAAAACTAATAGCGGTAAAAATGGAGAACTAAACCATATTTCAGAAACCTTGTAAGCAATCACAGTTCTCGGCTTCCTTCCGAACAACATCGAGCACCGAATCAATCAACTCCGCGCCCTCAGTGTAGTGACCTTTCGCCCAATTGTTTCCGGCACCTGATTGCCCAAAAACAAAATTATCGGGCCTAAAGATCTGCCCGTACGGGCCGGATCTGATAGAATCCATAGTCCCTGGCTCCAGATCCATGAGCACCGCACGTGGCACGTACCTTCCACCGGATGCCTCATTGAAATACACGTTGATTCGCTCCAACTGAGTTTCGTCGGATCCATCTCCCTTGTATTTGCCGGTATGGTCGATGCCGTGCTCGTCGCAGATCACTTCCCAGAATTTGGAGCCAATCTGGTTCCCGCATTGGCCTCCTTGAATGTGCAAGATTTCTCTCATGTTTTCGAAGTTTTTTTGTTTTTCAGTTCCTCACACTGAGAATTTGTGAGGGTTTTCGAAATGTGAGTGAGAGGATCGTGATGAATGTTAAATGTGGGCGGTTATTGATGCAATGACAGAAATAGAAGGAATGGAGGGAGGGAGATATTTGAAGATTCCCCTGATTTTTCTCTACAGTGCGACGAAAACGTGTTGACACAATTTTGTGGAGAAAGCGTTGATACTTTTATCGTGGAACTGAAGAGAACCGGAGGAATCGGGCACGGGATTATTTAAACGAGGGAATGCAGACAATGTAACCGCTGGCAGTGGGTCCCACGATACACTTGTGTTCACATTTTTTTACTGGGGGTATGGTTTCACCGTTTTACAGAGTAACTTTGAAAGTTGGGTTAATTTAGGTGGGGCACACTTTCGTAACTGCCCAATCTTCACGATCTCTCCATCATCCATGCATTTATTTTGACGATTGTTAAATGTTAACTACTCCCCTCTGTCTCACAATGAGTGCAGATTTCTATTTTTTTGGGCAATTTAAGAAAACATTTATTTTGACGATTGTTAAATGTTTGTTACAAAAAAGAAAACATGTTAGGAAAACCAAATTTTACACCCACTCTCCAATTGTGTCTTTATTTATTTATTAATTCAAATATTTCTTTAGCTCTACAAAAATAGACATTTTTTTTTTAATGTTTCAAATTATAGTCACATTTTCATTTTTTTACTTAAGTATTTAATTATTTTATTGACCATTTATCTCTAATTAAACTTACTTCATAATTATTCATTAACTTTTTTTTTAATGTTCCAAATTATGTAATACATCAAATCAAATTATGACGAATATGAGTACAATAGATCTAATTTTTTGTAAGTAATTTACTTTCAATGAGCTCTTAAATATTTAAAATACATTTATTTATTTTTAATCCAAATAGTGAATTTGGATTGGATGTGTGTTGAATATCATCCACATTTATGGATCACCGACAGGCTGCCCATGATATGATGTTGGGAATCCCCAACTCTAAGGTGCGGTTCCTTAAATAATTGTTAATACAACGAGAATTATTGTTGAGTTTTCTCTAAAAATGTGTTATACATAAATGCTTTTACTCGTTCAAAGGGGGAGAATAAAACTCATGTACCAAAACACACACTGTCGCTGAATTGGAATCCAATGTATTTTGGATCCAACCACGTGAAACACCCACATGCTAAAACTGAGGAACAGAGACATGCATTTCCTAACATGTAATGTAAGACAATATTTTAGCAATTTTTAATGATGTTGTAGATCATATTCATTTGCATTAGTTGTTCACATCTCATGCAACTCACTGGAACTATTCAACACATCGGTTCCTGAATATTGAATGAAACTGGTAAAGCCAACATACAATGGACGTGTTTAATGTAAGAACCCGTAAAACCGCAATCAAAATTGGCAGTTCACATCAGATTTCAACCCCAATAGATAGTAATACCTCTGCAACCCTATGATTAAAAGCTTAAATTTTGTAAACAGGTGTGATTCCAAGCAAATGGAAACATTTTCTCATCACAACTGCTGTTGCCTCGCACAACAGCAGTCTGCTCGACTCCTCTGCTGATCCCACCACCTGCACAATTTTCAAATAACAAATGAATTGTCGAAATGAATACCAACAGTGAGGATGATCTGATTCGTTATTCAAGATTTTGATCATTGAAATTTTAAGCTTCATACCTGGCAATTGGTATAAAATCTTGTGAAATCTTCTGATAAATTGTATAAATATTCACACAACGCATTGGGCAAAAGATTTATACATGACTCTTCCACCACCTGAGAAAAAAGTCCATAATCAACATAATTTTAATATATAGACATATTAAAAAATCAATGAAAATACCTCAGGAAACTGGAGCAAGTGAAGTCCTAATGTACGTTCATCATTGTGAGCCAAGTCTAAAGTCCCAGACTGTTGCAAATATGAAGAACAGATGTGAATCACAAATTACCCAAAAAGCTCATCCAGCTTTGAAATGATCCTAAGATTTTTGAAGTTCTTATATAATTACAGGGCTTATTTTGCCTTCTTATAAAAGAACATACAACTCAAAGAAGATAAAAACCGACTGAGTAGCATTGAATATACTTCAAAATTAAAAAGGGAGGATTGACCTACTTTTATCAATTCTTCAATATCTTTCCCAGATTTCCTGATGATCGAGCAGATCCGAGCATGTGCATATAACAAATACACAGCAGTATTGCCCTGCTCATAGGAAGTAGACAATAAGAGAAAATTTTAAAGACTTCTCATAGAGTTCAACAGAAACAAAAGCCAAAAAAGTAGAAACCAAATTTATAAGACCAATTTCAAAAACTAACAATACAAAGAGAACAACGTTCCAGTTACGATACAGAAACACAGGTATAAATTATAAGAAGATTGTGTAAAAAAACAGAAGGTTCAGCAAAACATTATTCTAGATATAAATCATAAATAAATAACAATACAAATTTCTTGATCTATACAAATCATAGCAACAGTCAACTGAACACACCTTATCATTGAGCATCTGATCAAAACTAAATGTATAGTTTGTTGTTCTGTTATTCTTCAGGTCTGCATACCTGTTTCAAATACAAAAAATTCCATTCTTAAAGCAAAAGCCACTGAAAGAATTAATACTAGCTCATGCATTTGCATGCATATATATAACTAAAATATAAACCAGAAGCAGCTGATTGATCCTGCCAATCTCATAGTTAAAATATAATTTCTGAGCAGAGCCAAAAGAAGAGTAAGATTTAAATAGACAGCATAGTTTTTCAAGCAAAATCAATTAGGGAAACAATGCAAACAAGAAACTCACTTAACAGCCCCATATCCAACTGCTTCAGCAGTTTTATCAAGCTCCTCTTGGGTAAAATCTTTATCCTTGCCTGGCATACATTTCAAACACTTGTTATGTCCAGATTTCTTAGCATTAGAATAACATGAAACAGTTGTATATAGTTTCAAGCTTTTCTTGAAACCAAGTAGTTTTTAGGACAGAGGACAGCAATGAACCTCTTTCAATTAGAGCTGCTTTGCATTTACTTTTGGCTTCATCAAGTAAATCAACAAGTTTGACAGTTTCAGTGCTGCGAGTACGGAATCGCTTTCCATCTTCTCCAAGAACAAGCCCAAACCCCACATGGCTAACTCTAGGATACTTATTATCCTCAGCTGGAAGCCAACCAGCTCGTTTTGCAGCCTGCAAAAGCATTCCAAAAAGGCTCTTCAGCCTCAAATCTGGGATGTATGGGTGCTACCGTGTAGGGATGTAAAAGAGTCAAAGAAATTTGATTCTATTCAATATTCATATTTGTATATTACAATTCAAATACATTTTTTTTTATTCGAAAGATATTCAAATGCAAATACGTGTGCCACTATATTCGATTTGATATTCACAAATATTCAATCAGTATATATTCATTATTTTAATGAATAATTAATATTCCGTAATAACTAATATGTACTGTTAATTTAATGAATAAATAATTTAAATATTTTTTTATTTCTGAATAAATCATGGATAAAATATTGTATTAATTTTTTAGAAAAATATCAGATTTTTTAAAGAATACTAGAATAAAAATTTCAAAACGGAATACCACTTTCGAATAGAATAACGAATCAGATTTAATATTCGAATTTTAAACCAATACGAATATTAGAATAACTTATCGAATTGTGAATTGAATACTGTAATATTCACCTAGATTGGGTTCATTTACATCCCTACTACCATGTTAGAAGGAAAAATTATCCATATGCATGTACAGATTTACAAACTTACCGTAAAAAACATTTCAAAGTGCTCTCTCTGGCCAACATCAGTGACATATATAATCCATTCAGCCTTTTCCTCGTTCAATCGGTACCTAATATTACAAGTGCAAGTCTTAAAAAAGTGCACTTTCCACAGCTTGACAGTAGTATAAAGTTGCAGTTCAAGCTTCATCAGTTAATGACTGGTATATTAATATTGGATAAAGCAATAATGATAAAGGCAGTGTCATCATACAGGTGAAAAAAAAAATCTGATGCCAGGGAGAAACTTGTAAGAGCACAGTGTTTATGATATGATAAATAAACAGACAGGATTACAGAGAACCTCTGTAAACAGAAGATATATTAGTGAAAAAACTAAAATGGAAACTCACCACAATGCAGCAAGATCAGTTGATGCATAATTGTACCCTCCATCCCTCTTCACAACAATAAGGGGTACTTTTTTTCCTTCAATGAAGATAACACGGGCACCTTCACTTTCTTCAATTAATCCATGACTACTCAGTATCTCCAGAACACTAGGAATATATGGATTGTAAAAGCTCTCGCCCTTGTCAAAAGGAAAAAAAGAACATATGAATACAAATTGGAAAAAACTGGAATACTGAGTTAATAAAATAACAATGTATTACATGTCAAGGGATTCAAAAGCCTTCTCCTTGATTAAAAGACCGACACTGACATTGATGCGTATATTATATGGGGGGGGAAAGAAATGGAGGGGGCTAATATCTTATAATTTGTATTCATCATCAGTAAGTAAAATAACAAAAGCTACAATACATTAGTCACCATTAACCTTCTATGAATAACTAAAAGATCCCAATAAACCAACAAAATAGAGAAGCCCCTTTCTACCTTTTCCTCCAAGCGAACTCCAAGTCGCTGATAGAGCTTTTGATATCCACTTCGACTTATTTCACAAATTTTAGCCCAAGCATTTCGGTACTTCTCCTCTCCAGCCTGTAGTATGAATGCACACATATATAGCATCATTTAGTTAGTGTCTGAACCAAGAAATTTCTTCACTATCAATGGGCAGAAAATATCTATATAATACTTCTTGAGGATTACTCAGGCAATAATGTTTTTACCTGAAGACTAACTACAGCCTGCTGGGCCTTTTCCTTGAAAGCAGGGTCGCTGTCAAACCTCAGCTTCGACGCCTTATAGAATGCCTGAAAACCAGCAAACAAATTACTAAATGAACTACTGCCTTGATTCTTATAATAAATGCAGCATTTTATTTATTTTCAAACAAACAAGAATTGACAACGATAGCTATTAAACAAACCTATAACCAAATTTAACAAATATATAGACATTTAAGAGGAAAAACAATCATTTGGCATATATTATGATAGATTGATAGATTATCCACAATCATCTGAGCTCTGCAAAAATGTTTAGTTGTTTACATGACATGAATGTGCCTTCAACAAATTAAATCACAACCAAGCCATTGTCAATTCCAATGCTTCACAACTCCTCAGAAGCATATAACAGTCACCATAATTGAATGATAGTATATGAGATAACAGGTACTTGTAAAGTGGTATCGCAGTGAAAATGCTTCAAGCCAAAGGAAAACAGTCACCAGTTCGATTAACAAAGTGTTAAAAACACTAAAGCTTATATCTCTATAAAACTATATCCTATATATCAACTGTGGTGTATGTGTATGTCCCCATGAGATAAGGGTAAAAGTTATCTATATCTTTTTATGCATGCCTAATGCAGAATAATATAGAATATCCAAGTTATTACAGTTAAATGTGTTTTCTTCCATTACTAGTAAGCATGACTTCCATTATATGATGTTCACTGAAGGTTAACCAACCCAGTTTTTTATGTGAAAGAATAGTTCAATATTTGTATGTGTGCTTGCAACTGCATCTCAAAGTGAACACATGGACAACATAAATCCACAAGACCTGTAACAAAAAAATAGTATTCAAAGTTTTCCTCTCACCTCCAAGTCTCCAATAGCCTGATCAGTAACTTCACCATTGGGAAACTTTTCAAATAGGAATTCAATTAGCATGCCAAACTGGGAACAGAACAAACAACATTAGTGTGCATGCAGAATTGAAAAGAAAAATCATATTGAGATTCGAAAATACAATTTAATAATAAGAAAACCAGATTAGCATTGGAGGCACATAAGGAAGTTAATCATATTCCAGTATCAAGCATAAATTTGAACATAACTTTAAAAGAAAAATCCAACAAGGCATGTTGAAACATTTTCAACTTCATTTGTGAACTGGGAAGGAATCTCTAAGCTTCATAAATGATTTATCTGTTTAAAGATTGCAAGAACATTTAAAAACCATAGAAAAACCTGCAATTTCTACCACAGGAAAAATATCCTATACTGATAAGGAACAGGAGTGGTATTGCTTACAAATTTTAATTTGTTTCCACAACTACAGTCAAATAAGCATCAATCCACAATAAGAAAAATACTACCCAAAGGGATAGCACAAGTTACAATCTACAACACAAGGTAACCACATACCTGTGTCCCCCAGTCTCCAACATGGTTTCTCCTAAGAACCTCCACATTTGAATATTCCAGCATTCGAGCCAGGGTATCTCCAATGATAGTCGATCTTAAGTGACCGACATGCATTTCTTTGGCTATGTTGGGTGAGGAAAAATCAACCACAGCCCTTTTAACTGGAAGTTTAGGAGCCCATATTTCAATACCATCTATTAACATCTTTTGAATGCTCTGCACCAATTTAGGAAAGATCAATAACATACATATAAGAAAAAAATTGCTGGAGAGAAAGCATTCAAGAAGAATTTACCTTGGCTATCCATTGCCGAGACAAAACAACATTAACAAAGCCAGCTCCAGCAATCGAGCATTTATCTATTATTTCTGTTGCGGGAAGGTTTTCCTTAATGGCCTATAGAGTACAAAATTAAAGACCATGTCATATTATCAGGCATCGACCTTAAGATATAAGATTTATAGCATGGCAGCAAATAAAAAAATAGAATATATATGGTATATTATAAAGCATAGATATCCATCACAACCTCTCCTATTGGTTTGGGACCTTTGAACTGGGTACCTTTCCCTTTAACTTTTGACCACAAGCCCATGGCATTATTGCTGTGGCAAGAAAGAAATTTGTAATTTATAATCACAGAAGTTGCAAAAGTGAAAGATTATCAATAGCAAATCAACCATAATCACAAACAATAGTTTAAATTTAGACTCATCCATTAAAAACATATGAAAATAATTTGCAAAATGATGTTAAGAAAATCAAGTAATACCATTGGTAATCCCCAAAGTTGGCATTTTGGCAGGGAGCAATTTGAGGATCTACGTCCAACACCTCAGGGACTGTTATTCTCAGTGATTCTTCAAATAGCTTTGCTAGTTGTTGCTTAACACTTCCAGAAGTCTCATTATCCTGCATTGCCATTGAACCAGAATTTAGAAAGGCCCCTTTATAGCCTGTTTTGACTTTTTAGGTGTAGTAAACGCACATGCATGTGCCATAAGCTTACATTTAGACAGCTGCTTTTCAATTTAAAAGCTGGTAAATGTTTTTCATTAGAAATGGAACTCAAGTAAAATAGTGATACGAACTTACATTTGCCATACTTGAAAGTGATGATGCCCTAATTCTGAGCAGAAGACTTTGAGAATTTCTAAGAACACCTGTCTAGTTTCATGAGAACCACAAGAAAATTAATAAAAACACCAGCAAACATAACATCCAAATTAAAACCAAGCAAATATTCATTAACCCGTTCAAAGAAACAAAGCACCATCAAATACTTTGGAAAAAGATTGAGACATTATGTCTACAACAATTTCTAATTACTATTGAGAAACACCCAATTCCACACAATTCCTTTCAATCACACTTCAAATTGGTTACTCCATAATTTAAATAATATTTAAGAGAACTTAAAATACATTTTCTGAGAAAATGCGAGTTACAATCCGGCATCCATACACACACAGAACCGGTAAACAGGCGAGGAACTTACGAGTTGAGGAGAGGGGAGGGAGGAGAGAGAGACGGCTGAATTGCAGAGGAATCAAAACCGGGTGAAGTAAAGAGGTAAAATGCGAGCAGCTCATGAGTGTATTTAAACGCGAATATATGTATATATATATTTCTTCGAAAAAATGCGGCCTTTCTATGGGTTGAGTACACTGTGACTATGGTGGAACTGCGCCAGCCCTGGATTAGGGTTTTTGCGGAAAGAATCCTCTGTGTCGTCACCCACGCATTCGAATAGGACCAGACCAATTAGGGCATCTCCTTGGACGCAACCTGCCCATTTGCATTTTTTTTAAAGAGTTTAATATGATTCTTTATGTTAAAATAATAAATTAATTTTTTTATGTAAATTGAATTTGATATTTTATTTCATTGAACTTAATTTTTTTTTGTTTAACTAATTTAATTTTAAATATGAAATTATATATCTAATTATAAATGTATATTTGATAAAATAGAAATTTAAAAAATCATTTTAAGAATATTTCATTTGAGTTCAAATTTGAATTTAAGGGGCTGTTTACTTTGGGTTTGGGTGGTTTTAAAAACCAGATTTTTGAAATCCTAGTTTTTTAAATCCCAATGAATAGTAATATGAGTGTTTCTTTTGAGTTTTGAAATAGTGAAGGATTTAACTTTATGTCAAATCAAGTTGTAAGATTGAATGAGTTTGTATTATTATATTATTGTTTGATAGGATTATAATGATTAGTTAAATGTGTAATGATTGAATGTATTATATTATTGTATTATTATATTATTGTTGAGAAAGAATATAATGATTGGAATAATATTATATAGATTTAACTTTATGTCAAATCAATATGTTTGATACGGGTGATTTTAAGTGGATTTTGAAAACCGGTTTTTAAATCCCGAAGTAAAACGGGTTTTGGATCTTGAAATCCAAAATTTGGTTTTTAAAACCAAAAGTAAACATACCCTAAGGGGGTGTTTCTTTTGGGCTTTGGGTGGTTTTAAAAGTCAGATTTTTTAAATCCTGGTTTTTGAAATCCCCATGAATAGTAATATGTGTGTTTTTTTGGGTTTTGGAATAGTGAAGGATTTAACTTTATGTCAAATCAAGTTGTAAGATTGAATGAGTTTGTATTACTCCCTCCGTCCGCCTATAAGCTTCCCGTTACTTTTTGGCACAGAGATTAAGAAAAGTGATTAAATAATAAATATAGTACAAGTGATGTGATTGGAAGAAGGAGAGAGATAGAGAGAAAAAGTAAGATATAAAGTGATGTGTAAGAAAAAGTACTTACCAGAAAAGGTATGAGAAGCTTATAGGCGGACAGACAAAAATGGTAAAATGGGAAACTTATAGGCGGACGGAGGGAGTATTATATTATTGTTTGGTGAGATTATAATGATTAGTTGATTAAATGTATTATATTATTGTATTGTTATATTATTATAGTATTATTATATTATTGTTGAAAAAGAATATAATGATTGGAGTAATATTATATAGATATAACTTTATGTCAAATCAATATGTTTGATAAGGGTGGTTTTGAGTGGATTTTGAAAACCGATTTTTAAATCTCGAAGTAAAACGGGTTTTGGATCTTGAAATCCAAAACCTGATTTTTAAAACCAAAAGTAAACATCTCCTAAAGGTTTAGAGTACTGTTTGACTCAAATATTTGGTGGTAAATTGATAATTTATTAGTGGACGAAAGAAAAATTATATACTCCATTTTCTCTGTTCGACTTTAAGTTTATAATCTTTTTATTTTGTACGTCTAACATTGAGCTTTTCATTGAAAAAATGACCACACGTCAAATAATTAATTATTCCTAAAAATATCAATGGTTACTTTTTTTAATCTCCATGATTCATGATAACAATAAAAATAAAATCTCCATGATTCATACACTTATGTTATAATTTTATTATCTCATCTTGGTCATATTAATCGTACTACACTTTATTTTACATTAATTTCCATTAATCTCGTGTAATTTTTCATGTGAACTTATTGGAATGGGAGGAATATAATTAAAAGTTGAAACTGATCATATCATTTTTAAATTAACTTGCACACCACGTATGAGTAGCGTTTACTATGAATTGTTCTTTTATATTCAACCATCAATTTTACTTGTCTTCCAAGAAAAAACATGCTTACCATTATACTTTAGTCAACCTAATCTGATCCTCTTTATAGATATTAACCTCAATTTACTTGGAAAATTTTGTACTAAACTAACTAATTCCTCAAGTTGAGGAACTAATCGACACTCTTAATTATTTAAAAAAAAAAAAATTATTTAATACTCTTAATTCATACATCGATACTAGCGATGAAGATATGAATAGGAATCACTTTTTTCATAATACTGATATTGTAGTGTAAACAATTGACACTCTTGATGCATAATTCATTTTTGTAGGGTAAATACAATTTATTCATTTTGTCCCATGATTTATATACTCATACCCGTTTTAGTTTTTTGTTCAAAATTAAAACCCATCCAAAGGCACACCTAAAAATATGGCCTGCTAAACTAAGAAGGCCACGGTTATTTACATCCCCCTTTTGCTGAGTTCACCCCCAAACTTTTTTTAAAAAAAATAAAATAGTGCAAAGACAATATTACCCTAATTCAAACATTAATATTGTAATATGCCAACTAAACCACCGCCGAGTCACCACCGAATTACTACCGAGTCACCGCCGATTACCAGTCTATTTCGAGAACAAAAAAAATTGAAAACACGATTTTGAAGAAAAAAAATTCTGAAAAAATAGCAAACCCAAGGGAAATCTGTAAAAAAATCTTGTCCAAAAAGTAGCAAATCACTTGATTCAAAAATAATTTTCAGAAGTCCAAAAAATCTGTAAATTTTATTTTAAAGAACTCGCCATCCCCCATCCAGTTTGATTTTAGGGTTGGAAGAAGGTTGCGTCGACGTTTAGCTTGTAATGACCCCCTTCGGGTGGATGCCATGCTCTGCATCGCTCTACTATTCTTGTTAAATTATGTCTATGCTGGTTCTGGCCGCGGGCGCTCTCCCATTCTATCCAAGTAGCTGTCGACCGGTGCACAGCATCAAGCGCCGAGCTATGCGAGCTGTTCCATACCTCATCGTTACGTTCTCTCCAAATCTGGTACATCACCATGCTAAAGTTTTGTGCCACCGATTTACTGGCATTCGCAATAATAGCCAAGATTAACTCTCCCATGCTACCAGCGATTGTCGTGTGGTCGTTAATGGTGGTCATTAGCCCCGACTTTTCCCAGCAGGTTCTGGCGTATGGGCAGGAGATGAATAGATGCCAATCTGACTCTATTCCACTCGTGCACATCACGCATCCCACTTCCGAGGTAATTCCTTTGTCGTGCAGGTTCGTTTTCAGGGGGAGGCAGTTTCTCCCCGTCCGCCACAGAAAGTCTCTGACTTTTGGTGGCACCTCCACCCCCTAGAGGGTATTCCAGGCCCCTGGCACCTTTAGTGTATCGTTCGCGTGGAGTAGCGACAGTAGCTTATAGGCGGACTTGACGGAAAACTTGCCATTTCTCTCCGGGTTCCAACTGAGGGAGTCTAGAGACCCCGATGGAGGAATGGCTAAACTGAGAATTATGTTCAAGTCGAGCGGCAGGAATTCCCGGATTAAAAATTGATCCCAGCTCCTCGTTTGATCATCGACAAGAGCCGAAACCCTCAGATCCTCCGAACCGTCAACCCGATCTGACTCAACTTTTCGGTTTGCTGTTCCTGGGATCCAAGCATCATCCCAGATTTTTATATTGTCCCCCGTGCCCACTTTTTTTATCGTTCCTTCTCGGATCAGCTCACAGCTAGCATATATGCTCCTCCATGTATAGCTCGGGTTCCATCCAATACTAGATTCTATGAAGGTATTACGAGGGAAGTATCTTGCTTTAATAACTTGGCAAACCAGAGCGTCCGGGTCTGTCATGAGTGTTGTATGCACTTAAATCGGGTTGACTTGGATGTAGGCTGTTCTTAGTACAATACAAACATATAATTTATACGGGGGTTATTACGCGTTTATATGGATTAATATGATGATCTTGATGATCTTAATGAAGAACTAAACAAGAAAGATCAAGAACAAGAAATAGCTTCTTGGAGAAGCTAAAAGCTTGAGAGCTTTGGGAGTGTTTATTGCTTTAGGTTGAGGGTGATTGAGTGGAATTCTAACTTATGTTACAAATGAGCCCAAATGGGCATTATATACTGTTTTCTAGGGGCTGCCCGCCCTTTACACGTGGTGCCTCCAGATTGGACCTTCATTCTGCCCGAAAAGGTGATTTGATGGCGCATTTAATGCTAAACCGCCTTAGGTGCTCGTCCTCGCCAAGGTGCCGAGGAGCTGGGCCATGGTGGTCGCCGGAGGACCTTCGAGGAGTGTGGTCGCCATGCTCCATGCTGTCTCCCAAGACTTCAATACTAAAACTTCTTAACTAAGAATAAGCACGTGCTCGCCACACATTTGGGCGAGCAGCTAACTAAGACAGTGCTCGCCAACATCTTTGGACGAGCACTTAAATATATTAAATACATTAAATCTATTACATTTTCTTGGTCTTGTTGACTAGTCGTCGCATGACTTTGTTGACTGGTCCTCGCCACGTAAGATGGTGACTAGGATTGACTTGTCAAAGATTGACCTCTTTGACTAGGTATAACATTTGCCCCCTGGTCGCCTTGCTTCGTATTCGTAGAATGGTAAGGCGAGCAGTTCGATCGTTTTTTCCGATGGTGAAAATGGTTCTCGACAACACAATCAATTTCGAGATCTTGATGACGTGAGATGGAGGCGGTCGCCTCGTTTCCTACGCCGAGCTCGCCTTCCGAGGCATTTTTGATGACGTATGATGTGACTGGTGTCAGGCGCGTGGGCGGCGCTCGAAATTTGAAAAGCGCGCGTGGGGCGCGTGCCGACCTCAAAGGTCGCGCGTGAGGGTCACTCTCCGAATTCGAATTCGGAAATGGCCCCAAATTTTTGGGAAAATTACGGATTTTACCCTGTTTTTTGCAATTAGGTCCCTGCATATGTTTTGCCTATAAATATGACTTTCCTTCTTTTCAAAACACTTTTACCATTTTGCAACTTTGAATTTCTCTCGAGCATCCTTCCGAGCTTCTTACTTCAAGCTTTTCCGGCGAGTTTGGGTAGTTTTCGATCGATAAAAAGGTATTTAACTCTCATTTTCTTCTTTAAAACTCTATTTTCCCCCATTTCTTAAGAAAAAATGGATTTTGGTGGCGGTTCCGGTGGTGGTTCGCCGCCGTTAGATGGTGGTGCCTCTAGTTCCGGCGAGGCTGATCGTCTAGCCATGGTTTTGTCGGAGAGGGCGTCCTCGTAGGACTCTAGGATCCACTCTCCTGACCCCATAAATGCTAGCGTCCGTAACCTAGGAAAGGCAGTGGTCGTCGACGTCGACGAGGTCGATGATTCTGATAGAGATGATGCCGGCAATGATGCCGAGGAGGGCGATGCCGAGGAGAGTGGCAGTGAGACGGACTCTGATTTGCATGATCAGGGTTTGGATCGAGAGATGGGCGACCAGATAGAAGTCGCCCAAGTCGAGGAGACCTTGACGAGGAGTCTCCGCGAGGACTATGAAGAAGTTGTTCAATATGCAGAGAGCATAAAGGACATTTTGAGTGGTAGGGAGAATTTAGATGGCGACGAGGTCTCGAGGGAGGCCTATTACAAGTATTACATCGAATACCTTCCTCGAGAGGTTCCTCGCCCGCATCGAGAAGCTTTCCAAACGATGTATGAGGCAAGCAAATATGCGAGCAAAGTCTCCTCGGCGCAGCTAGAGAATTCTCGAAAGAAATATCAACTGCCGGCCGATGTGTGCTTTTTTGTTCCTCACCCGGATGAGAGGGCCGACCAGCCGCCAGAAGGCATGGTCGCCGTCAACATCGGCATGATGGAGGCGGGGTTGAGGTTCCCCCTTCATCCCAGTATCTCAAATTTTCTACATTTCCTGAATGTTGCCCCTTCACAAATTTTACCGAATGGTTGGTCGAACCTGATCGGCATTCTTACACTGTTCGGCCTGGTGGCGGCCGAGAATGGATGTCGGAATACATGGCTTAGCCCGAAAGAGATTAACTATCTTCTTCAGGCGGCCGAGGCCGGAGGGAAAGTAGGCCATGGGTACTATTATGTACGAGGCCGAGATAATTTCAAGTTGGTCGAAGGGGTTCCCAACAAGATTAGGGATTGGAAAACCAACTGGTGGTGGGTAGCCGGGGACTAGATGAGTTCAGTGAGGCCGGACGGATCTTCTGATCGCATTCCCATTGAGACCGAATATCAAAGAATTCGTGGTAAGTCTTTTAATTTCTGCTCGTTCTTGTCTATACTGAATAACTCCTCGCTTTTTGTAGGTGAAACTGTTCTCAAGAAGACTGCCGACCACCGTCTCACTCCTCTCTTTCAGTACCACGTTTGCTGCGTTCTCAATCGTCGCTACCTGGAGAGGTCTTGCCGATTTCTGAACAGGGAGTGCATGCGTGAGCGAGCAGGTCTCAGAGTACCTCCTCATCACTTCACTCGAGAGTTCCCTCCAGGTAAAATATTTCTTACTTCAAATTTCTTTTAAATTTACTCTTCGAAGATACTGACTTCTCGCTTCTCTTTCTAGTAGTGGTTCCTCAAAGGGTTGTCGCCTATCTTCCCCCCACCGTTAAAGTCGAGCGCCTAAAAGCGAACAGTATGCTTCGACAGGCACAAATACTCCGCGAGCACAAGATTGTTGATGGCGCCGGCAAGAAAAGAAAAGGGGCGGAGAGCTCGGGGGCTCCACCAAAGAAGGTCGCTAGACCGACCAGAGGGGGTACTTCTCGCCCACCTGCTGCTGAAAAGAGGATCTCTCCGAGGAGATCTCCTCCGCCGAGGGGTAACTCGCCCCCCCCAAACCTGTTGCTTCCCCTCCTCCCCGAAGCACTCGGTCGCGAGAGACTGCGACGAGCTCGTCGGCCGGGGAGAGGGCTCCGGGAGATAATACCCTTCTCGGCTGGGAAGCCGCAAGGGTTGCCAAGTAAGTTTGTTTATCGAAAAGATTCACAAAAAATTCTAAGTACCTCTTTTTTTCTAATTCTATCTTTCTTCAACAGAGTTGCCGACTATCCGGTCGCCCAACCCTTCAACGAGAATCTTCTCGGCTTTTACCGGTCGCGGGACCCGGTCGATAAGGAGTCTTTGAACCCGTTCGCTCAGAGGGCGGTGAAGCACCTGCCTCGCTCGTTGACGACCACTCTGATCGAAGAGGTCAACAACCATAATGCCATGGAAAATGCGCGCCTGGTCGCCATTGACCTGAGCCGAGCCTCTTACACCATAGAGAAGCTCGCCAGCCAGATCGCTGAAGGTCGCAAGCTCAGCGAGGACAGGGCTGCGAAACTTGCTCAAATGGCTAAGGCCAAAACTGTTGTTGAGGGGCAACTGCTCGCCTCCGAGGAGAAAGTGGTCGACCTCGAGACCAAGCTGGCCGATGCTGAGGCAAAGTTGGCCGATTCTGAGGCCCAACTTGAGATGGTTCGAAAAAAGGATCAAGAAGATCTTCAAGAGATCGAACGTCTCCGTGCTCGCCTCAAGACCGCCGAGGACGAGGTAAGAAATTTTGAAAACAAATCTGCAGATGATGAGGAAGAGTTGGCCACTCTTCGGCAGCAACTAGTCGATCTGACGGATGAGAAGGATGAGATCACTGAGCTCGCTGGGAGTGTGGCCAGTATTACTGTGGCACTCACTGCCCACGGGCTCATTCAAAAATTGTTGGAGGCTAACCCTGAGGTGGATATGACACCGCTCGGCGGACTGTTGGACGACCTTCTCATGAAGGAAAATCCTAAGCCGGAATCCGAACTCCCTCTGCTTCCTTTGATGAAATTGGGACTTCAGTTCCCTAGGCTCTTAGGTGTGCCTGTATTTTTTACGGATCCTCCGGAGGAAAGCCCAACTCATCAGCAACAGGGTGTCGCCGAGGAGGTAGTTGCCAGCGAGCAGGATGCTGCCGGCGAGGAGACTACCACTGCAGGGACTTAGTTTCTTTCCATTTTTTTTTTTGTTTAGGAACTGCTCGGCCATTAAGGCCTTTTTGTAATTCCAGCCTTTTAAGGCTTTTTTAATGAATATAAGTTTTTGCTTATGATGTGTTCGTTTTTCCAATTGTTTTAATGATAATTTTTTGCAAGTGCTTTTAATAAATACTTATTTTTCTTTCATTGGTTTGTGTTCGATGCTGTTATTTTGCGAGCATCTTTAAGAAAGAGTGCTCGTCTTTCAATTGCGAGCATCTTTTAAGAAAGAGTGCTCGTCTTTCCATTGCGAGCATCTTTTAAGAAAGAGTGCTCGTCTTTCCTTTGCGAGACTCTAAGAAAGAGTGCTCGTCTTTCTTTTTGCGAGACTCTAAGAAAGAGTGCTCGTCTTTCCTTTTGCGAGACTCTAAGAAAGAGTGCTCATCTTTCCTTTTGCGAGACTCTAAGAAAGAGTGCTCGTCTTTCCTTTTGCGAGACTCTAAGAAAGAGTGCTCGTCTTTTAGAGTTAACCATTCGTCGGTTTGAACTCTTTGTTTGATAGGTAGCGACCATCTTTGCCACTATCTTGCGAGCATCTTTAAGAAAGAGTGCTCGTCTTTTGTTTCCTAGGTGGCTACGCAGAGCCTTGTTTAAACTTTCAAATTTATCTAACACTTGATGGAAATTTAAAACTTTGTATTGACATGGTAATTAGATACAGATTATACAAATGAAAAAATGAAAAACTTACTGGTAATATTTCTTCAGTTTGACCGCGTTCCATGGGTACTTGCTCGGCTTGCCCTCGAGATCTTCAAGCTCGTATGATCCGTTTAGGAGTGTGCGCGTTATTCGGTACGGACCCTCCCAAGTCGGGCCAAGTATGCCGATGGACTGCTCCGTCGCCCTCCGAAGTACGAGCTGGCCGATAGTGAACTGGCGAGCACGTACTTTGGTGTTGTAGTAGCGTTCTGACCTTTGCTTGTAGACCACATTCTTCTCGTCCGCTGTTAGCCTTCGTTCTTCTAGGAAGTCCAAATCGGAGAGCTGTGCATCGTTATTCAACTGCTCGTCATAATTTGCTACTCGAAAAGTTGGGACTTGCCCCTCTGCTGGTATGACAGCTTCGGTTCCGAACGCGAGCGCGAACGGAGTTTCACCAGTAGAATTTCTCGTGGTCGTCCGATATGCCCACAGAACCATGTGCAGCTCTTCGGCCCATTTGCCCTTCAATCCATCCAGCTTAGCTTTCAAGGTGTGCTTGATGATTTTGTTGATCGCCTCTACTTGACCGTTTGATTGTGGATGGTAGGGTGTTGAAAAAAATTTCTTGATGTTCCATCTTGAGCAGAAATCCAGCATGTCTTGACTTGTAAATTGACGTCCGTTGTCGGTCACTATCGCTCGTGGTAGGCCGAACCTGCAAATTATGTTCTTCCAAATGAAGCTTGTCATTTGGCCCGTTGTGATGGTCTTCAATGCCTTTGCCTCTGTCCATTTGGTGAAGTAATCGACTGCTACGACGACGAAAGTTACCCCCCCAGCAGCTGGTGGGAAAGGTCCGATGATGTCGATCCCCCACTTCGCGAAAGGCCATGAACTATACACCGAGATGAGCTCGTCTGGTGGTGAGTGAATGGCGGGAGCGAAGGCTTGACATCTCTTGCACGTCTGCGCGTAATGGATTGCATCTTTCTTCAGTGTTAGCCAAAAATAGCCTTGCCTTACGATCTTTAGAGCGAGCGCTTGCCCCCCTGTATGATTTCCACAAACTCCATCGTGGATTTCGTGCATGACGATCTTCGCTTCGTCCTCTCCGAGGCATTTCAATAAAGGCATTGAAAAACCCCGTTTGTACAGCTGGTCGCCCACAATTGTGTACCTCGCGGACCTGAGTTGCAATCTGGTTGCTTTCACGTTGTCTGCCGGGAGCTCGCCGGTCTTGATGTACTTGATGATCGGCGTCCTCCAGTCCTCGTCGCTGGTCGCTTCAACCTGCAATACTTGACCTCTGTTCACCGACGGGGAAGAAATCTTGGTGATGGTTGCTTCTGAAAATATTGCCTCCCCCTCTGAAGTGGCCAGCCGAGCTAACGCATCTGCTTGCGTATTTTCCTCCCTAGGGATTTGCTCGATGTGGAATTGATCAAATTGCTGGAGTAATCCTTTCACTAGGTCTTGATACTTTATCATTTGATCGCCGCGAGCCTCGTATTCGCCCGTGATTTGACATACAACCAGCTGAGAGTCAGAAAAAAATTTCAGTTTTCTAGCGCCCACGGCCATAGCCATCTTGATTCCTGCAACCAGAGCCTCGTACTCTGCTTCGTTGTTGGTCGCCCGATACTCGAACTCGATCGCCGAAGCAAACGTCTGTCCGGTTGGGCTGGTGAGGACAACTCCTGCCCCTGCTTTGGTGCTCGTCGACGAGCCATCGACGAACAGTGTCCAAGGAAGCTCGATTCCCTCGTCCAATCTCTCTGGGAAAGTGAGCTCTACGATAAATTCTGCCAGCACTTGTCCCTTGATTGCCGTTCTGGGTGCGTAGGTGAGACCAAATTGCCCGATCTCCACCGACCATTTCAGAAGTCTTCCCGTGGTATCCGGACGATGCAGTGCTCGTCGGAGAGGAAAGGTGGTGAGGACGACCACCTCGTGGTCGAACAGGTATTGCCTTAATTTTCTAACACTCATGACTAGTGCGTACGCCAATTTTTCCATTGGAGTGTATCTCAACTCCGCTTCTCGCAGTGTTTGACTTACGTAGTAGATAGGCAGATGTGTGCTCCCCTCAGCTCGGACGAGCACTGAACTGATCGCACAGTCAGTGGCCGCCAAGTATAGATATAAAATTTCGCCGGGGACTGGCTTGGATAGGACCTTTGGATCCGATAAATATTCCTTCAATTTCTCGAAAGCTTTCTCGCACTCGTCGGTCCATTCGAACTTTCCTTTCTTCAGAGCGTCGAAAAAAGGTTTGCAACGATCGCCCGTTCGTGCAATAAATCTATTCAGCGATGCAAGGCATCCTGTCAACCTCTGAACTTCTTTCACGTTCCTCGGGCTTTGCATATTGATTACTGCTTGAATTTTACTCGGATTCGCCTCGATGCCCCGCTGGCTAACCAAGTGCCCCAGAAATTTTCCTGAGCTAACTCCAAAACTGCATTTCTTTGGATTTAACTTCATGTTGTACTCTCTTAGAATATCGAATGTCATGGCAAGGTGGTGTAGGTGGTCTTCTTTCCGTAAGCTTTTGACAACGATGTCGTCGATATAGACCTCCACCATCTCGCCGATGTGTTTCTCAAACATCTTGTTTACCAGTCTTTGGTACGTTGCCCCCGCGTTTTTCAAACCGAAAGGCATTCTTTTCCAGCTATACATATCACGCGCCGTCATGAAGGTCGTATGTCGCTGGTCGTCGGGATGCATTGCAATCTGATGGTACCCTGCGAAGGCATCCATGAAAGTTAAAATCTCGTGCCCCGCTGTATTATCCACTAGGTAATCAATGTGGGGCATCGGAAAATGATCTTTTGGACACGCGTCGTTTAAATCTGTGAAGTCTATGCACAATCTCCACGACCCGGTCGTTTTTTTGACGAGCACTGGATTTGCCAACCACTCAGGATCAGTTCCAGTTTTCTCTATTAACTTGTTGTCGATCAATTTCTTGATTTCGACTGCCAAAGCCGCACTTTTATCAGGCCCAAATTTTCTTCGCTTTTGGGTGATGGGTCTTTTTGTTGGATCAATATTTAGTCTGTGGCAGGCATGATTCGTGGGAATGCCCACCATATCTTCGTGCGACCAGGCGAATGCACCGATGTTTTCTTTCAAAAATGCGACCATGTCCGATCGCAGATGTTCTAGTAAATTCGAACCTATGAATACTTCGAGTTCGGGACGAGCTTCATTTAGTTGGATGGTTTCAAGGTCCTCCGCTGAAGTTGCCCGTTCTTTAGGTTCCTTCCAACGAGGGTCCTCAATTCCGAATTTTGGCTCGAAGCCTAACCTAGGCTCCAAATCTGGAAAGTTCTCTGGAGACTGGTCGCCGGGGATCTGGTCGCCCGGATTTGTCTGCTCGTCGATTTCCATTGGGGTGTGGTCGTCCACTTCCATGGAGGCGTGCTCGTTTGCCTCCACTTGGTGGTCGTCGGATTGATGACTGCATTCCCCAACTTCAATTTTTCTGTACTTGCTAGGAAGACCCTCCAAGTAGTTCATTTGTTCTGTTTGAGTTTGACACATAATATACTTTCCAACCATGGCGCTTTCTTTAGAATGACGTTTTGCAAAACGGACGAGACACTCCCTCGCCCGCGTCTGATCGCCCTTAACGGTTATAGCTCCCGCCGGGGTCATTATCTTTCCCGTGATGACCAACGCATCATTGTTTGGCTGCACCACGCCGTTCAGGTCGTCGTCCGTGAAACGGATTTGATGAGAAGGAGGCTTCTCGGCAGTAGGAGCGACGCACACCTGGTGCACATTGTTGAGTGCTCGCTGTTCGCCCTGAGCCCGGCGAACAGACAGAGCGACTCTGGATTGAGTGCCCCCCAAAGGTCCCTCTATCACAAGGCAGTCTTGGCCCAGATTGTCGATGTCGCCAATAGCATTCTTTGGCATGGGAGGAGTCAGTTTGGGACGACTCAGTTGTTGGCGCAGGTCGTCGCTGTCGTCGCGACGTTTCTTTCCCCTGTTGTCGCCGTTTCCACCTCCGGACTTGATGAATTGGGTGAGCTTACCCTCGTTGTAAAGTTTGAAGAGATTTCTCACCAAGTCTCGGCACCCATTGGTGTGGTGGCCGACAGAGTTGTGGTAGTTGCAAAATTTACTACCATCAAGATTTGCATCGCTCGTATGCATGGGCTTTGCTTGGGGGAGCAGATTTTTCCCCCTGATTGCGTCGTAGATGCCCCTAGGATCCACGGTGAGGGCCTCCCTGAACTGGATGATCTCAGGTGCCTCCTCGAACGGCCTGAAGTTCGCTGGGCGAGCACTGCCAGCTTGAGTGGTCGCCTTCTTGGGCTGGGAAGATTCCTCAGTGTTGGTGTTTTTCTTGGGCCACACTCTCTTGGACGCGTCAGGCTGCTCGTTAGCCTTGGCCGCGTCCATTATCTCCTCCATTTGAATGAAGTTCCCAGCCCTCGTGCGGAAGTCCGCATAAGAACTGGGGAAAGTAAGATGGATAGATTCCCACAGCTTGGTACCTATCCTGAGACCGGAAACCGCTGAGATCAGCTTCGTCTCATCGTTCACGGCCTCCCCATCGATCACCAGCCTATCGAAGCGCTCGATGAAGTCTTTGCCTGATTCAGTCAGGGATTGGCGAACGTTCGCCAAACGTTGCTTTGAGGCTGGGCGAGCAGCAATAGACCCATAGTAGGTCAGAAAGTGTTGTCCCAGCTCAAGGAAAGAGGTGATAGATCCGGGACTCAAAGTTGTGTACCATCGATGAGCCCGATCTCCCAATGTCAGGGAGAAGTTTCTGCATTGTGTTGCGTCTGTTGCCCCGATTGAGGCCATATAGTTGGAGTACTTGGACAAGTGTACTCTGGGGTCGGACATCCCATCATATGCCGCCATGGAGGGCATTTGGATCTTCCTTTGAATGGGGGCAGTGAGGATTGCAACACTTAGTGGAGGTGCGGGCAGACTGATCGGCGGTGTGGTCCCTTGCTTCGAGGCGACCACCTCTGCTCGCAGAGCGTCCATCTCTTGTTTCATTAACTTTTGTGTTTCGAGGAACAGGGCGATTTGCCCCTCCTCGGCAGTTTGAGCTCGTGGGACGACGTTCTCGTCACGTCGACTCCCATGGGAAATGGCCGGGCGACCATCATGATGTGATCGCCTGGGCGAGTGCCTGTCAGAATGGTGGCTGCGATAACTCTTGGCCGGAGCTCGCGAACCCTTCCCTGGTCCCACTCGATCTAGAGCTGAGACTCTGTCGCCCTGATCTCTTCTATCAGCGCGATGGTGGTGGTCGGCTTTATGTGGTCGGCCATCCACGTTGAAAGGTACTCGGCGAGGAGCCCTTCCATCATTGTCGTTCATTCGGTTGAAAACCGAATTCCTTTGTGAGTCTCCCGTATGGCTATTGTGGGAGTGCTCGCCGACTTTGTTCTTGCCTTTATCTTGGGGGTGAGCGGAATGTGAGTGATAGGAACGGTCATCCTCGTTCCCCCTGTTTTTGCGAGCCTCGACGAAAGCCCGATCTTTGGCCTTCTCGAGCTCTTCCTCCTCGTTCTTCCTCCTCTTCTCCAGGAGGTAGTCCGATAGGTCTTTCAAGTGTTGGGGGTCATTCAGAATATCCCCCATGTTTAGGTTTGCAAAAGGATTTGCCGGCGGCGGAGGGTGCTCGTTCCCTCCGGGCGGTGGAGTATGCTGAGACATCGTTTAAAGAGTGTCTTTTTAGATTACAAAGTAAAGATCTAAAAAACGAAGATTAAAGTTCTTACGCAGAAGAACGTGCTATTACAACTACTAGTCTTAGCAAAGTAACAACAACAGAAGCTTGAAAACACAAATACAAGGAGATCAAACTCCAAAATATGCTACGAAAACTAAAAATGTTCAAGAACACGAAGAACACTAAAGATCGTAGATGATGCTCTAAACGGTAGATATACCGATTAAAGCTTGAAACAGGGAGTTTGCTAACCGATCGCTCGTTGATCGGACGAAACTTTGATGATTTAAACACGTAAAAGGTCCCCTCCTTCTAGCGCCAAATGTTGTATGCACTTAAATCGGGTTGACTTGGATGTAGGCTGTTCTTAGTACAATACAAACATATAATTTATACGGGGTTATTACGCGTTTATATGGATTAATATGATGATATTGATGATCTTAATGAAGAACTAAACAAGAAAGATCAAGAACAAGAAATAGCTTCTTGGAGAAGCTAAAAGCTTGAGAGCTTTGGGAGTGTTTATTGCTTTAGGTTGAGGGTGATTGAGTGGAATTCTAACTTATGTTACAAATGAGCCCAAATGGGCATTATATACTGTTTTCTAGGGGCTGCCCGCCCTTTACACGTGGTGCCTCCAGATTGGACCTTCATTCTGCCCGAAAAGGTGATTTGATGGCGCATTTAAGGCTAAACCGCCTTAGGTGCTCGTCCTCGCCAAGGTGCCGAGGAGCTGGGCCATGGTGGTCGCCGGAGGACCTTCGAGGAGTGTGGTCGCCACGCTCCATGCTGTCTCCCAAGACTTCAATACTAAAACTTCTTAACTAAGAATAAGCACGTGCTCGCCACACATTTGGGCGAGCAGCTAACTAAGACAGTGCTCGCCAACATCTTTGGACGAGCACTTAAATATATTAAATACATTAAATCTATTACATTTTCTTGGTCTTGTTGACTAGTCGTCGCATGACTTTGTTGACTGGTCCTCGCCACGTAAGATGGTGACTAGGATTGACTTGTCAAAGATTGACCTCTTTGACTAGGTATAACAATGAGTCTCCAACTCATTTTTCCGAGCATGGCGATATTGAATTTATGGAGATCTCGAAAACCCCGACCTCCATCCTCCTTTGCCACACATAATTTTCCCATCTCATCCAATTGATGCCCTTTGAGGCATCCTCCGAATTTCCCCAAAAAAATTTGTCAATCATGATTTCTAGTTCTTTTAGCAAGGTTTCTGGAAGCAGAAAAGTTGTCATGCAATATGTTGGGACTGCCTGGGCGGCTGCTTTAATAAGGATCTCCTTCCCGACTTTATATAGTTTTTTCGTTCTCCACCCTTGCAGCTTGGTCCAAAGACGGTCCTTGATATGGTTGAAAATGTCGTGTTTCTTTCGACCGATGAGGTATGGCAGGCCCAGGTAACGACTCGTGTTGAGGTCAGTTGCCACTCCTAATATGTTTCGGATTGCCTCTCTCCTTTCTTCTGTGACATTTCTGTTGAAGAATACACCCGATTTGGTGTAATTAATGGCTTGTCCTGAGGCTCCTTCATACGAATCGAGGATGTGTTTGAGGTTGTAACATTCCTTCTCCGTTGCCCTGCAAAACAATAAGCTATCATCAGCAAATGATAAATGTGTAATTTTTGGGGCGCGTCTACAAACCCTGTTCCCATGGAGGGATCCTGAGGTGCTGGCATGGTGGAGAGCGGCCGATAGACCTTCGGCGCAAAGGATAAAAAGGTAGGGGGATAACGGGTCGCCCTATCTAAGCCCTCTCTCTGGGGTGATCGGGCCCACCTCATCGTCGTTAACCCGAATAGTGTATTTAACTAACTGAATACACATCATTATCCAATCGACCCATCTCCTTGCAAAGCCAAGCTTGAGGAGTATCGCTTCCATGAAGGCCTAGTCCACTCAATCGTAGACCTTGCTGATGTCAATTTTGAGTGCTACGTCGCCCCTAGAGCCAGTTATTTTATGTTTCATGGAATGGATTGTTTCAAATGCAATCAGGATGTTGTCCTGGATGGCTCTCCCTGAGACGAAAGCCGATTGGGCTTTGTTAATTAAGCCTGGAAGAACTTCTTTAAGCCTATTGCAAAGGACCTTCGAAACTATTTTGTAAAGCACATTACACAAGGAGATAGGGCGGAGGTCCTTTACTGTTTGTGGGGTATCCACCTTAGGAATTAGCACCACCGTAGTATTGTTAAGGCCTATCGGGAGTTCACCCATGTGCATCCAGTTTCCCCCTCTGTGAATATGTCCTTACTCAGAATGTCCTAGTAGTGTTTGTAAAAAGCTGGGTTTAAGCCGTCCGGGCCCGGAGCTTTATCGCCATGCATTTGGCGGATTGCGGCTTTAAATTCTTCCGGCGTGAAATCCCTAATCAAGGCAGCGTTCTGTTCCTCTGTGATCAGGTTCTGGACTGGGTGTAAGAATTCCTCAATACCCCCGTTGCTGGTATTCTCAGAGAAAAGGTTGCTGAAATAGTTTGCTACCAGATCACAGAGACCCGTCTGGGTGTCGATCCAAGCGTCATGGTCGTCTTGAAGCCTCGTAATACGGTTTCTCTTTTTTCTGGTGGAGGCAGTGGCGTGGAAATTTTTTGTATTCATTTCGCCGCCCCGAAGCCAAAAGAGTTTAGCCCGTTGACGCCAATACGTTTCCTCTTGACGAATAATTTTTCCATACTCACTTCGAGCCTGGCAAAATGTCGTGCGACCCGAAGTGCTCATGATCGGCTGGAGGAGTTTGATCTTTTCTTCTAGATCCCTTTTCCTTATGCGGAATTTCGAATCCACGGTTTTACCCCAACTCGCTAGCCTGGTGCTAGTGGCCTGTAGCCGATGTTTAATTTCTAGGTCACTGAATTCAGCCCAACAATGAGTAATGAGCGGTCTAATCTCAGGTTCCTCCAACCACCCGTTTTCGAGGAGGTGTCAAGTAAGATTGGCGTGTGATCCGATATAGGCGCCACCAGGTTGTTAAGGGTGGCTCTCGGGAACCACTCGCGCCATATCGGGTTCCCCATTGCACGGTCAAGGCGTTGTTCGATGATATTTGAGGTATCATTACCACGGTGCCAAGTGAATGGATAGCCCGTAAGCGGGACATCGGTAAGATGGCAGTCCTCAATAGCTTCTCTAAATCCCTGGAAGAGGTGGCGAGGGTGGGGTAGTCTACCTCTTTTGTCCACCGGAGTGAGGAGGTCGTTGAAATCGTCAATGCAGATCCAAGGGATTCCTCCGGTGTTTGCGAGTGATCGGAGAAGGTTCCATGATAGATATATGCGGCTTCGCTCGGGGAAGCCGTAGTAACCTGTCAAACGCCAAATACCATGTTCATCAGAGATTTGTAAATTAATATGGTTATTGGAGTAATTCAAAACAGTGCATGAGATATTATTATTCCACAAAATAGCCCAACTGCCATTATGGCCAATACAATCTACGGTGAAACAGGAATTAAATTTCACGTCAAAAAAATAAATAAATAAATAAATTCTCGTTATTAGTACACCCACTCCAATTTCACGCCGGACGTCGAACACTATCACCACCACATCAAAATTATCTCCGACCATCACTGATTCGGGTGGAATTTACACGTTTTCGAGGCACATGTGAAGCGTATTTTGATGTGGATTTCATTGATTTATGCATTGATTATGATTGTTTGAGCCAAAATGAGAGAAATGTTGTGTTTTGTCGATTTTATAGGAAATACAATGGAATTTGGAGCAAAACACCAACCATACTTTACTGGATCAGGAAGAGAAGTGCACGGTTGAATTCGTCTCGAAAAACGGAGTGGAATGAAAAAAAGAATCGAGTCAATCGGAGGTCGGAAGCTCGAGATACGAAGAGACGAAAAAGCATGCCCGGGTAGAATCGACCCGGGCGGGCAAGACAACATTTCCAAGACGTTCGTAATTTGGCCGGGTGGGATGCCCGAGTGGAACCCACCCGGCCGGGTGACATTATTCTCGGGGGTTTTGGCCATTTTCTCCATTTTTTAGGGACCAACTTGCAATTTTGGCATCCAAACCCTACCCCAACACTATATAAGCCCTCTTTCTTGAAATCCAAGAGACTTTTCCCCAATTCTTCAATTCCCACACATAGTAACACACAATTCAAGGTGTTTTGGCCATATCTCTCTCAATTCTCCATCAATTCAAGCAAGAGAGGATGCAATAGCTTGCAAATTTCATCTCCTACCACATTCTAGACTAAGCTTCCTTGTTCTCTTTCTTTTTATTTAGTTTTTACATTTTGATTTTGTATTTTCATTATGCTAGTTGTTGGCTAAACATTTGTGGTTCTAAGGCATTGTAAATACTTGGATTGGAGTTTATGATTAATTTCTTGTTTTAATTGGTGTTTGTCTCTTATTTGTATGCTTAATTATCCATTGTAAAGCATGTTGTTATTGACCATGATGATTTGCTTAATTCATTGTTAATTAGGATAATATTGAAAGATTTATTCTATTAATCGTATGCAAGTATGCAACCCGATATTATTATGATCTCGAGAGAGAATTAATTATCAGAGAGGGAATTGAATGATCTTATGAGCTATTTTAGGTGGTGTAACGTTTGTGATGTAGAGATACGAGCTTATGTTGCATGCGCTTTTGAATTAGTTGTATCGAGAGATCGAGTAATTCTTCTTGTGTGATCACCCTATATGAGATAACCTTAATGGCCATTTAAACGAGTTAACATTCATAAACGGATATCTAGGTGTTACAATTGCCTTGGAACCCACTTTCTCTCTTTGAGTTTTCATTCGTTTTACCTTCGTTCCTTGATTTGCATGGTATTCGATCGATTTTATAATTACTCTTTTAATTGTTTACTAGTGACAATTCGGTAGATAATTTAGGGTAATTCACCACTTTCAATCTATCGATCGCGTCTAAATAGAACTACGTTAACAAACTACACTTTTACGCTAAACCTCCTTATGAGATCGACCTCGTGCTTATCACGCTACGATAGACGCCGTACACTTGCGATAGTTTATTTTAGTGATGCATAACACGTGAATCAATCACCATTAAATTAAATCCCAAAATAAACTGGAAATAAAAAAATAAAAATAAAAACAACACCGAACTAGAGTTAAAGAACTAGTTTCAACTTCTTTCGACAAAAAAACATAAATTTCGGCAATTTTTTTTCGAAAATGTATATAAACTCGATGAAAAGCAACAATTGAGGGAGGAAGATATCTGGATTTTTTCAATTTAGATCTGAAAGGGGAAATCTTAGTTTTAAAAAATCCATACCTTAAAAAGGCGCGTTTATGCAATGAAACAGACGAAGGAGGGGTGCAAACGAGGGGTGTGTAATCATTTTGGGGCGGATGTAGTAAATGAGTGGGTGTACTCAACAACTCCGTGTGTATAACCGTGGCCAAGATGTATACCTCTTAAAGGCTCAGTCCAAACATAATTTCTGTTTTTAGCCTAGAGCTTTAGTTTTATTTACTCCCTCTATCAATTTTTGTAATTTCTATTTTTTATTTTTTTGTTTATCCATTTTTATAATTCCCGTTTATTTTCATTTAAATTATTACTCCACTTTTTATATAAACAATTAATTTTTCATTTAAATTACTATTTTTTACCTAAACAATCAAAAATTTACTCAAGAAGTATAAAATTGGATGGAGAGACCATTTATTATTTTTGAAGTATTTTTTTTAGAAACCACCCACAAAGTTACCTGTAAAAAGTTCTTTTTTAATGCTTCTCTCCGCTACTCTTCACTGGTTAAACCTCATTTCCTCAATTCTACTCATCTCCTAAACCACCACAGCTATGGCGGTAGACACCGTGCCACCGCTCATCGGCGCTCAGATAAACTACCTTCTCAATCACTCCCCTTTCTCTGTCAAGGTATGTATATTGTTGTTCCGAGTTACGAGATTATAGGCGTGCTTGTACACATATGCATATGTTCACAACGGGCACGTTCTCCTATTTTGTAATTCTTCACACAGAAAGAAAACGAGTTTTCGTCCTGGATTTAGTACAGTTTTGATCCGAAAGAAGATATATAATGTTTCAGGTGGAGCAGATGTGGTCTGGTTGCAAAAACCCTAATTTTCTTGATCGCTTCACTTTAGTCATTCCGTATTGCCTTGACTATATAAAATGTGAGTGTTCTTGTATTGATTGTGTGCTCCTTTTCGGTTTGGGTAAGTTCAATTTTCCTAATTTTTAATTCTAATATTTTAAATGATGAAATTAGGGGATGTTGTATACAATGCTGTGTATCCATTGCTGGCACCTGATATTATATTCGGAGCTGATGATGAAAGTTTCCAGCCGTATTCTGGAAAATCTTGTAAAAATAGTTTGGCCGATTGGAACAGTAGGGACCCTACTCGGTTGTTGGCTCTTATTGTGGAGCTTAGGTGAAGATTCTTTCCTATATCGTATGCATGTAAAGGGAAAATTATGATTTCTTGCATGTTACATTTGCGGTGTTGGTGATTTTATGTTCTAGGGATGAATATGTGGCATACCAAAGAAGGCGCATTGGAGAGGTTGATGATGCTCGATTGAAATTTGAAGTTGATACTATGCTCACAAGAGAGGTTAGTGTTTGTATGAATTTTCAATGTTAATAGGTAGGCGATATTCGTAAGCAGCATCCAATCTCTATGTCCTTTTGGCGCATTGATCTGACTTTTGCTTGGTCTTCTTATGCCTATACTGTGCCCATAATTGTGTGTGTTTTGAGGTTCTGTTGCTGCGTCACTTCAGTAAGAAAATTTAATATGAGTTCTCTTCGTTACAGTACCCAACGTAGATGCATGTCCACTTGTAAATACTTCATGCTGGTTTACTTAATGCGTGTCTTGGCTCTATCGTGTCTGGACATTTATTGCATGTCTTGGCTCTGTCGTGTTCTTTTCCAATTATATATTGGTATTTTAATTGTGAGATTCTACATGCATATACAGTTATATTGATTTGAATTGGTAATGGTTTCTATATAGAAGCTGGTTGATGTAGCTATATGTCTTACTATTTCAAATTTTCTCCATATCTGTACAGGGAATTGAAATGTATATGAGTTCAGGTACTGACAAGGTAATTGAAGATGATTAGCTTAGTTGAACTTATGATAACCCTTTCTCCATCTCAAGGTAGTCAAAAGCGAAAAATGCACTCATAGTGCGAAGGCCCCCTAGCGCTTAAAGTGCAAAGTGCAAAGTTTAAAAAAAATAAAAGAAGTGTGTGCTTGACTGAAGTGAAGCGCGCCACCATTTTAAAACATTATGCATACAGTACTATTCTTATACAATAAAATCATGATACAAATTGTAAGATCATATCCGTAGCAAAACTAATCCGCAACATAACTTTTCATGTATAATAACAAACACAAAAGGCAAAGCTACACAAACTCATATACTAAGCAATAATAACAACACTTAGTAATAAATATAATGGAAAACACACAAGTATTAACATAAAACAGTGAATTTTAAAAAATCATGTTTCCTGTATTCTTATTGTTCATGCTGTTGAGGTCTAGGAATGCTAAAATCTTGTTCACTTTAGTGTGTTCTGCCCTAAATTTTTATTAATTAAGGATGGGGGCCAATGGCTTTACATATGGGTGCACGGTTTACAAGAAAAATCTAGAAAAAGAACCCACAAATGTTAATGCAAATCATGAGAATAAAAGTGAGTGCTTCATGCATTTTAAAAAAATGCACTTCACTTGCCTTGCGCTGGGGCTTCCTAGCGCTTCAGCGTTTCAAGCGCAGAAGTGCTCGCTTTTGACTACATTGCTCCATCTTATATGATTTAAGGATAATGAATTGCTGTATGCTTTCTAACTTTCCTGGTGGTCTTTTTGCCATTTGATTGTAGTGTAGCTTGAAGAAGTAAAATTTGCGGTCCCTTTGCTGGATATGAATTTAAATAAATTGGTCCCTGGGTCTACCTGGAGACATCCGCAGAAGATATTCTTGCAGGTTGGTTTATCAAGTATGATTAGCCTTAAGCCTCAAGTACAGGAAAGAAATGATATAGTGGACTGCATTGAATATATTTATTTTTTCTGCTATGCTAAGGCCATTGCAAGACTAAAGTATATTCAGATTGACGCCGGATGTTGGCAGAACTTCACTGTTTTCGTCCTTATTATTTTAAAGGAAAAGGGGGGCACATATCACTAAATCATTATTAGTGGTAACCTCCGGAATAATTGCTAAATATGCTTGCTGCTATGATATATAGAAGCTACATCATTACTATCAATCGGTATGAAAATTAACAGGTATCTGTTAGAAGCATGCCAAAACAGGAAACTCTATAAAATTTGTTTCTAATTATCCAGCCATATCTTCCTCAAACTGTACGATCACTTCTTATTATAATGACTTTAAAATACATAGTTTGTGAGCAATATTTGTTTTTATCTTTACTTTCTGTACCTTCAAATTTTCTATTGTTTCCTTTTATTTTTCCTCTATCAGAATTCAAAACTCCCCACTATCTATTGACTAAAGTCCACTTAAAAATGTTCATAGGTTATATTTCAATTTGGTAAAAAGTTTTCAACTGCTCCACCCCCACGCGTGAAGTTGATTTCTTCTCCGGAGTTGAAAGCTTTTTTTTCCATTGAAGATTTTAAACTTCCTACTTGGTTGGATGGGATGTAAGTACATTCTTTTTAGTTGGATTTGTCTTTTTTAATTTTTTAAATATTTAATTTCATATAGTAGTATATTTTTACAGTGTTCTACTGCAATGCACTTCCCCTTTTCATCTTATTTGTCTTTTATTATCTATACGGTCTTTATCTCTCTGCAGGTGCACAGCTGAATATCTTCCCACTGTGGAAGAGATGCTGACCTCACATGTATGCTGCATTGTTTATTTCAATTATATTATCTCATATATAGAATGGGTGCAAGTAATAGTAACTTTAGCAGGTTAAGATCTTTTGCAGTATAACATTCCTGACTCCCATTTCGACAGATTAAAGATGCTGTCTCATCAATTGAAACAAGAAGGAAGTTTATTCTGGCATTGACACCTCATTTTGGAAGACCAATAGAAGCTGATCCGGTTTGCATTCTTTACCTTAGAGCAATGAAACTTCTCATGGTTGGCTATTTATTTCGTAATGGCTTGTTTTATTTTATATAATACGAAAATACTTTCGTTCCAGGTCTTTTGCAGGAAATCAACTTTCCTGGCTTCCTCTGGAGTTTTCACTTTTCTGGTAAGATATATTCTTGTAACCCCTATGCATTCTGTTGTGTTTATATTGAATCTCTGTTATTCTGGTATTATCCCTGCTCAATTCTACCGGTCTAAATATTCTGTAACTATTCCTTCTTATCCATGTCCTTGTGATGATCATTTTTGATATTCTATTAAACTCATCATTCATGTTTCTTTTGGAGTGCATTGAACATATTTTTGTAATTGTCGTCCTTTTACTTGATTAAGGATTTGATGCAAGCTTAAGGTAGTTTATGATGCAGTGTTGAACTAGAAATTCTATCTGAAGTTTTAATTCTCATGATGATGTTCTGTCAGGTCCATTTTTCTTTCTCTCTTCAGTTCCCAAAGCAGAAACCTGCTTTAGTGCTTCAGAGTTGTCAGGTGCGAATCTCAATCCAATTGCAGTAAATTCCCGATCTTCCTTTCTGTACTTCTAAATAGCTTACGTTTGGCATTGTGGGTCAGTCTTAAGCTGATCTCATGAATTAGTGGAGGCAACCTATGCTGGTTCTATAGGGCTTCTTCAGCTCTATTCTTATATTGTAATCTGATGAGAAAAGGTGTGCGTATTTGCAGCATTTCAACTCCTATGGTGTCCCAGTCAAGTCAGCTACTGTAACAGATTTTCCATGGAGTCCTCGATGGCAACCATCAGAAATGGCTGAACGCATGTTGTAAGTACATTTTCACCGTAAAAATAATAGGCGTAATGCATATGCTGCACCAATTAGATCCCTAAACAATCAACTGATTTTTGTTTCAAAAGGCTCTTCAATTATTGAAAATTTGTTTCACAAGCTCCCTCAAAATGAAAATTGATAGATTTTTTCGATTTATGCTGAAATGATATAAAACGTAGACACACTTGAGATCCTAAAGTGTTGGTGTTAATACTCTGGCAGTGACTTCCTGGTGGACGAGGGGTTGAACTTCAAGAAGTATTGCAATCAGTTGAATCAGCATTGAGGCCTCATCAGCCTTTTGTAAGGTGGGAATCTTTTGATAGACTCTGTGTACTATAAAAAATTGTGATTTTGTGAATGTAAAGTGTGGGATAACTTGGAATACATTGTATCTACTGATGTGTGCGTTTCAGTTTTATTTTCCTTGCAAATTCACTTTGACACTTTATTAGTAAATTTCTTGTGAAGCATCTTAGTGCACAAATTAATGTTTTGGGAAGCCTATGCTGAATTCATCATAACAGTTTATAATAAGTAATTTCATAAGAGGATTACTATACCACATAAATAAGTTGTAGTTGTTCCAACACCATAATGTCCGTTAGCATTCTTCCATTTAATCTTGTCCTCAGATCTAAATGTAAAAATAGATTTGCCCAAAAACGAATGTAAAATAATACTCCCTCCTATAAGCTTTTCTTTTGCTTTTTTCACAGAGATTAATTACTAATATAATAAAAAAATGTGTAGTGGGTAGTAAATATAGAGATGCGGATAGAAAATGTAGGGTTAGTTTCTTCTTCACTTAAGTTGAGACAAAATCAAATATTCAATTAGATACCAAAATCAAGCCCTATTTTTTAAAATAACTAAAATATATATGAGATACTAAAATCTTTCATAATAAACCAAACACTGTTTTCTTTTAATTTAGATACTATTAGGTCAACTTTTGAAACATGCATAAAACCAAACTTTAATATTAGTATTGGGTAAGACTATATACATGGCTGATTCTTGAAAATAACTAAAATTTTCCAAGTATATTACTATCACTAGAGAAACAAGTTGTTTGATTACAGGGATTCTTGAAAATAACAGATTTTTTTATCTGAATATCTCATTACTTTCGCTACTCCAAACTCCAAATCTGCAACAACAAAATGATCAAACCATCATGTAAAAAAGGCCAGTTTGTTCAACACGTCAAACAAAATCAGAATATTGAGATGGATGTAAATATTACCTGAAGTTTACCATCAGAGGTTCCGGCAAAAAGCTTCTGTCCATCTGCATCCGATGCAATCGACACAGTCCTTCCGCATCCAACTCGAATGTACGCAATCTTTGTCATTCTTTCCCTTAACCACACTTCTATGATTCCACATTTTGTGGCTGTAAATATCAAGTCATTGTTTACGGCTGTGTGTTGAATGTCCAGGCCCGTTGAGAAAGATCCTACAACTGCCTTACTTGATAGTTTAAAGACCTAATGCCATTTAAAAACAATGATTTATTACTACTTTCCCAACATTTTCAAATATGCATAATGCATCTAAAGATCCGTTGATAGTTTATGGATCTTTTGATGCATTATACCCTTGAAAAAAGATGAAGAACCCGATTCATTTTATCGTACCTTTCCTGCTATACCATCAACGGATGAACCGCAGGCGTATAGATGACCGTCTTGGATTTGGATAGAGTAAATTGTTTGTTTGCCAAGTAACTTTTTGGCACCCGAGTAAAATGTGGACAATGTATGTGTTCTTAAATCCAGCTCCTAGTAACATTGTCCGAAAATGGTCAAACTTTGAAACGAAATTATGTATGGATCGAACGTGAAATATGGCGTTACCTGGATAGAGTAACCGGAACAACCACAATAGAGCTTATCGCCATCCAATGCGAGACACTTGACTTGTTTGTTGAAGTTAATGCTCTTTGGAACTCCTGACCAGTTATAAATCTGTACACAAAGGTGATGTTGAAATCAGTGACAGAGTCAGAAATTATCGATCTCATATTGATGATGTAAGCGAGTCGAAGATGCCAACCTTAACTCCGTTTGCTTGAGAAGAGAAGCATGCGAAGCTTGCATTAGCTGCCAGAGCCAGCACCGTCTCCTTTACATCATGAACCTGAATACAATGTATCTCTTCTTGTTTGATTGACCAAACCTGTTTAAGACGAATCGAACAAAGTGTTCTTAATTCCCTTGTTCGAACTAGATTTGTTTACCGTTTGCATTAGAGCCTTACACGAATGGTTTTGTCCAAAGATCCAGTATACAGCTTGTCACATGAAGGAGAAACATATAGACATGTTACAGCTTTCGAGTGTTGGCGAGCTTCTTGAATTATTCGGGGTGCCCTTTTTCCAGTGTCCCATACCTGAAACCATAAGACTCAAATTGGTTAAAGCAAGTACATTTACATTAAGGACTACTATGAACCATGTTCACAAAAGTGTTACTCCTTGTTTATACCTTTATAGTTCCATCAGAATGGCCAGTTATCAACCGGTGTCTTATGTGAAGCATTGATAGGATTTCTCCGTTCATGGTCACGTCCAGCTCAGGACCTTCTACGCAGGACCACAACTCTGCCTGCATATCGTACATGTAATTTTTACTTGCATACACAAATTAAGGGAAACTGTTTTTTTAGTCTTGTAAGTTTGCTCTTTTTTGCTTTCAGGACACTCCACTTTCCCGAATTAACAACAGATTAGTGACAAGTTTTGAATTTACGAGCATACACAACTTACAGCATCCATGGATGGTAAGTTCATAAGTGCTTTCATAATATCAGGCACAACTTTGCAACTCTTCTTCAGGCCCCGCAAGGTCTTCCATATACTTTTAGCGTAAGCTGCTATTTCATTCAGGCCACCTTACACATGGAAGTTATTAGTCAGTGAACCAGAATAACTGCTCGAGCAGAATAAATTAAAAAAACTACGTACAGTACCTGGTTCGCTAACGAATCCTCTTAAGGCAAAGGTAGCGAGTATCTTGTCCTCGAGGTTTTTTGACGATTGCAGCACGTTTATGAACTTGTCAAGCAAGTATTTACGAGCAACAGCTCTTATGCCACAGTCGGGAAAACTATAAAGCATATGCACAAGCCATGTAGCCACGACAAGACTCGCCTTTGCTATCTCTACTGAATTGCTTTTGAGGCATTCCTCCAAAGCCTTAAAGATCATCCCTTTCTCATGGTTTGATAGTACAAACGCCATCCTCTTCTCCCAACCCCTTGCTGCTTTCGTTTCTTCTTTCTAAAGAATAAATAAGCAATCAAGGAAGAATTTGTGTAGGATAAACTATAGAAACTACACATGCAAATTTGTGTAGGATAAACAAATTAGTACCATATCAGCAAATTCTGTTTCACTAGCCATTTCCTCTCCTCTCATCAAAGCGTTATAAGGTTGGTCAAACCCGGCTATTTTAAGTAGCCAACACTCCATATACGACTTTCTTGAAGCTGTCGAATGTCCTGAAAGAGAAGACAGTGTGGCGAGAGCCATAACTTGAGAAGACGGGAAGTCTTTTCGTTGAAGTGCTTCTATTAGTGCTTCAACAGCTTCTTCCCTGTAAATGCTCATCTTACGAGGCGAAACCTATGATGCAAAACAGTAATCATAACATATTTTTAACTAAAGCTTGACTTATAGAAAAGTTGGAAAACAAACCAAAAGATCAAGCTGAAGAAGAAGGGCAGCAATGGCTGGTTTCTGCTCCATTGGTGACATTTGCAGATAAACCAAAAGGGTGTGCATTGTACTGGATGTTCCTTCCTCTTTAATTATCTGCAAAATCTGGTTGCTCAACGTTCTTCTGTAGCATATATTAACACAGCAAATGTGAGAGTTTCTATGCAATAGGCTGTATGAAACTACATTACTAACATACAATAAGAAGTTGTGAAATTGTACCTGCTAAGCTGAACCAACTCACAGAGAAACTCCACACATATCCCTCTCACACTATCATTTCCACCATGAAATAGTTCAAGAACAGGAGACAACTCAATCCGGTTTGCTATACTAGTCTTGCACGTTACATCACTTTTGATGCAACATAAAAGGATCGACACAACAGACTGTCGTCCATCCACCCTATTAAGGCAGTTCAACAGAACAAGAATCCCATTCTCTTTGATAACATCCATCACATTACGCGACCTCTCGCTCTCGTCACCTCCAACGACAATTTGTTCCAGCAAAGCTATAGCAGCATCTTTAGGTGCTATAACATGTTGGAAGAAACCAGGATGATCTTCCTCGTTTTTCGTGGAAATTATATGGAGAAGAGTGGGTATCAGGCTATGAGAGGAAAGCTGAGAAAACGACGGCCTGAGTAAATATACAAGAACAGCAGCTTCAGCAAGACCTTTTCTCAGTAAGTCCACTAAGCAATAGAAATCAGAGTCTATACTTGTTAGAATATCGGAAACACGATCGTCTGCACATATTAACTGTGAGAGGATATGTATTGTTGTAATAAGAACATCCTTGTTCAAAGATGCAGAGAGTACTTCCACAAATCCATTCATTATTGTTGGTGAAGATAAATAGGAATGAATTCCTGGCCCCACTTTGGAATCAGCCCATATATTGGCTATTTCCGAAATAGCAGCTTCACATTCTTGCAAGTCTTCAGAATTACATAGACAGAGAATGCAAGGCTTCAATGCATTGATCACTGTTTCAACAGAAGCTTGAGAAATCACACTTGTTGGTGAAGTTAATAAAGCAGCAGCAGCAGCAGCAGCAACTCTTGTGAATCTTTGAGGTTTATCGTCGGCTTGAATTGGGATTTCATTCAGGCCATTCGTTGTATACGTGGGGGGCGTTTCGTTGCATGAAAAATCATGAGCAAGATCAGGGTGTTGGTCCTTCCAAGAAGTGATTAGTCTCTTGAGAACATAGTTTGTTTTGGGTAGTAAAGCTGCATTAAGAGGCTGCCTTGTGATGGGACATGTTGTGTTTCCTCTACTCATCCATTCTTGAATTGCTTTTCTTTCGTACGTTTGTCCCGTTTCTAGAGTGACAGGATCGTTGAAGATTTGGCCTGTGATTGGACACACGAAATCCTTCGGTGGCCTTGATTTAGGAGTCAATGCCTCTGAGATTGGAGAGGATATTCCATCCTCACCTTGTTTTAGACCACTATCACAAATTCAAGAGATGGTAATAAGTTGATTAGATTCTCATGCTATGAGAAGTTATAAACATAGAACTTAAAAGGAAAAGAAAAAAGAACCTCTTGGGAAGCACTTGTGTGCCACTTGTTGCATGATGAACACTTTTCCTGGCGTTCTTCAATTGCACCTGATGGTCTATGTCTTTTTCAGTGAACACTAAACATATGTATAAGTAGTAATGAAGTGAAAAAAGGTTTGAAACAACATACTGTCAATTCTCCATCAGAGTCTGTTGAGCTATTATCATTGCATACGTGATGCACAGAATTGGAATTGGAGCGGGTTGAGAGAAGGCGCAGCATAGATGTTTGTATCTTGCCACGACTACTTGTGCATTCTTTTGGAGACGACGAATTCCTCGACCTTGGAGAATCCATCGGAGAGTCTCTTCGTTTCGTGACATCTAGACTTCGTTTTATGGACCTTGTCTCAAAATCATTGTTATGTCTGATGCTTCTGTTAGACCCAATTGACACATTGTCATCATCCTTTTCGATATATGCATCACTTTCATCATCAGAATCATCCAACTCTTCTGGAATTTCCTCCTAAAAATGAGAATGAATACATCAAACTCCATAATATGAAAAAAAAATTAGCCCCCTTGAAACAAATTTTTGGATACTTACCTCTACATCCCACTTACAATTCTCAGAGGTAGAGGCTGCCTTCAATCTGATTAAACACAAACAAAATAAGCCCAAATACTTTTTCAGTTGAAAAAAGTATACACAAAGATCCAATTAGTTACTCACCTATTATCATTGGATATATGAAGTGGGGAAAAACCAGCACTTTTGGGCAAAATGGGACCAAATTTCACATAATCAGGAATTTTGCAGCTGCTTAAATCATGCAAAGGAGACATAGGCGGCTCAGCAATTGGTAACATAGGAATCACTTTCCTACTTTTACTACAATCATAGTTCATGCAATCTTTATAATACTTTGCATACAATCTTGTATTCTCATCCAAACTCTGAGCATAAAGCTGCTCCAGCTGCTGAATCCTCTGTGTTTGCTCTGGCCTAACCGACAAAAGCAACGACTCGTCGAAAAAGTGATCAAAGTCGACGGTTAACGAGAGCTCACAAGTATCGGGAATGACGTCCATAAAGATTCGTCTCCTTTGGTCGGAATACCACCCGACGATTGAGGCCATATGGGGAAGGAAAATCGACTTCCATAGCCCGGGGGCAAAGTCGACCCGCGAGAAAAACGGGTCGACTACAAACATCTCCAGAACTAGAAGGACTGAATTGTGAGTGTTGCCTTTTAGTTTGGATAAGTAGGAGAGGTTTAAATGGGCCCAAGCTGAGAGGTAAGAGTTGGGCACCCCTGCAGTTTTGTGAGCCGAGTTTAGCATGGCGCACACTTGAAGCATTTTCTCGGCGTACTCGAGCCGAGCAAGCTTGGTTTCCATGTTGGAAGTGCTTATGGCTTCTTCTAGTGCATCCATTCCCCAATCAAGGTTGGCTAAAACGGCTTGATCTGAGTAGCACACTTCCTGCCTTACGCTACGAGGGCTCGAATTCTCGGCTGCCAAACGCCCCGAGCATTGCTCCTTGTGCTCGATCCTTTCGTCTTTGTTCGATAGTCGATTTTCGATGAAACTTTCGACACTCGAAATTAGGGAGGTGATTATGTCCTTGTGTTCCATTTTAGTCTTCAACAAATGTAGTTCAAGAATCTGTTTATATTCTTCCTGTCAGCAAATGCACAAACCATAATCAGTACTAAAATTGGGCTTGTTCATGCACAACATGTGAGACTAATATACCCATGAACTTATTCAATTACTACATATTTTTTTTAAATCACACACACAGACACACTTAAAGAAAAAAAAAAAGAGCACTTCAATCTGGTTATGAACTTATTAAGCAGAATTATGTCTAGAATAACTAAAAAAAAAATATGTGCACAATTAAAAGCTCACAAAAATAAGAGTAGCAAAACATAATACTATAAAGCTTAATAGAGAGAGAAGAATGAGTATACCCAAAAGCATAGCTGTTGAAGAAGCAAGAGCATCTTCAAATGACAAAAAAACAAACCACTACATATATCATCAACCAAATTATTATTAGTTAAATACCAAACATATTTATATTCATAATCTAACCAAATATTCCTCTATCAAAGCCGGCTTTAGCCGGCGTTTGAGTGAACCCCCTTTGCAATTATGCTTGGAATGTGCTACTAATTCAAATTAATTTATTGTTCATCATAAGTATCTTTTAAAATTCTCTTGATGAGATTTAAAATGTGTCATTTATTGTCTATTTTTAAAAATTTTATGGGTGTACTTAAAGAATTTTAGATATGATCAAGTGGCATTCTTAAATTTATGGAATTGCAAGACTAGAAAATGGTATATGAATTTTTTTTATTATATTAAAAATATCTATATGGAGTATGGTGTCGAATATTCGTAATCACGTATCTTATAACCCATTTTTTCACCAGTCAATTAAAACTCACTCATCTTGTTTGCAGAAAAATTAACAACGTCCGACCTATTTTCATTGTAGTACGATAATTAATCTTTTTAGTGAAAGTAAATAAGTAATGACACAATTCTTCTTCAATAATATAGAAGTCACTAGATTGAATATATATATACATTGAAAATTAGAGCTTAAGTGAATAAATGAGGCTTGACTTCAGAAAAATATTTACATTTTAAATAATAATCCCCTAAATATCCTCGTTCACAGTAATGTTGCTGAAAAAGAAAATTTTGTATGAGATCGTTTCACAGTGAAACAGATCATAATTTGAACATGGTGTTTTAACACATTAAAAGAAATGTGTTAATTTATGAACGATCTCACAATAAAATCGTCTAAGTCAAATCTTTTTTTCTTACTAAAAAATGTCACTCACTATAGTTAAAAAGTGAAAAGTGAAATATAATATCAAGGATGGAAATATCTCCGATATATCCTCGATATATCCATTTTTTGGGGTCACCGATATCGATATTGGGAAGAACCGATATTTTCACGATATTTGTAAAAAAATTGAAAATATCGATAAATATCGGTAGACAATAATAACAATATCGAGCCTAATATCGGTAAAATATCTAGAAAATATCGAGAAAATGTCGATAAATTTCGAAAAATATCGATAAATGTCATACGAAATAACATTGTATATTATATTTTATATAAATTTATCATTGGTATAAAATGTATTCAAATTATTTTGTTGATTTTATGTACTAAAGACTTGTTATTAAATTTTTACAATTTTTAAAATTTATCGATATGGATATTCGATATCGATATATCCGTCGATATTTCCATAAATTTAAGGTCTCGATATTTACACCGATATCGATATTTTCATCCTTGTATAATAATAGGAGTATCTCACAAAATATCACTCACACTACCGATACTGCTACATCAGCCTATGATACTGCTACATCAAATGAAGAAGCCACTTTCAGGACGTAATCTATGACTTCATCAGAAAATTACTTGATTCTTTTTAAAAAGCTACACTACATACAAAAAAAGTCAATACAGTACAGTTTCAACTACTGTTTCAAAAAGTCAAATAAAAGCTACTAAAGTGTTGGAATTGAGATAGAAAAAAGTAGATTGAAGTAATTAATGAATAGTAATTGTGTTTGAATAGAGATTGAGAATTAGGGGGTGAAAGTAATTTTATGTCAAATTAAATGTGATATTATAATATTTTACTCCCTCCGTCCGCCTATAAGTGTTACGTTACTTTTTGGCACAGAGATTAAGAAAAGTGATTAAATAATAGATATAGTACAAGTGATGTGATTGAGAGAGGAGAGAGATAGAGAGAAAAAGTAAGATATAAAGTGAAGTGTAAGAAAAAGTACTTACCAAAAAAAGTATGGGAAGCTTATAGGCGGACGGACCAAAATGGTAAAATGGGAAGCTTATAGGCGGACGGAGGGAGTATTAGTGAGTAGAAAAATAATAGAGGAAAAAATGAGTGTGAAAAAAAGTAGGAGGAATAAGAATTTAAAAAATGGTGATGTGATTGTATAAAAATAAGTATACAGATGTATTGTATTTGTAGGGGTAGATTGATATTTAGAATAAAAGGGATTGAGAGAGATTTGAATGAGGATGAGACCAATTCCAAACCAAACACCACCTAAAAAGTGTGCTCACTTTTTTTATTCGTTTGTCTACCAAAATATTACTACTCCCTCCGTCCCGTGATTACTTGCACACTTTTCTTATTTGGACGTCCCAAAATTACTTGCACACTCTTAATATGGAAATACCCCATAAAATTAATAACCTCACAACATTATTTTATTTTCAAATTTGCCACTCCTTTTTTTCTATACATTTCACTTTAAACATTATCAAATCCACTTTACACATCATCAAAATACTTAAAATACCCCTCTTTTATCTTACATCGTCAACCACTAAATTCACTTTTCTTAAACAACGTGCCGGTCAAACTATGCAAGTAATTTCGGGATGGAGGGAGTATATTTTATTAATATATGTATAAAAATTGCCGGCTGGAGCGGGACGGGTTTATTGCGAATGGAATAGGTTACATTTCCATCCGTAATTTACACCAAACTTTTTTGCAAATTTGTAACTCATTCATTTTGTTTATGTCGTTGAATACGAATTGAAAATGTGAATGTAAGAGATGCGGAGGTTGAAACTGTCCATTCTATTTTTGGACCAATCAGAAACGTCCAACCTGGCATTGCCAACTACTTCACGGCACATATTAAAGACGCACCAATTTTTCTTACTATTTGCCATTTTTCTTGACCATTTCAATTCTTAAATTTGTCCCACCTCTCACATCTTGTCTCACCCTCCAAAATTATCATTCTACCCTTCTCTTCTACTTGGCAGGCCTGCTCACTCCTCATTTAACCTAACCATTTTTTTTTAGATTTACCGCCCAAATCATCATTATTTTTAAATCGGTACGATTTTAGATTTTTAGTACTCGGTGTTGTAAGACTTATATATGTAGATGGACACACATATAAAAAAAGTGTAATAATGATTAAAGTTTTAAGAGTTAATTTTATAAACATTTAGGTATAAATTAAAAAAATGAGTTGACTCACGTTTATATGCAAATAAAATGTAATGACATTTGTATAAAATTGAGGATATTGTGAGGGTAGAGTTTATAAAGGGTTTTCCATTTAGAGGGTGTGAAAGTTATTGTCAAACATATCGAAAAGAATAGTGTGAAAGCAACGAAGTATAAGAAAGAAACACGATTTATTTATTGTTATATCCTTCCTTTTAGGGGTGTATTGGTTGTGGATTCTTCAGGATTATTTTAGATTTTTAAAGTTTGGAGGTATTCAATTCGAATTTTTAAAAGTTTTTAAAAATTTTGAGGTATTCAATACGAATTTTAAAAGGTAAAGTCTAGTATGCACTCGAGTGCATGTTGTGCACCCTAGTCCATGTTGCACTTTTCAGTTTTACTGACTTACACTTTTGGTAAATGGTGTTGCACTTTTCAATTATTACTAAAAATATTATTATACAGTTTAATAATTGAAAAGTGCAACACTATTTACCAAAAAATGTAAGTCAGTAAACTGAAAAGTGCAACATGGATTAGGGTGTACAACATGCACTCGAGTCCATAGCAGACCAACCCATTTTAAAAAGTCTTAAAAAATATTTGGGTATTCAACCGTCTATAGATTTTAATATGTACTAATTTTGTTGGATTCTCTTCCAAAAATATAAATAAATTACACTATCTAAAATCTTTTCTAAAAGTCCGAGATTTCAACGGATTCTCTCAGGGCTTGTTTGGTTTGTTGGATAGGATAAATATATTAGAATATGATAGATATATTAGGATAGGATTTAATTGGACAATTTGAAAAATTGATTTAAAATTCATGTTTGGATTGATGGATTAAATTTTTAATTTTAGTGTTAAATGACAAAAATACCCTTTGACATTAAAAGATATATATGTGGCAAATTGTAATTACTTTAGTTGGTAAGAGCAGTATAGTCAAATCACATTATTTTTATTCTCAAGGACTAATTAACTCCCCTTCCCTCCTAGACTAATAATCATGCATGTAGGTGATTAAGTGGAAAAATAATACCGGACCATAATTAATCTCGGGCCAATTTCTAACAAACCAAACATGGGAATTTCATGGATAAAATAATATTTCCTACCCAATCCAATAAACCAAACAAGGCCTCATAGAACTATGAAACAAAAGATTAGAAATAGGGTTGACCAAACCTGCGGGTACTCGTCCCGCTCCGTGAGTTTTGTGTCAAGTCGGATCCGTCTCGTAATGAGAACGGGTCGGGTCTGACCTGCCTCGTATGTGAACGAACCGGGTCTGGATCTTATGTCCGACTTACGAGTATCCGACATGACCCAAATTATTATATAAAATATATTTTTTTATTGATAAAATACTTTATATAAAATATTTTTTTTTATTGATAAAATACTTTATATATATATATATATTTTTAATTGATAAAATACTTTATATATATATATTATTGTGAAAAATATTTATATTATTGTGAATTATTTCAATTTATATATTCATGAAAAATATTGTTTTTAATTGTGAGAAACAATTTAAATAAATTCAACATGATATGAAAAAATGGGGTGGGTCCGCCCCGACTCTCACGAGGCGGGGCACGGGGCGACTATCTGGGACCCGTACGAGGTGCGGGGTGGGTTCAGGGCATAATACATTAGAACGAGTTTAGGGCATATACACATGTGTTCCATATACATTTGCATCAATAGTTTCAGTGTCGGAGTTTATGAAAATCTATGTAAATCAATAAAAAAAAAAATATACTCCGTATTTCACAATCCTATCAATTCTATGAAAATTCATATAAATTAATAAAAAAAAAAAGTGAGTCAAACTCTATATGAATTTTCTAAATCCACACACTTTTTAAAATCCAATATAATCTCAATTGAATCCCTAAATTGAGGTGAAATGTAAATGAAACTTAATAGTTACTATTACGATAATCAAGTTGCATTTACACAAATCATTTTGTAATGGAAAAGGCTTACCTTAAAGTGCCCGCAAGTTAATGAATTTGTTTAAATTGCACCCACTCTTACCATAGTTAAATGAAACTAATTTCAAATTTTAATACTCCATTTTATATGAAAGATTTATGGATAGCAGCTACATCTAAAATATGCATAGTACTGTTAATGAGGTCTGATTTTCGATGACCTCGCCCAAAATAGAAAAAAAAAAAAAAAAAAGTGGTCAAACTACTTTTTAATGTACTTTTATTTTTGAAAAAATACTTTTTTTTAAGTCAACAAAAGAACATATGAGATAAATTTAAATTAAATACTATTCGTCTTAAACTATTTATCGTTTTAAGGCTTAAGTTTCATTTTAAAATATCTCTATAACATCTTTTAATTATAAAATTTACTCTCTTCCATGATTATTAGGAGCAGGTTTTTAAAGGAGGCCTACGAAAAAAATTACTCCCTCTTTCTATATCGATGAAGGGTAAATTTGTCTAAAAATTATATATTTTTATTTTATACAATAACTTTAAGACGATAAATATTTAAAGCAGGTAGTGTAGTTTACTCATAAATTCGATATATACATATATTTAAAGTAAATTATATAATGAGCCACACTAATACACTCTTAAAACTATCTAAATACACTTTTAGAAATTTGAAGACAGAGATAAAATAAAAATGGGTTGGTCTGCTATGAACTCGAGTGCATGTTGTGCACCCTAGTTCATGTTGCACTTTTCAGTTTACTAAGGTAAATGATGTTGCACTTTTCAATTATTAAACTGTATAATAATATTTTTAGTAATAATTGAAAAGTGCAACACCATTTATCAAAAAGTGTAAGTCATTAAACTGAAAAGTACACATGGACTAGGGTGCACAACATGCACTCGAGTGCATACTAGACTTTACCAATAAAAATATGTGAAATGACAATGACATTCCTTCTAAATCTCAACTTAAGAACAATTCAAACCTCTCAATTATATACTCACTCCTTCCCACAAAGATAACACATTTGATTTTGTATATAAGTTAAGAAAAATCAATAAATGCAGTCAAATTTAGCTTAAAATCTAATGCTTCAAAATCTGCTAAGCATTAATTACTCTTATAAATTATGAGTAAAATTGACAATAAATCATTTAATACTAAAATAAAAGATGAAATGTGGCTATAATTTGAGATGAACACAAACTATTATACTTTCTCCATCCACAAAATGTAATTTTATTTATCTTATATTCTCAGTTCATAAAATGTAGTTTCATACACTTTATGAAGACGATCACCCTTCAACCATTACTTAATTACTTAAATTATCACAACACCCTTACTTTACCTATATTTTAGGAAAATATGTTCTCTCCAATGAATTGACTATTACTCTACTTAAAGGATAAAATTTAATAAAAAAAATATAACACCAATTGTAACTTGGACATAAAAAAATGTTAATCAGATAACATTATATATATTCTCACATAAGAGATGGACACATTATTTTTTATTCATAGATAAACATGGAGTATTATGTATGTATGTATGCATATTAAAAGAAGGGAATTTTCATTAAGAAAGGCAGGCTTTGAAAAGTAAAAAAAGTGGTGGTCAAAGCATAAAATGATTACTTATTAAAGTAATTAATTACGTGGATTAAACACAAAGGGGCAGAATAGTCAACCAAAATCTTCCGACGACCGACAGCGACAGCCGCCGAGCAATATTAAAGCCACCTCCCTTTCTTCAAACTCAAATTTTCTCAACTTGGAAACTAAAAATATTTAAAATTAAAAAAAAAAAAAAAAAAAAAAACAAAGATTTATTGTGAATAAAAGTCAAGAGTTCACTACTGCTGACCCCGTGTTTCGTGTGTGTTAAATTCAATGAATTCTGTTTAATTTAATCAAATCTCATCCAATCCCAATTTCCCATCAGATTTCCCTCTTCTCATTTCACGCGGCTTCTTGCCAATTCAATACTCTCTAGATTTTGATTTCTGTTCAGTTTTTGTGTTGAAGTTTATGTGAATTGCGTGGAGTTTTGTACACTATGGGAGGGGTTTGTTCTGGAGGAACTGTAAAGAAAAGCAGGAGATCGGTAGACGTTGAGCATGTGAAAACTTCAGGGTTTTCAGGGAAGCTTAAATCCGTTGGGAGTTTCACAAAGCACAAGAAAAATGACGATTCTTATGCATATCCTGATGAAGACGATGTTTTCGACAAGGCGCCGCACAAATTGTTCGATTCGGGTGAGTTGAACTTCGCGATTGCCCGTGAATTCAAGTCATCAACGCCGGCTAGAACACATCACAAGGTATGTTATGCATCTATTGTGCTTTTTTGTCTTGATTGTGAAAATGGATTATAATACAAGTTGTGAAGATCCTTAAAACCGGGTTAGCAAACTTGATCTGGATTGAGCTTACTCTAGCCATAGGGGAAATGGAGCTAAATGGATTAGAATGTGCTACAAGAAACAGGAATATTGGAAAACAGAATAGTTCGAATGTTATTATTATATGGCGGAGAGCATATTAATCTGCTTGATGGTGGACAATTTAGTTTTGAGAAGGAAGCATTTTAGTAGCCTGCAGATAATTATTTAAAAGTTATTGGACTTGTTTGAGAAAATTGATTTGAGTGGAACTAGAATCGCCAACACCCAATAGATAGAAGACCAATTTTGCAAATTGTTCCTGCTATTTATGTTCTTGACCGAGTGAGATGAAATTTAGAGGTATATTGTGCTTTGGCAGTAATTTCACGTCGGTCTATTGTTCGATTAAGGGTAGCTAGAATGAGACGATTGCCAGAATGCTTTTTAAGGTGCTTTGTTTTTTTAAAATTGTTTTGCTATTCAATTTAATCGGAATATAGACACATTTTTTTACCCCCTCTCTTCTTTGAGAAGACTACTCAGTTGCATTAGATCATAAGATTTTGCTCTGTCATTAACACTATTTATTCCTTGTGGTAGGCACCTTCATTTCTTGGAAAGGCGGGCATAGTAGGCCTAGAGAAAGCAGTGGAAGTTCTAGATACTCTGGGCAGTAGCATGACAAATTTGAATTCCGGGGGATTTACAACCGGCGTGACTACTAGGGGAAATAGAATAACTATATTAGCTTTTGAAGTTGCCAACACTATAGTCAAAGGTGCAAACTTGTTGCAATCTCTGTCTGAAGAAAATATCCTGTTTCTGAAAAAGGACATTTTGAATTCCGAAGGGGTGCGAAAGCTGGTTTCCACCGACATGGATGAGCTCCTCAGTATTGCGGCTTCTGACAAAAGGTACCAATGTTATTTTCATAGTTTAGACTCTTCTTGCTTAGTACTCTGTGTGTGTGTGTGTGGATGTAAGCAAACCAAGCCGTTCGCAAACTATTCGACTCGAAAAATATTAGTTTGAGCTTGTTTAATGAAGCTTGTCAACATAAACAAACTCAAACTCAATGATATTTGATTCGTTAGCTCACAGTTAATATTTATGAAAAATGTAAAAATACGTAATGAGACTTATTTAATTAAATGAAGTTATAGCATTTAGTAGATATGTATGAATTTTAGAAATATAGTACGGAGTATAATTTTATTTTTGTAATTAGTTGATAAATAATCCAATTTAAGATTGCTATTATTAATCTCGTTTAGGCTCGATTAAGCTCATGAATATTTGATATTTAAGCTCGAGCTCGGCTCGATAATAAGCAAACCAAGCTCAAACATTATAAAGTTTGGCTAGGTTCAATTACATTCCTAAATTTGCATTGTTTAGACTCTTCTTGCTTATTCTCCTTATCTCTGTGTGTGCGTGAGTATGTGCGCACACACTTCCATTTTTCTTCCTCATGCTTCCCTCTTTAAGTTATTTCTCCGTCATGCTGTTTTTGATTAATTATTTAGCTGATTACATTTCACATTTGTGCAGGGAAGAATTTGATGTCTTCACTCGTGAGGTTATCAGATTTGGAAATTTGTGTAAAGACCCACAATGGCACAATCTAGATAGATTTTTTTCAAAGTACGTAAGCCTTTAACTAATCATTAGCCTTCTCATTTCTATCTTAAAGAATAATATTCATGGAAACAACTCTTTTCTTGTCAGATTGGATTCAGACACTGATGTTAATAAACAACCAAGAGACGATGTAGAAATGACTATGCAAGAATTAACCAATCTGGCCCAGCATACTTCTGTAAGTTTAATCCCGGTTCAAATGTTCTAATTAATATTCTTTGTTTTCTATTTTTAATTTTTTTTAAGGGTAATGTTCATTATTCTTGTTATCTGTTATGTCTCAAATATTTTGTTGACGTCTACTGCATTGTTGGAGAATTGCACACATGGAGGATTATACTATTAATGTTCGTTATAGAATTGCACTCATGCTTTGAATGTGTATCTTAGTATTCGGAATTAATATACAAGAATTAATTTCCCACCTCTCTAAAAGTTCGGACTTTTAGATGAGACGGAATTCTTTCATGGTATTAGAGCCTCCAGGCAAACGACCTGGGTTTGATTCCTGCTGGAAGCAACTTCACCCATTTAAATTGTTCACTAATGTTTTCTTGCATCTGAATGAATTTCTTGACTTCTTGAGCGTGAATAAGTTTTCCTCCTAGAAATTATACTTGATTAATGGCATGGACTTAGATATTTTAAAACAAAAATGTTCATACTTTTTTAAGTATCAAATGCAACTAATTAAAGATAACATTGACGTCTTTCGATTGAGTACATTAAACAATTGAGTTCTCAGTTCTGTCTGTTAGTGATTGGAAAGCTAATGCTTGGATATGCAGGAATTGTATCATGAGTTCCATGCTTTGGACAGATTTCAGCAAGATTATCAGCGGAAGCTAGAAGAAGTAGATTCATTGCACCTTCCCCGAAAAGGTTTGTGATGCTCCTGTCTTTGAAAAACTGTTTTCTAAACTGAGATTTGGAAACTTATTTCAAAAATAACCCCCGGATAAATTGTTATAAAATCCTTTTAGATATATTTTGCTAAATTTCATGCTCTATCCTTTTGTTTTAAGGTTGAACTATTGCAGTCTGAGCCGTTTTGTTTCTATAGATCTCTCCTTGATTGTAAATCAATTTGGTGTCCATTTCTGATATTTCATGGTTGAAAGCATCGGAACAAAATGCTTCTTTTGTTATTGGGTGTCTTTGATGTACATCTGCAATGTTAATCTTTTTACACAATATGAGATTGGATGATTTTCAAGTCTTTTTATTCACAATTTAGAAGAAACATATTGCCCAGCTCTTTATCGTCACTATTAAGTTTATGTTTGAATATGCTAATTTCTTTGATAACCATCGAACCAGAAAATACTGACTTCATTTAAAAATTACAACAATCACTCCCCCCAGCAGCATCAACGTAGATGAATTTTGTTAATAAGGAATGCTTCTAAGTTTTTATGTACCAGTCCTTGTTTACCTAGTTATGGGCTTAGAGTTTCCTGTGACCTTATTCCTCTGGCCATTTCTACCAAACATGTATCCTGTTTTTGGTAAAACTATTTTTTTTTTATTGTAGGAGAAACTCTTTCGATGTTACAAGCTGAGCTAAAACATCAAAAAAAGCTGGTGAGGAGCTTGAAAAAGAAATCTTTGTGGGCCAAGAGCTTGGAGCAGGTACAATTATTATTTTTAAACGGTGTGTGTGGTGGGTGGGGCCGTGGGGGTGGGGGGATTGCTACTGTAAAGCTGATTTTATATAGTTGTGATAAGCATCTCTAATTCAACTTCACGTCTACATTTTATCATTTGTAGGTTGTGGAGAAGCTTGTTGATATTGTTACATTTATTCATCAGGAAATTCCAGCAGTATTTGGAGATAATGGTACAAATGCACTTAATGATTTCCATTGTCATTCCCATCGAGAAATTTGATCAAAGCACCCTATTATTAGTGTTTTCTCTTCTAGCTCACTCGTTTCTTTAATGACTTTTTTTCATTTATTACTTAGGAGAATTAATAAAGTAAAAGATCATATAATTCTTCAAAGTGTTGTATATTTGCGTCAATTTAACTTCTCTTAGATATGAAGTCTTACTTTTTATTCCTCAATATGGCAGGGTTGCAACCAGCTGGAAAAGTTTCTGCTAACAAACCAGAAAGACTAGGAGGCGCTGGCCTTGCTTTACATTATGCTAACTTAATTACGCAGATCGATAACATTGTGAGTTTATCAGACTAGGTTCTTTCATAGTGTTATATAATTGCCTATTACTTTACTACTAGTACTAAAATATATCTTGGATTTATTGAAGGCATCACGCCCTACTTCTCTTCCTCCAAATATGAGAGATACATTGTACAACGGTTTGCCACCAACTGTCAAGGCTGCTCTTCGCTCACGATTACAGAATGAAACCAAGGAAGAGGTATCTTATCTTACACAGATGGCTTCATCTTATTTTATTAGGGGAACTTAATCATGCATTTGAATGTTGAGAAAATGTGAATGAGAAAAATACATCAGCTTAAAGCCAAATTAATACCTCTTAGTAAAATAATTAATAGTATCATACAGAAATGCACTTGAACTGCAAGACTTTGTGACAGTGTCCTTTCAAACTTTTTCTTTATGACTTTTTTATTCTAACCTTTCTGTTTCGTACGATTTCTGAGATTAGCTACTTGATTGTGCGTTATTGCAGCTAACAGTTCCTCAAATCAAAGCTGAGATGGAAAAATCTCTCCACTGGCTTGTCCCTGTAGCAACAGATACCACCAAGTATGATACCTTCACTCTCATCAATCTGCATTTTATCTTCATTTTAGATTTTACGACACTTTTCTGTCTTGAGAGGCGATGAACTAACTCAACTCCTTTTGAACTGTTGGCAACTGTTATCAGGGCACATCAAGGTTTCGGATGGGTTGGAGAATGGGCCAACACAGGGTCAGTCAATGCAGCTTCACCCTCTCTCTCTCTCTCTATATATATATATATATAATGATATGGAGCCCCATGGTGGGTTTCTTATGGAGCCTAACAAAGCATAAAACGCTTGTACACTGCTGCATGATACAAGAATATTATAAAAAACCCACCATCGAGCTCCATATCAAATATCTCTCTAGAGAAATTTAACCCGTCTGTTGTTTCTGCCAGTAATGATTTCGGAAAGAAAACGAGCACGCCCAACAACCTGATTCGTCTGCAAACTCTCTACCATGCAGAAAAGCGTAAGGTGGATACTTGCATCCTGGAGCTAGTGACTTGGCTTCACCGTCTAGTAAGTCTCGTAAGATATAGAGATAACGGGGTGAAGGCCCTGTCAATGCGTTCCCCAACTCTCAAAGGATTGAATACGAATGCCAAGACCCATAAAACCCAGTTATCTTCTGAGGATAGAGACCTATTGGAAGATGTAATGAAAAGGAAGAAGTTAATCCCTGGGCTGAGCAAAAGCCAGGAATTTGGGGTGGTGAAAACGAAGAAGAATCGAGTTTGGGCATTGAGCAGGAGCACAGGGAGCTCACCGCGAAGAGGAGTAAAGCATCAAAAGGCTGACGTTTTGGATATATTAGACGGTTTAGATTCGTCCTTCTCGATTCCGAGAGAAGGTATCTGGTGAACAGTTGAGTGAGTATTCATTCATTCTTTTATTTGATTCTGTTGCAGTATATGAATCTTGGGCCGTGATGTATATAGGCGTATCGTGACTAGTATCATATCATATAGCGTGCTATTTATATAAATATTGGAAAATTTTGTACGTAAAATTAAGTTTTGGACAAGATTGGAAAATTCTCTACTTCGTTTTGGTAAAATATGCTACTATAGAGGAAATAATAGAGCGTGCCATTGAACGGTGATATACCACCGTTGAAGCTTTGATATACCAATAATAACAGCAAGATAGTTTTTTTTTTCTAATTTTCCTTTTAAAAATACTCTGTTCATGATGAACCTATAGAAGATACAAATATGTGGAAAATATAATTTCTTGATTAGTTGTAGGAATGATTTACAATGGGTATTTATACAAGAGATATTTAGGTCTAACCTAACCCTAATGGGCTTTATAAGAGAGCCCATAGGAAACTAAGATGGGCCTATACAATAAATAAGAATAAGAGTGTATTTACTAATATAGGTCCAATACGCCCCCTCAAGATGGAGCACCATCGGTGAGTCCAATCTTGGACATGAGAAGTTGTAGGCGAGTGCTGGAGAGAGGTTTCGTGAGAGCATCCGCAAGTTGATCGGCAGAGGAGACATGAGATACACGTAGTTGTTTCGTCTTGATGAGGTCACGAACAAAGTGAAAATCAATTGCAATGTGCTTCATTCGTGAGTGAAACACAGGATTCGAGCACAAGTAGGTGGCACCAATGTTGTCGCAGTAGAGGGCAGGTGTAGGCGAGGTGGGGAAGTGGAGTTCCTGCAAAAGAGTTTTGAGCCACTGAACTTCAGAGGCAGCGGCAGCAATAGCTCGATATTCAGCATCGGTCGAGGAGCGAGCAACGGACCTTTGTTTCTTGGACGACCAGGAGATAGGGTTGGAGCCTAGGAAGACAATGTAGGCACTAGTGGAGGTCCGATCATCCGTGTCTCCAGCCCAGTCGGCATCAGTAAAGCAGTGAAGTGACGAGGACGGACTGGAGGTGAGGGAGATCCCAACGTTCCTTGTACCATTTAGGTACCTTAGAAGACGTTTAGCAGCACCCCAGTGAGTAGTGGTGGGTGCATGCATAAATTGGGACAGTTTGTGCACAGCATAGGCGATGTCTGGCCTGGTGAGTTGCAGGTATTGGAGTGAACCAAGGACTTGTCGATATTGAGTGGCATCTGCAGGCGGGGACCCATCCGAGATAGAGAGGCGAGCAGATGTCGGTAGTGGGGTGCGAACAGGCTTCGAGGTAACCATGTTGTACCGGACGAGCAGGTCAGTGATGTACTTGCGTTGAGAGAGCAAGCAAGAGGTTTTGGAGCGAAGAGCTTCCACCCCCAAGAAATATGAAAGAGAACCAAGATCCTTGACTGAGAACTTGGCACTGAGGTCGGCAGCGACACGGGTGAGCATAGGCGAGTTGTTGCCTGTTAAAATGAGGTCGTCGACATAGACAAGTGATGTGCCAAAATTTGCACGAGAGGATTAGGTATCCTCTGAAATAGATATCTTTCTTCCCGAATGTGGATAGTAGTCCTGGTTAGATTATCTCCTCTTGGAATCCTCGAATGACCTGCAAGAAACACACCGGAGGGGAGTCCGGTATGGACACTCCGATGCCTAAGTCAGTATAGGGCTTATCAAATCCCCCCAAGATCTCAAGATCCTGGATATCTCAAATCAACTCAAAGAATTACAAGCGGAGATGTAAATGTTCGATGTATTAGGTTTCTTAAGTGTAAAAGTCTAACCTGGTAATATCTTCAAAATTACCTATTTATAGAGATATTCTTCGGAGAGAAAGTCAAACCTTCCCCTTATCTCAGAGTTGCCCATAAGACTCGGCCCTTCCGAGAAGACCCGGTCTCCCTCACTCTCCACTTCCTGAAGACTCGGTAGCATCTTACCTTCGTGGACTTATCCTCCAAAAGTAAAGGAGGACAGAGTCTTCTTTTCCTTAAAGCTAAGACGGAAATAGCGGGAGCATCCTATATTTGCGACCCACGATCTCAGCTAAAACTGTTTGATTCTGATATCCTTCTCCAGACGGAGCTCCCTCCCGAGAGCCCTCCGGAGAAGATTCTTTATCCAGAGAACCCTAAATGAGTTCTATCCATTCTCCCCAATCCTATCATTCATACACGTGTCGACTTCTCATTAGGTGACATTTTTAGGCCGCATCATCTACTCCCCCCCTACTCTCGTAAAAGGGAGATATCTTTTATGAGAGTAGAAAAATTTCCTATAACTTTATACGGAGGTCTTTCTGGAGAGACGTGTATTTCTTCGCTTTGGAGAGGAAGTTTCAAAACATTATCTCCTCCAAAGATTTTTCCCGCCTAAGATCCTGGAAGCCTTTTCGGCTTCCGCGCGTGGACTTCATGCGCCCCCCCTTTTCTCTGCCTGGTTATCCTCCCGAGGAAAGTTCTCGATTTTTCCCCTTATCTCTCCTCACTTACTTCACGCAACTACTCCCTTTTCCTCTATTTTCCTTCCAAGCTTCGTTCTCCCAGAAAATTCTCGTCATCTTCATCTCTGTTCTCCGGTGTTCTTTCTCCCAAGCTCTCGCCATCGCCGGCCGTCTCGCTTGATTCCATAGTTCTTCCATTCAAGGTAACCCAGCTATCTTTTGTTTTCTTTTATTATCACTGTAAATCGATGTCGAGTCCTCCTACTAGCCAAAACTCTTCCGACGCGACTCCCTCTCTGGTGGGGAGTCCAGAAAATAAAATTTCCCTCGCTTCCCAAATCGATCATACCCATTTAGCTAGTCTTGCTCATGCCTATGGTTTTCCTTCTGAATACACCTTTCGTGCTCCTCGCTTAAATGAACGTCCAAATATATCCCAGCCCCAAACCCTTGCTTTTTTCGAAGCACATCTTAGGGCAGGACTGCGATTTCCGATCCACCCCTATTTGGCTGCCATATCAACCCGCATGCAGATTCCTCTTAACCAATTCACTCCAAATGCTATCCGTACCATGATAGGCTTTTTCATCCTGGTGAAAGGGAATGGGGGCGATCCAACTGCTGAACTGTTTCTGAGTCAACATTCTTGTAAGGTTAATGATGGTTTTTTCTATGTGAGTGGACGAAGGTCCCGTGTTTGCAAATTCCTGAAAAAATTCCATGAAGAAGATTCGTCCTGGCGAAATTATTATTTTTTCGTCACAAGTCCCACCGATTGGCCATTTCCTCACGGAGATTCGATGGGACTTATTCTCGTGAATTTCATCTGGATCGACTCGCTACCCCTCCAAAGTTCCTGGGGGATCCTCAAGAGAGTCCGGACAGTCCTTGGTGGCTACCCGGGATGGGCCAAGCTATTGCCAAGTTGCAGGCTGCCAAGGTAGGTATGGCTGAGCTAAAGCCTCTGGAGCCACTTATTTATCCTTATGCTTCTGCTCCAAAGGTGGCAACAGAGATGGATGGAGGGACCGGCACTGCTGATGCTATGGGGAGTATGAAGGATCCGGAGGAAGGTGGAGGATCTAGCAATCATGTTGCTGGGGAAGAGGACACTGCTGGAGTAGCTGAAGGAGTTGAGGTTGAGGGGGTTGCTACCCAGGAAGCTGCTGCTGAAAAAGCAGTTTAAATATCATATTCCTGATCATCATAAACAATCTACTTTTATGTTGTTTTGCTACACTCTTTTATTTTCTGCTTCATAACATTTGCTCCTTATACTTTGTAGGGGACCCCACACTCCTGGATATGTGGGGGCTTTTTGTAGTAATTATGTTAGCTTGATGTTGCATGCTTTGTTGTCTCTTTCTTTCTTGCATGAGTAGCGTACAAGATCAACAAGGAATGTGTTGGAGGTGTGTTCTCTTCTTGATGTTGCATGAGTAGCGTACAAGATCAGCAAGGAATGTGTTGGAGGGGTCTTCTCTTCCCCCCCCTCCTTGTTGGTCTTGTGGGCTAATCTGGAATCATTTCTCGGCACCTTAGCCTTTAGGCCTCTGAGTGTCTCCCACTCTTATTCTGAAAAGATTTTATGTCATAAAGTCTTCTCATTTCAGTAACCCACTTGGGTCTCAAGTAAGATGAGGGCTCTCCGGAGCACCTCGGCCTCTAGGCCTCTGAGTGTCTCTCACTCTTATTCTTAAAAGATTTTATTTTATAAAATCTTCTCATTTCAGTAACCCACTTGGGTCTCAAGTAAGATGAGGGCTCTCCGGAGCATCTCGGCCTCTAGGCCTCTGAGTGTCTCTCACTCTTATTCTTAAAAGATAAAATCTTCTCACTTCAGTAACCCACTTGGGTCTCAAGTAAGATGAGGGCTCTCTGGAGCACCTCGGCCTCTAGGCCTCTGAGTGTCTCCCACTCTTATTCTTAAAAGATTTTATTTTATAAAATCTTCTCATTTCAGTAACCCACTTGGGTCTCAAATAAGATGAGGGCTCTCTGGAGCACCTCGGCCTCTAGGCCTCTGGGTGTCTCCCACTCTTATTCTTAAAAGATTTTATTTTATAAAATCTTCTCATTTCAGTAACCCACTTGGGTCTCAAATAAGATGAGGGCTCTCTGGAGCACCTCGGCCTCTAGGCCTCTGAGTGTTTCTCACTCTCTTTATTGTTATATCTATACGTCGCATATTTGAATACGAGAAAGACAGGTAAGACATAATAATTCTGAATAAATCTTACTTCGAAAAGGGATAAGACTTCATTGATTTATTGTCAATTTTCAACATAGGCCATAGGTAACCTACGCCGGTCTCATTAAAAACCTCCATACGGAAAAACCCCAAAGGGGAAAGCCGTAGAGAGGGAAAAAGAGCTCCGGTGAAGCCGCAAAAATACATCAAGCAAAATATGAATCCATGCAAAAAATCACGAAACAAAAGTCACAAATGGTCTCAAGACCTTACACTTTCTTCAAATAAAGAATCTCTTCAAATGGCAAACGTTCCAGGGTCTAGCTATGTCGACCCCTTCCATACTCTGCAGTCTATATGCTCCTCCTTTCAGTACCTGTGTGATTCTATAGGGCCCCTCCCAGTTGGGCTCTAACTTTCCCGTGTTTTTTAGGGCGTCAGCTCTCCTTAGCACCAGATCGCCCTCTCGGAAGGACCTCGGGATCACCTTCCGGTCGTATACAGCTTTAATTCTGCTCTTATATCTTTCAGCCCGTACTCTGACCATCTCTCTTTCTTCTTCCATCAAATCTAGAGCCTCTCTCATCAATCTTTCATTCTGATATTCTTCAAATTGGGCGATTCGATGTGATCGCAATACTGCCTCTGGAGGTATCACCGCCGCAGCTCCATAGACCAGCTGAAATGGGGACTCTCCAGTTGCTGTCTTTGGACTAGTTCTGTAAGACCACAATACATTATCTAACTCGTTTACCCATCCTCCTCCTATCTTCGTTAACCTTGTTCGGATACCGTCCACTATCGTTCGATTAGTGACCTCCACTTGTCCATTAGTTTGAGGGTGAGCTACAGAGGTGAATCTCTGTACTATGTTCAGTCTTGCACACCATCCTCGCACGTTTTCTCCGTTAAATTGGGTTCCGTTATCGGAGATCAATATTCTGGGTACTCCGAATCTGCAACAGATCTGCTTTCTTAGGAATTTAATCACATTCTCCTCATCTATCGTAGCTAAGGGAGCAGCTTCCACCCACTTGCTAAAATAGTCCACTGCTACTATCAGGAACTTTCTTCCTCCGGAGGCTGGAGGGAAGGGTCCTACCAGGTCGATTCCCCATTTAGCGAAGGGACAGGGAGAGTGCATCGCTCCCATCTCCTCCGCAGGGGTCCTTATCAATGGGCCGTTTTTCTGACACTTGACACATTTTCTCACGAACTCCTTGGCGTCTCTTGTCATGGAGGGCCAATATAATCCAGCTCTTAAAACTTTTTTCACCACTGCTTTGTATCCTTCGTGACTAGCTGCATCCCCTTCGTGGATTTCTTTGAGTGTGTACATAGCCTCTCGAACTGATATGCACCTTAGATATGGGTATGTGAATGATTTTTTGTATAAATGCCCTCCAATAAGACAATATTTGATTCGAAGGGCTCGGGTTTCTCTAGTGGTAGGAGCGTCTGTTCCCTTGGTGAGTTCTATCCATATAGCTCTTCTCCAATCATCTTCCTCTTCAATAGAACCAATGGGGTTCTCCAGAGTCTCTCTTTCTGCCACTACTAGAGTTACTGTTCCTTTTCCATCAAACTCTGCGGAGCTGGCGAGCTTGGAGAGGCTGTCCGCTTGTATGTTCTTCTCTCGAGGTATCTGGACTACCTCGCACTCTTGGAACTTGCGCATCATTTCTTTGGCTCGTTCCAGATAAGCAGCCATCCTGCTATCTTTGGCTACGTATTCACCATTCACCTGCTGAACAACTAATTGGGAGTCTAAGTATAGAGTTACCTTTGGAGCTCCTAATTCTAAGGCCATCTCCATTCCTCTGATCAAAGCTTCGTACTCTGCTCCATTATTTGAGGTCATGAATTGAAATCTCACCGCAAATTGCAGGTCCTCTCCTCGCGGGCTTATTAGCACAATCCCTGCGCCACATCCGCTCAAGGTTACTGAGCCATCTACATACACTTTCCATCCTTCGACTTCCTCTGGCTTGGTCGATTCTTGGATGAAATCAGATAGAGCTTGGGCTTTTACAGCCTTCCGCGGCTCAAAATCCACGTCATATTCTTGGAGCTCGATTGCCCACTTCACCATCCTTCCAGAGAGGTCTGCTCGCCCTATGACCTGTTTCAGCAAATAATTAGTGCGGACCAGTATTTTATAAGAAAGGAAATATGGGCGCAGCCTTCGCGCTGTAACTACTACGGCCAGAGCAGCCTTCTCGATTTCTGAATACCGGTTTTCGGCCCCTTGAATGACTTTACTGACATAATAAATAGGGTGCTGCAGAGATCCCTCTTCTTTGACTAGGGCAGTACTCAATGAGAACTCTCCCACAGAGAGATACAAGATGAGGGTATCTCCAGGAGAAGGCTTTATTAGCTTCGGCAACTGGGATAAGTGATGTTTCAAATCTTCAAAAGCCTTTTGGCATGTTACATTCCATTCAAATTTGGTTCCTTTCTTGAGAATTCTGAAGAAGGGATGACTCTCTTCAGCAGATCTAGCTATGAATCTGCTCAATGCGGTAATCCTCCCATTGAGCGTCTGGAGCTCCTTTATGTTTCTTGGTGGCTGCATATCTAGTATCGCCTTCACCTTAGCCGGATTCACCTCTATACCCCTCTGAGTGACCATGTATCCGAGGAACTTCCCTGATTTTACTCCAAAAGAGCACTTGGCTGGGTTCAACTTGATGCCATTCTCTCTGATCACTTGAAAAATTTCTTCTAGATCCTCTACATGTTGATCAGCTTTTACGCTTTTGGCCAACATATCATCTACATATATCTCCATATTCCTCCCTAGTTGCCTTCGGAAGACAGCATCGACCATCCTTTGGTATGTTGCTCCGGCATTGATTAGCCCAAATGGCATTCGAACATATCCAAACGTTCCACAGGCTGCTATGAAGCACACTTTAGGGACATCTGCAGGGTTCAGTTGGATCTGGTGGTATCCTTGGTAGGCATCCATCATGCTTAACAACTCGAAGCCTGAGGTCGCATCTACTAGCTGGTCTATCCTTGGTAGCGGATAGTGGTCTTTAGGGCACGCTTTGTTGAGGTCCCTAAAGTCGATGCACATTCTCCACTTTCCTCCCCCCTTAGGTACTAGCACGGCGTTAGAAAGCCATTCTGGAAACTGGACTTTTACCACATGCCCTGCTTTCAATAGCTTCTCAATTTCCTCTCTCACAATATTATTCTTTTCAATCCCAAAATTCCGTAGTTTCTGCTTCACAGGTCTTGCCTTTGGATCCACATTAAGGCAATGTATTGCTATCTCCGGAGGGATCCCTGTCATGTCAGCTGGAGAAAATGCAAATATATCGGAATTTCGACGTAATGTAAGTATTACCTTTTCTGTGAGTTCAGGTCCCAGTTGGGTGCCTATCTTAGTGGTGAAGCCAAGTTTCTCTGGGAAGAGCTCCACGCTCATTAGCTCTTCATCTGTTTTAACATTCACCTGTTCGGGTATTGCTTCTTCAACTTTCTTCCTTTTGACCTCTGGGTCATCTCCTTTTGTCCGCTCCAGGCCCTTAGTCAGAGCTCTGTCCGCCATTTTCACAGACTCTGCATAGCACTTCCGTGCTTGGTATTGGTCTCCTCTCACTTCTCCTACTCCAGCGGCGGTAGGGAATTTCATTTTCATATGAAAGAGGTTCAAGCTGGGTCGTCCCATCACGACATTGTATGATGAAGGGATGTCCACGATAAGGAACTCTATCAAATGAACTTTCCGGGCTGGAGCATCTCCCAACCCTACCTGTAGCATTACTGATCCCAAAGGTTGGATGGCACCTCCAGAGAAGCCATACAGAGAAGTATCCACAGGACGCAGCTTTACACTCAACTCCATCCTCTTGAAGCATTCGAAAAACATAATGTCAGCCGAACTCCCCGTGTCTACGAAGATTCGGTCAACATCGAATCCAGCTATGTCGGTAGTGATTACCAGAGCATCATTGTGATCTCCTTTGACTCCTTTAACATCTTCCAGTCCAAATCGGATATTGGGCGTCTCTGTCATACGTCCCACTTCTCTTAATTGGCTTCCTTGTTCCGCTCTTAGAGCTCGTACGTTCTGGTTTCTTTTTCGGAAGGAATCTCCATCCGCTGGCCCTCCCACAATCATATGAATTACTCCTCTCTTTGGCGGTGGAGGGGGTATATCCTCTACCGCTTCTCTAGTTTCCTTCTCCTCTGGTTTCCTTTCAGGTTCTTTTCGTTTCTGCCCCCGAGGGCCTTGCCTGTCTCTAAATATGAATTCCTTTAGATGACCCGCCTGGATCATCCTCTCAATCTCGTCTTTCAAATGGTAACATTGATTCGTATCATGCCCATATTCATTGTGGAATCGGCAGAATCGATCTGACTTAGGCTTCTGAGGTCCTCGACTTCTGGAATACGGGAACTTCAAATCCGGATGGTCTCCTGCTACCTCCAGTACTTCAGCGGGTTCAATTCTTAAGGGTGTGTATTTCTCGAACCTCCCCCGAGGGCCGGATCGGGGACCTCCGGAGGGGTTGCTATCTCTAACTGCTCCAGAGGTCCGGGGGACTTCTGGACTGAACCGCCTGGAGGGGCCTTCTCTTTCCCTTCTCCTCTCTCGATCTTGTGGCCTAACCTCCAGCCTCTTCGCTTTCCGGACCTCCTCCAGAGTGAGGTACTTTTCTGCCCTGTGCAGCAGTTCATCAAAATTCTTAACAGGCTTCTTAGCTAGAGAGGAGAAAAAGTCTCCATCACGCAATCCGTTCGTTAGGGCGTTGATTTTCACCTCTGGAGAGGCGGTAGGGACCTCCAGAGCTGCTTGGTTGAACCTTCGAAGGAAAGCTCTTAAACTCTCATTTTCCCCTTGTCTCAAATTAAAGAGGGTCAGGGTGGCCCTCGGCTGTCTCCGGGCACTGGCAAATTGATGAAGAAAGAGCTCACTGAATTCCTCCCAGGATCGGATTGTGTTGGGTTCCAACTGGGTGAACCATTGTTGGGCGGCTTTTGCTAGAGTAGTTAGGAATACTCTGCACTTTATTCCCTCTCCATAGCGGTGTAACAATGCTGCATTCTCGAACCTCACTAGGTGCTCGTATGGGTCTGCCGTACCGTCGTATTCAAAATTAAGGGGCTTGAAATTGAATGGTAGTTCGTCCTGTAATATGTTAGGGGAGAACTGACATCCAGAGGCGTGAGCAGATCTACTGGTTCGGTTGCTCATCTGCTTCTTCATATCTCTCATCTCTTTCTGTAAGGCCAGTAGTTGGTCGCTGACGGGCCCTCCATAGGTATCATCTGTACTTTCTTCTGTCTCAGGGGGTTCTGTACCTCGGGGTGCCAGGTCTGCATTTCTTCTTGTGCCCCGGAGAGGGATGCTTCTCTCCGCTCGTGAGGGCACTTTATCATCTTCTTCTGCCCGCATCTCCATGTCCTTGGACAACACTTGGGAGGCTCCAGGTGCTTCATCCTGGGGCCTTGGGACAGGTGCCTCCGGGTTCCCTGGTGCAGCTCTAGGAATCCGGTCTCTTTGATCAGCAAAGGCTTTCTCTACAGCTTGCTTGATGAGGGCGTTCAATTGATCGGGAGAGATCAGGAGCGGCTCTGAGTCTAGAGTGTCCTTTTGCTGAGGATCTGCGGTTTGAGATTCGGGGGCCTCCCGATTCCCCGCTGTGCCCTCTCCAACCGATACGGGATGACTTTCATCTTCCAAGCCTGGAGTAGGCGCTAATGGCTGATTTGATCCAGAAGGTATGTGGATTGGATCTTTTCCCCGACCTCCCCTTGGCGGAGGATCAGTCAGCAAGGGGGAATTATCTCCTGGAAGACTCTTCTTCCCGGAAATAGAGGTTTTATTTCCGCCACCCATTTGCTCGGACAGGTAGAAACTCGTGAGAAAATCCTTTAATTCTTTCCCACAGACGGCGCCAGTTGATGTGCCAAAATTTGCACGAGAGGATTAGGTATCCTCTGAAATAGATATCTTTCTTCCCGAATGTGGATAGTAGTCCTGGTTAGATTATCTCCTCTTGGAATCCTCGAATGACCTGCAAGAAACACACCGGAGGGGAGTCCGGTGTGGACACTCCGATGCCTAAGTCAGTATAGGGCTTATCAAATCCCCCCAAGATCTCAAGATCCTGGATATCTCAAATCATCTCAAAGAATTACAAGCGGAGATGTAAATGTTCGATGTATTAGGTTTCTTAAGTGTAAAAGTCTAACCTGGAAATATCTTCAAAATTACCTATTTATAGAGATATTCTTCGGAGAGGAAGTCAAACCTTCCCCTTATCTCGGAGTTGCCCATAAGACTCGGCCCTTCCGAGGAGACCCGGTCTCCCTCACTCTCCACTTCCTGAAGACTCGGTAGCATCTTACCTTCGTGGACTTATCCTCCAAAAGTAAAGGAGGACAGAGTCTTCTTTTCCTTAAAGCTAAGACGGAAATAGCGGGAGCATCCTATATTTGCGACCCACGATCTCAGCTAAAACTGTTTGATTCTGATATCCTTCTCCAGACGGAGCTCCCTCCCGAGAGCCCTCCGGAGAAGATTCTTTATCCAGAGAACCCTAAATGAGTTCTATCCATTCTCCCCAATCCTATCATTCATACACGTGTCGACTTCTCATTAGGTGACATTTTTAGGCCGCATCAACAAGAAAATAGGCGACCACTCCAGTGTTGTTGTAGACGAACAGTGATTCATCAGAGTGAGTGGGGTTGAAGCCAATTTCTTCGAGAAATGAGCGAAGAGCATAGTACCATGTGCGAGGAGCTTGCTTCAGACCATAGATGGATTTGTGCAATTTGCAGACATAGGTGGGAAAAGTCTTATCTGCAAAGCCAGGAGGCTGGGCCATAAAGACAGTGTCGGAGAGTGTGCCATGGAGAAAAGCATTATTGACGTCGAATTGCCGAAGAGGCCATTGCTGAGTGATAGCAATGCTGAGGACTGCTCGCACAGTGGCCGGCTTGACGACCGGACTGAAGGTTTCAGTGAAGTCAACACCTGGGCGTTGATGAAAACCCTTGGCAACCAGGCGAGCTTTGTACTTATCGAGGGATCCATCAGGTTTTCGTTTGATGCGAAAGACCCACTTGGAGCCAACTACGTTCTGCGATGTAGTGGGGGGAACTAAGTCCCAAGTACCATTTTGAAGGAGTGCATCAAACTCAACCGACATGGCTGCTCGCCAGTTTTTGTCCTTGAGTGCCTGTGACACACAGCTCGGTTCAATGTCAGAGGTGAGGATAGAAGTAAGCCCATACCTCGGATTTGGTTTGAACACGTTGTTCTGAGCTCGAGTTACCATGCGAGGTGCAGGAGGTCGTGAGGGAGCATTGGTCGGCACAGGGATGTCGGATGTTGTGGCGAGCAGTGGAGAGGTAGGTGTGGGTATGGTTGGCGGGGTGATATTCAATTGGTCGACCAGTGTGGTCGGCACTTGGTTGTGGTCGAGGACGGTGGCGACAGAGAGAGGCAGCGAAGGTGTTAGAAGAGTGGGCGAGGAGTGGAGGTCGGAGGAAGTAGGCGGCGAGGAGGTGGAGGTCGGCGAGGGAGATTGGTGAATAGTGGGAGGAGTGGAAAAGGGAAACGTATGTTCAACAAATTGAACATGCCGCGAGGTGTAGATTCGGTTTGCGGAGCGATCAAGACAGAGGTAAGCACTTTGTGTGGGCGAGTACCCAATAAAGACACATGGAGTAGAGCGAGGGTCAAGTTTGTGGGTGGTGTAGGGGCGAAGCAGAGGATAGCATAGACAACCAAATACACGGAGTCTGGTCAGATTCGGAGGGCGAGCAGTGAGTTTTTCAAAGGCAGAGATCATGTCAAGGTTAACTTTGGGAAGGCGGTTTATGGTGTAGGCTGCCGAGCAGACGGCATAGGGCCAATAGGTGAGGGGAATAGAAGCATGGTGAAGGAGAGCAAGGGCTGTGTCGACCACATGGCGATGACGACGTTCAGACATGCCATTATGTTCTGGAGTGTGAGGTGGGGTGGTGAGATGTGCAATGCCATGAGTTTGAAGAAAGGGGCGAAGAGCAATGAACTCTCCCCCATTGTCGGAGTAGAAAGTTTTGATTGTGTTTTGATAGTTGTTCTCAACAAGAGTTTTGAATTTTATAAATGTGGGGAGAACATCTGATTTTCGTTTTAGAGGGTAAACCCATATGTACTTGCTGAAGTGATCAACAAATAGCACATAGTATTTAAAATTGTCAGGCGACAAGACAGGCGACGACCAGACATCAGAAAAGATAACATCAAGTGGTTTAGTAGACACAATGCTTGAATCATAAAAAGGTAGTTTGTGACTTTTGATACAAGAGCAAGAGTTACAGTTGAAGTGTTTGGAAGGTGCACTGGATAAGCTGAGCTTGGAGAGGGTGTGAGCAAGGATTTTTGTCGATGGGTGGCCAAGACGAGCATGCCAGGTGGTCGCTGTGAGGTGTTGAGTGGTGAAGGCTTGTGGGGAGGTGTTGGACATGTGTGCCGGCCAGACGTACAAGTTATTGATACGACTCCCAACGAGGAGAATGCTCCCCGAGTGACCATCCCGCACCTGAAAGGAAGATCGATCAAAGACAATGTTAACATTATTATCACGACAGAGGCTAGAGACCGAAATCAAGTTTTTCGAGATGTGTGGGACAACCAGGACATTCGAAAAATTGAGAGACTCAAGGTGAGGGAAGCTCAAAGAGCCAGTGTGCGATATGTGTAAACCTTTACCATCACCAATTTCAACATTGTCAGGCCCATCAAATGGTGAGTGAAGAGAGAGGTTGGCGAGGTCGTTGGTGATGTGATGCGAAGCACCTGAGTCAAGAATCCAGTGCTCGGCAGGATGTGCCGAGGAGGCTGAGTGAGCTGAGTATGCCGGGCGAGCACCTGGTCGATTGTGACGAGGGGTCGGTTGGTACTGTCCATGTGGGCGGCGAGGACCAGTAGGTGGAGCAGGGGGCGATGAGGGAAGTTCAGGGCAGGTGCGAGCAGTGTGCCCCGGTGTACGACAATATTGACATGTGCCAAGATAGGGCCGTTGCGAGGACTGGCGAGGACGAGTGTCAGCAGTTTTCGACCTCGAGTCAGGTCGCGAGAAGCGATGATGAGGTTTACCAGCAGTGAGGGCAGATGCAGGTATGATGACCGAGGCTGGTCGCGAGGCAAGTTGAACCTCGGTACTGAGGAGCTTGTCGCAGAGCTCGGCAAACGAGATGGGTTGTTCGCGAGCTTGGATGACATTTGCTATATCATTGTAAGACTCATCAAGGCCGGTTAGGACCTGAAGGGTGACGTCCTCGGCATCAGAGGTAATGCCGAGGAGTGCAAGTTCGTCGACCACGGAGCGAACTTCCATAAAGAAGTCAGAGATCGGGCGAGCACCTTTGGACAGAGAGCGAAACTTGGTTTTGAGGGCAAGGATGCGACCTCTGGAGGGTTTTCCAAACATACTTTCAAGCATCGACCAGGCTTCACAGGAGGATTTGGTTGATGCAACAAAGGGAATAAGGTCAGGAGACATGGAACCAACCATGGCCGAAAAGATAAGGTTGTCTTGACACACCCACAGATCGTGGGCAGGGTTGGGAACAGTGGCGGTGGTGTCGGTGGTGCCGACAGCTGGGATGGTGGAAGGTGGGCATGGGTGCGTGCCCAAGACATAGCCAAAGAGGTTGTGTCCAGTAAGAAGAAGACGAAGCTGAAATGACCAAGCACCATAGTTGGTGGAGGTGAGCTTCAAGGACATGTTTGCAAGGCCTTTAAAGGTGATTGGTGCCGGCAACGGATAGGAGGTGGCCATTGTATTGAGTGGAGCAGCGGAGAGAGTGAAGGAGCAGTACAGGCTGGGCGTCGTGCGACGGACGGCGGCGGCGGCTCTTCAGAAACGAAGGCTGCGGCGGCGTGAGGGAGGAGCGGCGGCGGCGGCGGCGGCGGCCAAGGTTTGGATCAGGCGTGAGCCGAATGACTCGATGATACCATATAGAAGATACAAATATGTGGAAAATATAATTTCTTGATTAGTTGTAGGAATGATTTACAATGGGTATTTATACAAGAGATATTTAGGTCTAACCTAACCCTAATGGGCTTTATAAGAGAGCCCATAGGAAACTAAGATGGGCCTATACAATAAATAAGAATAAGAGTGTATTTAATAATATAGGTCCAATAGAACCTAGTAAGGAAACATCTCAATACTATATATTTGCAAACTTTTATAGGACACATGTCATAACCTCATTCACTTTCTCAACCTCTCTCTCCTTCATTTCACTTCATTTCAAAATCTCTCTTCTCTCATTCATTTTAACTTTTTTATTTTAATCTCATCCATTCATTCTAACTTTCAATCTTAACCCTACAATATTAATCTCATCTCCTATATAAATCCCATCTTCATTTCTTTCATTTCATAATTTTCATTTCCTTTCCTTTCATTGTTTCGCTTATTTGTAGAAATTGTGTAGAATTTTGTAGAATTCTCATCATCTTATATTGTATGTATTTCTATATAAATTTTATCGTTTGATTTGTATTTATGTTCTTGCTGAAATTATCATCTTCAATTTTATGTTTCTACAAGACTTCTCACCACATATTTTATATTTTTGTATAAATTCTCAATAAACAAATTTGATTTTCATTTTTGTTTATTCATTCGAGACATCTTAAGCAGTTCAATAGCGTGTTTGGTATGTATTTTTTGTTTTTGCATAAATTCTCATCTTCGATTTTATGTTTCTGCAGAAATTCTTATTTTTCGATTTTATGTTTTTACCTAAATTTTCAATTAGCTTGATTCCAATCTTTTTTCTACATTCGAGACATTTTAAACAATTCAAATATGCATCTCTGTTGGTCCTGAAAGGAGTATATAACAAGTGTATGGGGGGGGGGGGGGAATACACTTGTATGCAATTCTTTTTCAACTTTGATCAAACCAGAGTTCAGCAAGGTTGTCTTGGACAACTCTGCTGAAGAAGATTAACTCTTCTAAGATAATCAGACTACTAAGTACTATTGAGTACTTAGTTGATTGACTATCTAGGGGAGTTATATGTGCGGAATAATGGTTGGCCCTTTAAGTTTAGACTCCTTTAATTTCTGAAATCACTTAGTCAATGCAACACAGTCCAGTTTAACTTCAGGGAACTTGTCCAAATCAGTTTTGCACAGTCTTTGAATATGTATCTTTGAAAGATCAGTTTTGTGTGTAGTGTTGAATGAATGTAAGTACTTGTAAAGCAAATCAACACAAGAGTTTATAGTGGTTCAGAGACTCAAGCTCCTACATCCACTTTCCCTGATTTAACAGGATAATTCCTTCACTCTTGGAATTAACTTGTTTTATAGTGCCAAGGTGCACTTGATCAAGAACACCACTCCTTGGTGAATTGATCCCTAGGATGTCTAGAGTCCTAGTACCCTCTTCTCAACTCAGAACTGAACTGTTCTTCTCTCAACAGTCAGCTCCTACCACTTCTACTACTACAACCTTCTCACTTTCACTTCTTGAAAGGTGTAAGGGTTGAAGTAAGGTTCCAACTAATGAGATATCCTTTACAATGAAAATCAGTGTATAAGGATAGGATATCTCTCTAAGCTTGTGTATGGATATACAATTGGGTTCAGCTTAGATGAAGTGTTTGAAGACTAAGATAGTCTTTGAAAGCTTTGAAAGCACTCTAGCTTGTAAGAACTTTGAGCTTAGTTGGATTCTGTTCAGGTTGAGGTGCTTGGATGGTTGGATGCTTTCAAATGGTCTTCACACTTCTGTATTTATAGACAAAATGGAGGATTTGCCCGTTGGAGAGGCAGCCCCAAATTGCTATAAATGTCTTCCTTGAGTTCTTCAAACTGGAAGACAAATTCTTGATAGTGACATGTCCTCATTTGGGTAATAAACGGCTGTAACAGTTTTGTCTTCATTCTGCAGCACTTTTCCCAATGTTTGACTTCTTGTTAGGACTTGGACATGGCTTCTGAAGGTTGATCCAATGATAGGACAACATTCCTTATCATCTGGACAACTCTCCTTATCACTATCAGCAGTTTTGCTTTTCAGCATGGTTGGCTTGCTCTTCTTCAGATGACTTGGCTCTTTCCCTTTATTTCTCTTGAGTATGGTCTTAACTTATTTCTTTGAGGACCTTTAGAGACTTGTTGTCACAAACTCTTCAGCATAGTTGATCTCAGGCTTTCAGAGCACTTGAACTTGATCAATTTAGCTGAGACAACTCCTCTGGACAACTCTCCTGATCAGTATATTTAATCTTTTTGCATCAGGGCACTTTATGCATAGAGTTGACTTCTCTGGACAACTCTCCTGATAAAAACCTTTGAGTAGTCTTGTCCTTTTGAGCTAGGTAAGCTTGTTCTTGCATATGGCTAGCTTCTTTGGACAACTCTCCTGATCAGAGCTTTATGAATATTTTCTCTGGACAACTCTCCTAATCAGAGCAACTTCATTGGACTTGTCCTTTTGAGCTTTACAATCTTGTTCTTGCATAAGAGCATCTTCTCTGGACAACTCTCCTGATAAGAGTATCTTAGATTTCATAGAGTGTCCTTGCTCTTAAGTGATTGTTCCAGAATTTGAGCCTTGAGGGGACTTGATCTTGATCATCTTCAAAGCATAGGTTCCCCCTCAAATTGTGCATCTAATTGTCTAAGAGCTACCTAACATTTCAGCTTCTCCTCTAGCCTATAATCTAAATGTTCTAGCATTCTTAGAACATATTTATATTGACTTAGGCATGTCTCAGGGGGTTTTGGTATTAGATCAAAATATATCACATTTTATTCCCAACAATTTCCCCCTTTTTGATGATGCCAAAACCTACACAATTTAAGCAAAAGTGACTTGTCTACACCTATTACATGTATCTTCAGAAGACATGACTAAGGTCAATATTCCTGAAAAATAATGTGTTAGTGTATTCACTGTTTCTGTTGCAAGTAGGTTTTAAGATAGGCATAGAGAGATTTTGTGTTTCTTGATTCAAAATAAGTTCAACTATCATTCATTAAAAAAGAATCATTACAGGCATGTTGATAGTTGAAATTAACATATCAGAGCATGAATCAATACATCAGAGCAATTCATAATAATAATTCAAAATAATATTTTCAGCATCAGAGCACAGAACTTGTTATCAGAGCAATTCATATCAAACCAGAGCAAACAGATTAACACATCAGCAATCTTGACCATATTTCAGCATAGTTGATCATTCAAGTAAGGTCAGAAGACTTAGCCATTTCAAAGATCATCCTCAGGAGGTGGCAGCATTCCATACTGTGCCCACACTCTTCTTTTCAGTGCCATGGCTTCTTGGTTGGTTCCCTTAGGTCCAAGAACCATCTTGTTCAGCTTAAGGATCTCAGTGAATTCCCTCAGAATTCTTGCTTGGTCAATCCATCCTTCAAGCTTTGGAGGCATGTATATGATTGGCTTGGGAGCTGTGAGTTCAAATCTTGCAATGTCAGCAGCTGCAAGTAGTTGTTGATACAACTCTCTGTAGTATTCTAGCATGAACTCAGTGAAGGCAGAGTTTGCATCTCCTCCATTCCATCTGTCAATGACATAATAGTCATAGACAAACTCCCTTTTGGCTTCTTCCCATGTGTCATTCAGTTGAATTGGCACCCATTTATCCAAGTGTGGATATTTGGTGTCCATTGGGATTAGAAGCTGAGGCTTCATCTTGCTGTAAGTTGCTCTTCTCCTTCTTGGTTTCTGAAAGTTTGCTCTCCTTTCATCTCTTGCTCTGTTGGCTTCTTCCATCAGATCCATTTTTTCATGGGCCCTCATCATGGCCAGTTTCTGTTGTGTTTCAGGGTCTTTGCCATACCCTTCATGAAACAGCTTTGATGGATCATGGGCTAGAACAGTTGTCTTCTTCTTAGGTTCAGATCCAAATCCTTCAGCAAATAACTCTTCAGTGTCTTCAGAGGACTTGGTTCCTTCAGCAGTTTTGCCAGATTCAGAAGATTTGTCCTTTTCAGCAGCTTTGGCTTTCTTTGATGTAGGCTCATCTTCATCAATTCTGAATTCAGGTGGAAGATCAAGGCTGCTAGGAAAGTCAGTGAATTTCTCAATTTGTCTTTTCTTTCCTTGGGCCTTCTTGATCTTTCCTCTGGTTTGGACACCTTCAGCATCTTTGTCCAAACCTGACACTTCACCACCTGGTCTTTGTTGTAGCCTTACTCTTTCCTCTTGAGCTGAGGCCATTGAGTTCTTCAATGCCAATGCTAACTGCTCCTCTTCATCCAATTCTTCCAAATTCAGCATTTCTGGCTCTTTTCCCTTTCCTTCAGGGACTTTGTCCTTCCCTTTCACTGGACTCCCAATTACTAAGGCACCTTTTGCCCTTGCTCTTTCCCTTTCCCCCTTTTTGGCAGCATCAAAACACTGGGGCTTGAGGTCACTCATTGTTGAGGCCATCAGGGATTGGGCCTGGTTTAGGGACTTCATCTCCTCCAACAAATATACATTCTCATCATGTATATTCTGCATTCGATCACTGCTCAAGCTAAGGAAAGCTAGAACAGGCTTCATCTTTTGTTGGACAACCTCTTCCATGGCTGTTTTCAGAGATGCATCCAGTTGGGCTTTTAAGAGCTCAGTGAGGTTGGCCACTGCACCTTCAGCAATGTTGGCCAACACCTCTTGGGAAAATTTTTCTGAGGCAGCTTTGACCATAGCTAGCCTTTGCTCTTCAGCTCTTCTCTTTTGCAGTGCAGTCTTCTTTCCAATAGCTTGTTTGACAGTTAGCCTGAGAGCTTTGACATTTGCATTGTGATTGTCTCTCAGCAGCTTTTGTTCTTTCTTGACCTCCTCTGAGATGGCGTCCATGGTTGATTTTGCACTTTGAACTTCAGTGGAGATGGTTTGGAGACCAGATTCCACACCACTGATTCTTGCCTCAAGGGTTGGTAGCACAACATCTTCAGAGCCAGTGAGCCTCATTTCTACAGATGCTAGAGTCCTTCCTTGCTCATTCAATGCTCCTGAGGTTTCAGCATGAGCAGATTGGACTTGATGAACCAAGGAGTCCAACTTCTCTGATTGCATGCCAAGTAAGGCTTGAGCTGAGCCTGTATCAACTTGGATAGGTGCATCTGTGAGGAACTCATCTGCAAAAATTTGGTCAAGAGAAATACCTGCAACATCAGATAAATCAAACAAGTTAGGAAATAAGCACTCATCACCCTCAATTTCTTTTGCATAAGACTCTGATACATCAGCAGTCTTCTTCTCATTTTCAACTTGTTCTTTTCTCCCTTCATAATTGATGTTCTCACTCAAGGAATCAGGCCTCCTCTCATCAAGGGATTCTTGAAGTTCAGATTTGACTTCAAGAATAACCTGTCCTTCCTCACTTATTTCACCCTCATTTGGTGGTACACTCACTATCTTAGTGATGACTACCTCTCTTTCATCCACAACTCCCTCTGATTTTTCAACTAATCTTTCCGTTTCAACTCCTTCTCCTAATCCTGCAGCATCTCCACCTTCAACAAGGTTCAAAGATGGCAGTTGTGGGGAGATCACAGTGCTTATATCAGCAGCCACTGAGTCATCCTGAATGATTAAGGGCTGATCAATGTCCAACTCCTCTGACACTGAATAGGCCTTAATCAAACTAGCCTCTAGTACAGGAACCTCAACATCTTTAGGCTGTGCCTTGGGTTCAGAAGAACCTTCATTGGCAGATGTGTCTTTGGTTGTGTTACCACCCTTGGTCAACACCTCTGAAGTTACAGAGCCTTTCCTATGATAGGTTTTAGGAGGATTGGAAAGTCTATCTGCTACAGAAGACTTGGGTTGAAGGGGTTCAGGGAGGTTGGCTTTAGGGGTTTCAGGAGGGTTGGGATTTGAAGGGTTTGAGGGATCATCAGGGGAATCATCATCATTAGAGCCACTGTCAGGGTGTTTGATTCCCTTGGCTTTTCTTTCTTTCTCCTCTTCAATCTTATTGGCTACCAACTTTGCAAAAATCTCCTCATCAATGAGGAATCTTGTCTTTGAAACTCCAGCAAAGTGTAGCAATCTGTTTTCCTCTATTTGCCACCAGTTTGCACCTTTATCTTGGATGACTTGTGATATCTCCATCATAGATTTATCTTTTACATCAACAAGCATCCTCAAATCATGAAAGGCCTTCTGAATTCTTGGAAATTCAGCAAGTTGTGGATACAAACTGTCCACAGTAGCCTTGGCTCCTCCTCTGAGCATACTTTCAAAAGTATACTCCTCCTCATCTCCACTTGAATGGGGACTTTGGGTTATATGGGAGTTGGCTCTGGGTTCTCCTAATGTGTCTTCAGGTGGATTAAGTTCAGGGATCTTGGCTTCAGATGGGTTGGGTACAGTAGAAGGATCTTCAGTTGCTTTAGAGAGCAATGAATCTGAAGGGGCTTTACTCAGGGGGGTTGGCTCATGAAGTGCATGCTCTAAGAGCTTTGAATAGTTGAGCATGGATGAGTCAAGGGGAGACAGGAGTCTTGTCTCATCTACTGCTAAATCAGCAAGCACATCTATGCCACTTCTTTGTTCATTCCCTTTAGGAGAATATCTCTTAGTGAGATTTACAGGGGTAATGGGTTGGTTGGAAGGGGTAACATGGGTTTCAGGGGAGTTGGGCTCAAGATACTGAATTTCAGGGAGGTTGGCCTCTATGGGTTGACCTTCAGGGACTTTGGATTCTGGAGTTCCAGAACCAGATGAATTGGTCCTTGACATGGATTTGGCCCTGCTTTCAGCTCTGCTCTCCCTTAGAGCCAATTGAAGAGATCTTTCTTCTTGAAACTCCAAGACCTTCTCAGTAGGTTTGGCCCTTCTCTTGCTGGCCCTGCTACTTCCACTTCCTTCCTTCTCAGGGACAACTTCCCTGACTCTCTTATCACCCTTCTTCTTTTGCATAGTCTCATTGTACTTCCTCCTTAACTCTTCTGAGTGGTTAGAAGGCACACTCACTCCTTCTTCTGCCACTGCATCAACCTCAGCTGATGCTCCTGAGGCTTTTTTTGAAGACAATTGAGACATCCTTCTTGTTTTGACAGCCCTGGCCTTTGTTCTCTTTTTCATTTTAGGCTTCTCTTCCTCCTGTTCTTCAGCAGGCTTGGCCATTAACATCCTTCTTTTCTCAGTTTTCTTGCTGAGCTTTCTGAATAGGATCTTTTGGGCTGGGAGGGGTTTTGCAAAGGTCTGCATCTGGGAATAGTGGGAAAACCTCTCAATCAACAAGCTTGCCCTGGTGCAATACTTGATTTTCCCTTCTAGCACCACCTTATTGTGGGCTTTCACCTTAAATTTAGCCTTCTCCTTCATCATTTCAGACATGATGAAGGTCCTCCAATCAAACTTGATGCCCTTATCACTGGCATCAATAATGGCAGCCATGATTCTGATCCTTGGATGGCTGACCTGCTCTAAGCTTCCAGTGTTGCTTAGGAGGCTCTTAGCAACTACCTCAAAGAGATTGAGAAACTCTGGCTTGAGAGTCTTCTTGTTTTGAGTTGAGGAGAGAGGGCCTGGAACTAATAACCATTCTTGGGCTATTTCCTCTTCATGTCCAGTACCATAGACTTCTGGATTCCTTCCCTCATAAGGCAATCCAAAGGCTCCTTCCAGATCCTCTGAGGAGAATTTCACTCTGTGGAATCTCTCCTCCTCCTCTCCTTCTACAGTGTAAGCTAACCTGGTTGAGACTTCTCCATCTTCAGGTTTGCCTCTCCACTTTAGGAAGGCAAAGAATTCTGCCATGTAACTCTCCAAGCAAGAGCTTGGTCTTTCTTCCAAGAACTTTTGGAGACCAGCCCTTCTCAACCACCTTAGGGTTGGAGTTATCTCAGGATCTTCACTTTCAAAGGAAATTATGGGTTCAAAGTGAAGATTGTTTTTGTTGCTAAGATAGGCAAAATCTAGGTCTAGATCCTTGTTGGAGAAATCAACAAGCATCTCAGGTCTAACCTTGGGGGCCATTGAAAGTTGCAGAGAAAGGTTTGAAGAATGAGAGAGTTTGAAGAACTTTTGAGTTAGGGTTTCGAATACTTGGGGAAGAAGTGTTTGTGGGTATCTTAAGACTTGTGAATATTCTAAATAGAATGTTTGTCAATGAGTTGGTAAGGTCTTGAGACAATTCAAAGGTGAACAAAAATGGAAATCCAAAATGGACGGCTAGGATTGATTTCAGGGGAGTTGTCCATTTTTGATCCAATGGTCAAAAACCAATGTAACAGTGAAATAACTGTTTTATTCAAAAACGTGGGTGGTTTTTAATGTTTGTTTAAGGCTGGGGATTTTTCGAGGTAGATCATGTCCCAAAAAGTTTAATGCAAACAAGAGTTAAATCTTGGCATTTAATGCATGGAAAGTGACCTTTTGGGTGGGAGACAAATTAAATCCCAGAAAGGTGAAAACTGTATTTCAAGGGACAGATTTCGAGATAGGTATTGATCACCAAAAATAGGTGCTTATCATACCAAGATTTGGTTTGATAGCTAGGACAACTTATCTGACCCTACATGGACAAGTGTCCTGAAGAACTGTGGACAAGTGTCCTGAATTTCAAGAGACAAGTGTCCTGAAGAGGTAAGGTCATGTTTCTGAATTTCAGTAGACTTGACCAAGTCTGCTGAAGTTTGATTTTGTTTCCCCCTTAATCAATGAGCTTCTTTGGACTTATTTGTCCAACTTTCCTGGATCAAGTAATCCCAACTCTGCTGATAGCTCCAGAAATCTTGCCTCTGCAAGTGGCTTGGTTAATATATCAGCTTTTTGATGGTCTGTGTGAATTTTCACTAGCTTGATATCCTTCTTCTCCACATGATCTCTAATGAAGTGGTGCTTGATGTCCACATGCTTGCATCTTGTGTGTAAGACAGGATTTTGTGATATAGCAATGGCACTATTGTTATCACAGAAAATTGGCACTTCAGTAGAGTTGACTTTGTAGTCTCTTAGTTGTTGTCTTAGCCAAAGAATTTGAGCACAACAACTTCCAGCAGCAACATATTCAGCTTCAGTGGTGGAAGTGGCCACTGTGTTCTGCTTCTTGGAGAACCATGAAATAAGCTTGTTGCCTAAGATTTGACAAGTCCCTGAAGTGGACTTTCTGTCAATCCTACATCCTCCATAATCAGCATCTGAGTAGCCAGTTAGCTCAATATTGTCATCAGCAGGGTACCAAAGGCCTAGATTCTCAGTGCCTTTGAGGTACCTCAAAATCCTCTTTGCAGCCTCAAGGTGGCTTTTCTTAGGATTTGCTTGAAATCTTGCACAAACACCTACTGCAAAGGTGATATCAGGTCTGCTGGCAGTGAGATAGAGGAGTGAACCAATTATTCCTCTATACTCAGTAGAGTTGGTTGGAATACCACTCTCATCAGGATCCATCTTCCAATTTGTGTTCATTGGGATCCTTACTGGCTTGCTAGTTGTACACCCAAACTTTTTGATCATCTCTCTGGTGTACTTAGCTTGGTTGATGAAGATTCCTTCTTTAGATTGCTTGACTTGTAGACCCAAAAAGAAGTTCATCAATCCCATCATTGACATCTCAAACTTGCTTTGCATGAGCTTGGAGAATTTCTCACACAGCTTCTCATTAGGGGATCCAAAAATTATGTCATCTACATAAATTTGGACAAGCAGGATGTCCTCTCCTTCAGAGATTCTGAAGAGAGTTCTGTCCACAGTTCCCTTGGTGAATCCATGATCCAAGAGGAATTGTGACAGTGTATCATACCAAGCCCTAGGGGCTTGTTTGAGTCCATATAGAGCTTTCTTGAGTCTGTAAACTTGGTTTCCAACTTCAAAACCTGGTGGTTGCTCCACATAGACTTCTTCTTTCAAGACTCCATTCAGAAAGGCACTCTTGACATCCATTTGGTATACTTTGAACCTCTTGTGGGCTGCATAGGCTAGAAAGAGCCTTATTGCTTCTAGCCTTGCCACAGGTGCAAATGTCTCATCATAGTCAATGCCTTCATGTTGGCAATACCCTTTTGCCACTAGTCTTGCTTTGTTTCTGACAATCACATCATTTTCATTCTTCTTGTTCTTGAATACCCACTTTGTTCCAATAACATCTTGATGTGAAGGTCTGTCCACCAGCTCCCATACTTCATTTCTGGTGAATTGATTCAGTTCTTCCTGCATGGCTGTGATCCAATTGGCATCTTGAAGTGCTTCCTCAACATTACTTGGTTCTTGCTCTGACAAGAAACAACAGAAAAGAGCACTTTCACCATGGAATCTTCTGGTTTTGACTCCAATACTTGGGTCACCAAGTATTAGATCAGTAGGATGGTCAGTCAACCAATTCCTTCTTTTTCTGATCTCTTCAGTAGAGTTGTCCTCTACTGAAGGTGAGTCATTTTGATCATAGAATTCAGGATAATTTAATGCAGGATCTAATTCAGGATCATAATCAGGGATGTTGTCCTCAATGTCAGGGACATTGGCATTTTCAACATTTTGAGTTCCCCCTTGATTATTTGACCCATTAACTACCTCAGCAGGAACTGCTTCTTCATTGGTAGTTGTTACCTGGATGTGAACTGGGATTGGATCATTCAGTTCATCATTTCCATCAGTGGGATTTGTCTCAGGAAGGTTGCCTTCAGGATTGTTGTCCAATGTGGATTTTTCAGGCAGATTGGCTTGAACAACATCTATGAATTCAGTGTCTTTGTCTTTTAGGCTTAATCTGGTTGTTCTTTGTGTGATTTCTTCAGGTTCTAAAAGATCATTCCTGATCTCAAAGATAGATTCATCAAACACAACATGAGGTGTTTCTTCCACTATAAGGGTTTTCTTGTTGTAGACTCTGAAAGCTCTACTGATTTGAGAGTATCCAAGAAATACTCCCTCATCAGCTTTGCTGTCAAAAGCTTTCAACTGTTCTTTCCCATTATTGTGAATGAAACATTTACAGCCAAATATATGAAAGTATGACACTTTAGGCATTCTTCCTTTCCAGAGTTCATAGGGGGTTTTGCCTTGCCCCTTAGTGATCAAACATCTATTTTGAGTATGGCATGCAGTGTTTATAGCTTCAGCCCAAAACCTCTTAGGTAAATTTGAGTCAGCAATTAGAGTTCTAGCAGCTTCTTTTAAAGTTCTATTCCTTCTTTCTGCAATTCCATTTTGTTGGGGAGTTCTAGCTGCTGAAGTTTCATGAGCTATTCCATTTGATGTGCAGTACTCATTGATGTATGAATTAATGAACTCAGTGCCTTTATCAGATCTTATCTTGATAATGCTAAGGCTTTTCTCATTTGACAATCTCTTGAGAAGTTCAGGTAGTTTGACTTGTGTTTCCTTCTTATTAAGGAGAAATACTACCCATGTGAACCTAGAGAAGTCATCTACTACCACTAATGTGTATTTTCTACCATTTATGCTTGAAGGGGTAATTGGTCTAAACAGATCCATATGTAGAAGTTCAAGTACCCTTTCAGTGGAGATGACTGGTTTTCCCTTAAATGAGGCTTTAATCTGTTTTCCTTCTTGACATGGCTTACACACATGTTCTTTAATGAAAACCTCATTAGGTAGTCCTTTGACTAATGCATTTCTAGCAAGTTTATTCATGGATTTGAAGTTCAGGTGATTTAGCCTTTTGTGCCATAGCCAACTTTGTTCACTAGAACTTTTAGCAATAAAACATGCAGCATCAGTAGACTTGTCCCAGTCTGCAAAATACACATTTCCCTTCCTAGTTCCAGTCAATAGGGTTTGTTGAGTTTTATCTTTAATTAGACACTTTCCACTTGAGAACTCAACATTAAAATCTTTATCACAGAATTGACTGATACTCAGGAGGTTATATTTGAGACCAGCTACATAAGATACATTGGTTACTTTGATGTTACCAATCATCAAAGTACCATAACCTTTTGTGGTTGCTTGTGAGCTGTCTCCAAAGGTGACATTTGGGCCTTCTTTTTCAATAAAATCAGAGAGGAGTTCCTTGTTTCCAGTCATGTGCCTTGAGCATCCACTGTCAAGGTACCATGCTGTCTTTTTGTTCATGCTCCTCTTCTTGTGGCCCACTGGTACCTGCAATTAGATAGGTTTAGGTACCCTTTGAGTTTTGGGTCCTGAGAGGTTAGATGTACCTTTGGGAACCCAAACTTGCCTAATAACCCTGATTGATTCAAGGTGGCTAAGTTGATTTCCTAGTGCATCAACATACACTGTCTTTCCCTTAAATGCCTTTGGGAAAGTATGTGTGAATGTGTTAACTCTGTAAGTTTCAGGGAAGTTGACCACTTTCCTGAACTTATGAGTTCTTTGTGCAGCTTGATGAAGTCTTTGAGGAAAGGCATTTTTATGACCATTACCCTTTGGCATGAAGGGTTTTGGTTGTCTCATTTTATTCTGCCTTTGAGGATAGTTGTCCTTAGGTCTATTCAGCTGAGGCTTTCTCAGATGAGTTGGCCTAGGCTGATTATACCTTGGATAATTCCTCTGAACATTGTTCAGGAGAGTTGCCCTTCCATTGGGTCTACTCTGCTGAGCAACATTCCTCTTGTGCTCAGGAGCCTTGGCCATTTCCTTAGGTTTTGGCCTTTTCTCCTGAATCACTTTAGTAGGCATTTCATTCAATTTGCCCTTTCCTTTGTTCAGTGGCTGAATTACTTCATTTTCAGCTTGTTGTGCCACTGACTTAACAAAGATTCTCTTAGTGTTACTTGTGGATGCAACACTAAGACAAGGTGAAGATTCAAATGGATCAAAACCCAATCCACTTCTTTGAGCCATAGGTCTTTGATAACTTTGAATTTCCTCTATTGCTCTAGAGGATTTGTTCAAAGCAGACATCTTTAATTTCAGGCTCTCCTCACTTGATTTAAGAATATCATACTCATGTGAGAGATTTTCAAACTTGGCATTTAGAATTTTAAGTTCAAATTCTTTTCTCCTCTGAGAGAGAAATTGATCATCAATCTCCTTTTGTTGGTCAACTATCCTGAGATTTGCTTCCTCAAGCTTTCTCAAGACTTGTTGATACAACTCAGTAGACTTGACATCAACAGCTACCTCAGAGTTTTTGGAAAGTTCAATAGCCAATCTTTCATTTTCTTTCACACAATTATCATGAAATTCTTGTAATCTAGTGAAATCTTCCATCAACTTTCCCAAGGAAAGTTTCAGGTTAACCTCACTAGTGTTTTGTGAGATGAATGATGGTGAACTAGAAGTAGAGGATACCTCATCATCCTCAAGAGCCATGTTGCAAACATCATCATCATCATCACTGTTGGAGAATAGTCCATCAGAAGAGTTGAAGCTTTCATCACTATCAGATTCTTCACCAGCCATCATGGCCTTTCTATTGGTGAACTTTCTGTCTCTTTTAGCTTGTCTCTCTCTTCTTTCTTTAGAGCTCAATTCAGGGCAGTCATATTGGAAGTGCCCTTTCTTTTTACAGTTATAGCACAGATCTTCATCATCATCCTTCTTGGATTCTTCTCTTCTCTTAGATGAAGAAGGATCAGCTCTACTGGATCTTCTCCTATCAGAGGACTTGTCCTCTGATCTTTTCTCTTCAGGCTTTTTGTCCTCAGCCTGTTCTTCAGGGGAGTTGTATCTTCTCCTGAATTTGTTGTCTTGGTAGAATTTCTTGTATCTACCAAACCTTGTGTTGAGCTTGTCAAACCTTCTAGCCATCAAGACTAGTTCTTCCTTCATTTCAGTCTTAGAGACTGTCTTTGATGATCTGGGAGTGGGTTGCATTTCTGGTTCAGCAACTTTGGCTTTGAATGCCACTCCCTTAGTAGGATTTGAAGGTTCCTCAACAGGCTTTCTTCTATTGAGGTCAAACTCATAGGCTTTAAGTTCTGAGAATATTTGTTGCATGGGCATGGTGGAGAGATCTTTGGTATTCTGCATCATTACAGCATAGACATCCCACTTTTGAGTGAGACTCCTTAGGATTTTCAGTCCAACCTCTCTCTTGGTGTAGACCTTGCCCAATGAGTTAATCTCATTCATCACATCAGTGAATCTACCAGCAAATTTGTCAATGGACTCATCAGACTCCATTGAGAATTGTTCAAACTTCTGCACAGCAACTTGGAGCTTGTTCTCCTTGATTTTTTCAGTGCCCTCACACATTTCAGCAAGAGTATCCCAAATTTCTTTAGCTGTTGTGCAGTGGTAGACTCTTCCCATAACTGCATCTGGAATTGTTTGATAAAGGGTGTTCATGGCAAGATAATTCAAATTATCTTTCCTCTTCTCATCAGTAGTGAAGTCATCCTCATCCTTGGGAATCAGTTCCCTTACATCTGCTTTTTGCTCAGCTGTCACTCTGGGGTTAGTTTGAGTAAACACAAAAGGTCCTCTTGTGATTACTCTTAGCATATCAGTATGGAGAGATGCAAGATGAGCCCTCATTCTAATTTTCCAGAAATCATAGTTGTCTATTGAAAACATGGGCAGTTTGTGATGAGAAATGTGATTGACTGGATTTGTGGCCATGTTGTCTAATCCTTGAACAGCAGGTGGAGGAACAGCATTGTTGTTGGCCATATCTCACAAATAATCAGTTAGTTAACAAGTGATGGATTTCAGATAGAGATCAGTTCAGTGACCACACAAATATGAGAGTTTTGAAAATCAAGATGGATTTTCAGAAGCAGTGGTCTTTGAACCCCTGCTCTGATACCACTTGTTGGTCCTGAAAGGAGTATATAACAAGTGTATGGGGGGGGAATACACTTGTATGCAATTCTTTTTCAACTTTGATCAAACCAGAGTTCAGCAAGGTTGTCTTGGACAACTCTGCTGAAGAAGATTAACTCTTCTAAGATAATCAGACTACTAAGTACTATTGAGTACTTAGTTGATTGACTATCTAGGGGAGTTATATGTGCGGAATAATGGTTGGCCCTTTAAGTTTAGACTCCTTTAATTTCTGAAATCACTTAGTCAATGCAACACAGTCCAGTTTAACTTCAGGGAACTTGTCCAAATCAGTTTTGCACAGTCTTTGAATATGTATCTTTGAAAGATCAGTTTTGTGTGTAGTGTTGAATGAATGTAAGTACTTGTAAAGCAAATCAACACAAGAGTTTATAGTGGTTCAGAGACTCAAGCTCCTACATCCACTTTCCCTGATTTAACAGGATAATTCCTTCACTCTTGGAATTAACTTGTTTTATAGTGCCAAGGTGCACTTGATCAAGAACACCACTCCTTGGTGAATTGATCCCTAGGATGTCTAGAGTCCTAGTACCCTCTTCTCAACTCAGAACTGAACTGTTCTTCTCTCAACAGTCAGCTCCTACCACTTCTACTACTACAACCTTCTCACTTTCACTTCTTGAAAGGTGTAAGGGTTGAAGTAAGGTTCCAACTAATGAGATATCCTTTACAATGAAAATCAGTGTATAAGGATAGGATATCTCTCTAAGCTTGTGTATGGATATACAATTGGGTTCAGCTTAGATGAAGTGTTTGAAGACTAAGATAGTCTTTGAAAGCTTTGAAAGCACTCTAGCTTGTAAGAACTTTGAGCTTAGTTGGATTCTGTTCAGGTTGAGGTGCTTGGATGGTTGGATGCTTTCAAATGGTCTTCACACTTCTGTATTTATAGACAAAATGGAGGATTTGCCCGTTGGAGAGGCAGCCCCAAATTGCTATAAATGTCTTCCTTGAGTTCTTCAAACTGGAAGACAAATTCTTGATAGTGACATGTCCTCATTTGGGTAATAAACGGCTGTAACAGTTTTGTCTTCATTCTGCAGCACTTTTCCCAATGTTTGACTTCTTGTTAGGACTTGGACATGGCTTCTGAAGGTTGATCCAATGATAGGACAACATTCCTTATCATCTGGACAACTCTCCTTATCACTATCAGCAGTTTTGCTTTTCAGCATGGTTGGCTTGCTCTTCTTCAGATGACTTGGCTCTTTCCCTTTATTTCTCTTGAGTATGGTCTTAACTTATTTCTTTGAGGACCTTTAGAGACTTGTTGTCACAAACTCTTCAGCATAGTTGATCTCAGGCTTTCAGAGCACTTGAACTTGATCAATTTAGCTGAGACAACTCCTCTGGACAACTCTCCTGATCAGTATATTTAATCTTTTTGCATCAGGGCACTTTATGCATAGAGTTGACTTCTCTGGACAACTCTCCTGATAAAAACCTTTGAGTAGTCTTGTCCTTTTGAGCTAGGTAAGCTTGTTCTTGCATATGGCTAGCTTCTTTGGACAACTCTCCTGATCAGAGCTTTATGAATATTTTCTCTGGACAACTCTCCTAATCAGAGCAACTTCATTGGACTTGTCCTTTTGAGCTTTACAATCTTGTTCTTGCATAAGAGCATCTTCTCTGGACAACTCTCCTGATAAGAGTATCTTAGATTTCATAGAGTGTCCTTGCTCTTAAGTGATTGTTCCAGAATTTGAGCCTTGAGGGGACTTGATCTTGATCATCTTCAAAGCATAGGTTCCCCCTCAAATTGTGCATCTAATTGTCTAAGAGCTACCTAACATTTCAGCTTCTCCTCTAGCCTATAATCTAAATGTTCTAGCATTCTTAGAACATACTCCCTCTGTCCCACAATTGTTTGCACTCTTTCCTTATTCGTCCGTCCCACAATTGTTTGCACTTCCCAAAAAGGAAACATTTTTTTAAACCTCACCCTCACAATATTCACATATTTACACAAAATGCCATTACTTTTACCCTCAATCCAATCACCTTTTTACTTTATCCATATAACTTTACAAAATTACCCCTCAACACTCCACTCATTACATCTTTTTCTTAGTTTGCGTGCCCATAAAGTGGTGCAAACAATTCCGGGACGGAGGGAGTATTTATATTGACTTAGGCATGTCTCAGGGGGTTTTGGTATTAGATCAAAATATATCTCATTTTATTCCCAACAATCTCAAACCAAATAATATCGATCAAATGACGATTCACTCAAGATTTCTCATTCACAATGAATTTACAGATTTATTAAGATGTAAATTCTAAAGTAATGTACAAATTAAGCAATCAAATTTATCATATATTGCTCTTTATCCTATTGAAAATATGCATAGTAGAATGTAAATGTGTGAAATCATTTCAATAAAGAAATGTATTAAAATATACTCATTGAAATCACTTTAATTATAAAATTATATTAGAATGAAAATAATTAATGTATTACTTCATTTCGATATTTGGAAATATGCTTATTAGGAATTTAGGATGCACATTCTAGATTCATAAAATAATTAAAATTAATATATTATAAAGGTTATGACCATCACCAAAAATTTCTCTAATGTATTAATTAATTTAATAAAAAATATCACCAAAAATTATTGTCTAATGTATTAATATAAAAATAAAACCTCTATGTCAAAAAATGCATCTACTAGATATTTAAATTAAATTAGTCAAATATAAAATTTATAGTCATTACCTTAAATTAAGGAAACCTAATAATTGATCCATGAATTTATCTTTGGCAAATAGCATTAAATATTTTTAACTCTAATATGTAATTAATTTGTGAAATTCCTTAAATTTAGAAAATTCCTTAAACCAAATTTCTTCCATGTAAACCTAAATTCTGATTGCACAAAAATTATGGAAAATATTAGTAATTATTAAAATTGCTTCTATTGTGACATAAATTTGGAAAGTTGCAACTAAATATATAGTATCTCTTAGGCAGCAAAAAAAGTATGGTCAATCCACATGAAAATTTGATTGTACATTAATATATATATTGAAAACTCATTATTTCATAGATGAAGCTAATTAATTTCTACATTATGTGTTTTGATACAATTTTCTTTAATGTTAAAATAATATAATAACATGTTCTTAAAATCAATTGTTCCATAATTCATGCAATAAATATATAGATATCCAATAAACGCTTCTGGTCTACATTTCTGCAAATTTGTTACCATAACTTTTTTTAAGCACATGTTCTTAAATTAATTGGCTCATAATTTATTCAATTAAATCCCACAATTCTGGCCTATTGAATAATTTCTTCAGTTTATAGAATCATCTTATATAAGTTATTCACTATGTTATTGAGTACCTCCTATGTCAACTTAAAATCAAATAAAAATTTCAATATACATTTTTCAATAATTTTTTTAAGTTTGAAAAATATTACAAAAAGAAAATAAAATTGAAAATTTGTTGCTAATAAATTTTAGTTTCGTACTCTTTAATTTTTTTACTATTTAGTACTCCATCTCCATCTGTACTATGATTATTTGCATGGTTTGATTGATGCACTTTAAAGAAAAAAAAATAATTTAACCATGTGTGGAGCAAAATAAAGAATGAATATTTTGAGTGATTTAGTGAGGAGTAAAGAGAAAAATATGAGTAAAAATGAGTGACAATTTTGAAATAAAATGATATTGTAAAAATATTAATTTTATGGGTTATTTTTACATAGAGAGTGTGCAAGTAATTTTGGAACGTTCCAATAAAAAAAAATATGCAAGTACTCACGGAACAAATAGAGTATTTTTTATATTTTAACTTAGAAAATATTACGTGTTTACCCATTTGACAAATGTATAGTAAGTTGTTTTATAATAATTAAATCTGATACATTATTGATTAATAATTAAATCTAAGTATTCTTGCATATTTTTATTTAGCATGTATTTAAATTGAATTAAGTGATCAATTAATTTACATTATTCTTGCATTGCTAATAATTTTCTTTTGAATTCAAATGTAAATTCTATAAATTTGAGATTAAAATAATTCTAATACGTACTCCATCAATGATATCAAGTCATGAGGACTTAACTTCAATTAAAGTACACTCTATTCTCATCATTTTTTATTTTTATTTAGAAAGTCTAATATACATTTTATTTTAATAACAACAAGTATATGTTTTCTGAAAACAATCTACTATAAGTAACATCTGCCTTGCCAAATTCATCTAGCTATCTTGCTTTTATTATCTAACTAATCTAAAATAAAATGATCTTCAAGATTATTCTATAGATCATAATTATTAAAAAATTTATTTATTCCTAGGAGCAAACTAATTATACTCAAGTAATAATATTCATAATAGTGACATTAACATTTAGATATAAAATAAAAACAATTACAACAATTTTAATACACATAATGAAGTAAATATAAACTAAATTTTATTTCAAAGGAACAAAAAGAATGATCATTCTCCAAAATGTCAAATCCCTAATAAAATCATATATCACAAAACTTGGTAAAATAATTAACGAAATAACAACTTCAACCCAAACTAATAAAGAGAATACAAAAAATAAAATAACAATTTTCTTCTTAATATATATAAACTGGCTTAACTAAAGAAGGAGCAAAAATCACTCAATTCTTTGTGAAATGTTGGAGAGTTTTAATTTATTTATTTAATTTTATTTTGTTTATATATAGGTTTTGTACTTTCAATTTGAAGGTCACCTTAAAAGTCAGTTTTGTTTACTGTGTATGCTCCATTCTAAATTTTTTTATTGTTCTTATTCTAAATTTTTTTATTATTCTTATTCTAATTATTATTCAATGTATGCATTTCTTCAATATTGATTATTGCATTGAGAATAATTTTTTTTATCATACAATTATATATTTATCATTCTCATGAAAATTATTTTCCTTAATTCTTTTTTTTTTCAAATTCTTTTTTTCCACGTACTTTATTTTTGGTTGCGGCTCTTAATTGTTTTTCCTTTAATTTACGTCTATATCAATTTATCAAATTTATATGTCATTAAAAGATAGAGTCTTTTAATGAAATTTGCATACTATAGGATAAAAATAAATATACTTACTTGGAAATATAGATTAAAATTTGTAATAATTATTTTCTTGATTCTAATGTGAAAATTAAAAATTCAATTGTACAACCACTTTAAAAATTCAATTAAACGTACAATCATTTAAAAATATAATTGGACAATCACTTAAAATTTAATTATAACATTTTAAAATTAAGACTTTTATTTTATTTTTTTAATTAATAAATTAAATTAAAATATATTATAAATTTATTTCAATCCTGCGTAAAACGCGGGTCTTACACTAGTGAGTTATAAAAGGCACGTGTAAACGAGAAGAAAATAGTTCCCTTGGGTTTGAATTCAGAAACATGAGGGACCGCCCCACCCGTGCCAATGTAAACCACAAGACAATTGCTCCATCCACCTTTCGTTAGGGGACTCAAAATTCGAGTTTAGGGGGTAAAAAAAAAAAATTACAATCTAAAATACTAACATATGTATAATTATAATATTTACATATATATATTTATATCAAAATATATTAATATTAATTATTAATTTTTTTTAAATATATTAATAAATTGGATCAAATGTTGAGTCAAATATTAAATTAAATAAATTGAATATTAAAATTTAAATATATTTATACACTCAATTGTATAAATTGTTTTTATCTTAATATATTACAGTATTAAATTTATCAATAATTTTAAAAAATTAAAAATTAATATATAAAATATATAAGGGTTGGGTGGGAGCAGGCCCCCTAGGGCCCCTACCCACTTGTGTAGTTTCGTCTCTGCCTTTGGTCGGAATTAAACACTTCTTTAGACTATGTTTGGAAAGAGATGGTGTCATCCGAATGGTAATAATCCATTAAAATACATATTCATCCCGAACAATAATATAATATTATTAATTTTAATTTTACATAAAACTCATGCATTCAATTTTTTCTCTAAACCAAACATATATTTATAATTTATTATTCACTGGATTGTCTTTTCCATCTCATCCAACACCATCTTCAACCAAATGCAGTCTTATACGTGCAATCGAGAGAGTGTGTGAGTGCTACCTAAAATCGATTCTTTTAACTATTTTTCTCTATATTTATTCAATTTGTTTATTAGGTGTCTGAGCCCGTTAGAGTGGCTCGAAAGTGACCACCGAAGACCTAATAGTCTCACAAAAACATGCTATGTAGAATCAATCTATGTACATAGTACTTAGATATTTTGATCATCGATCAGAGGTCGAAATCCTTTAGAATAGGGAAAGGGCATGTTCGATGAATCATATCATTATCATCATCCATTTAATGCTTAAAAGAACACATGCACATGCACATGGTGATGTTAGTACACGTGGCGCTGAGTAATAGGCTTTTTGCATCTTAATTAATATTATTGTATTTGTGGCTGGTAACAGTTGGTTAGTACGCGCGTTATCCGAATAAAGCAAACTCTGCTTGCTGCTTAATTAATTTCAAATTCAACGAATTCTTTCTGTATATGAAATTCTCTTCAAGTTAATATAATATTGAGTAATTGATAGATCCAATAAAAGTCAGCATTTTGGATCAAACGACGCCGACTCACCGAATGTTATCTTTGTGCATGCCAAGAGCCATGTTTTGCAACGGACATTTTAATTTACGAGTTTTATTATTACTTTTAAATGCTAAATTCAGTAACATAATATGCTTAGGTGTAAACTTTTTTATTGTATTGTGCATTTTGAGATTCCTCTATATCCCTATAACCCCTACTCATATTTGATATCAATTGACAATTATATAATGTTATGTTGTCTACTTATGTACACAATTTTTTTTATGACTTCAATTGATGAACTGAAATAACTTGCAGAATGAATCAACCGAGTTAATTAAACGTTTAAATAAAATTTGGGTTCATTATATACCATTATTTATAAAAAGTCTTTTAATAGCTTATTCATGAAAAGTCTTGAAACATTTAAATATATGTTATTGTTCTAAATTATTTGTCCAAATTGGATATAGAGTATTAGTTTAATATTCAGATTATTTAATCTATGCAACCGGACATATATATCTTTAAAAAAGTCCTATCGAAAATAAAACTCGACAATACCACAAATCCACTCAAGGAGACTTAAGTCTCCGAGCATTGAAAACACTTTAATCCACCCAAGGGCAAAATTTTTAAGTATTTCATTTCAATCTTGGGGAGATGAAAAGTAAGCACAAGAACAACTTAAAAAAATTTAAATCATCGCTTGATCAATATATATACTTCATACTAAGGTGTCTTTCACCATCTTCACCGTGTTGCTCTCAACCCAGTCAGTACAAAAATTAGAAAAACTGAAAAATCCAACCAAATATAAAACAATAGTTTATTCCCAACAAGGGTAACAAAATACAACGAAAACAGAAAATGTAACAAACCCAAGTTTTAAAAAGATGGAACAACCCAAAAGCTAGGAATATAAAATTTTAAAAAATAAAAATAGTGAGAAAGTACTATCAACCATCACAATAGAAAAATGAAAATTATAAAAACTAGAGCCTACATCATGAAAAAAGGGGGAAAATAGGGACCAGCAATGGATTAATAATATGCTCTTTTCATAATTTCATTATTGATGTAACTTTGTCAACAAAGAATTTTTCTGATAAAATACTACTAGTAATTAACTACCCTCCCAATAATTCATTCGATTGGCTAATTAAAAATCACGGGATCCAATTTATCAACTCATTTGTTAATTCATTAAATAATGATTTTCTTGTACGTTGTCGTATGACAGTTCTTGTGGTGTATAATTATAAATTAATCCCACCGTCAACTGACACTTTATATTCCTAAAATGGGGAGCAAAATAGAATCATTTGCGCTGATAAAGCATCAATATTTGCACTTGTTTATAAATTATACGAACTCAGATTCCTTTTTCTACATTCTCCTATTTTTTAACTACTTTCTCTTATCTACTCTTTCTTTTCTCAGAAAAACAATAATCAATCTCATCCAAATCAACGATACTTTTATTTAGAAACTACAACAATCAAATCCTCTGATTAAAAGAAAAAAAAGTTCTCAAATTAAATGAATGAGAAGCGAAAAAAAAAGTGTTAACCATCACAATTCAAGTTAATAAAACTCCACGTGAATTATCATTTAATATATTACCACGTGATTGATTTCACGATCAATAAAAACGGTAACAACGGTCTTTTAATCTTTGGAGTTAAATGTACAATTGTTAGGTTGTGTATTTTTTATTTTTTTTACCATACACTTAAAATAATCTATGAACTCAATAACAAAATTAAAATTGCAAGAGTTGTAATATAAAACTGAAAATAAATAAATTAAGCTACAAATAGATGCGTGAAATATAAAATTACAAATACATAAATTGTAAATTACGAGCTTATTGAACTGCAAATGTTCGCTCGATATCTTTTTGCGCAGTCTATTAGTGTTACGAATAGCTTGTGCTCATAAAGAATATTTGCCACTAGTGAGGTAATATTTTCTACTATTTTTATGACCATTCATGATATAACTAACCTTTGGTGTTTGATCGACCGACTGACCGTCCAGGACATCACTAAAAATTAGAGACTAGTCTAGTACGGAGTACATTAATAATATTGAAGGTTCCAGAATGTTTTGTGTTCCAACGAAAGTATACAATATCGATGAGTCGGATGATGCAACAACTTTTAAAATAATCGTTCATTTTTACTCTCCTAAAAAAAAAGTGTCAGTTCATATGAAATAAAGAATAAGTTTGCACAAAAAAAAATATATATATATATATACTGTAATAATTATTTACTATACAACTTTATTTTTCATCAGATGAGCTAATAATTTTTTACAGTATTTTTTGTGATTAGCAATAAACTACATAAAAAAAGTGTGGTTTAATTCGGATTGGGTAAAAAATGCACAAGTGTTGAAGTATTACTCGTATAAATAAAATAAAACGTATACGTAATGAATTTGATTTTCATGATTTACCATATTAAGTTTCAAGTCAATGATTATACTTTGAGAGAAATCTGTTATTGATTCCGAAGATAGTGGGGGATCAAACAAGGCAGGCAGTGACGTGGTCTGCCAACATTTATTGACAAAGCTTAATTTCCTGAAAACGATACATATATGTACATATCTCATTTGTTTACTAATACACCAAAAATTTAATTGAAACGTGACACTAACTTTAATTAAAAAATAAACGTAACAATATAATTTATCTTCTTCACAAGGTTTGGTATCGGGTGGTGAATCTTCATTTCCTTCCCAAATAGTGTGAGAGACCGTTGATTTCTTCCCTTGTGGGGATGAAAATCGTAAAAATTCATTCTCCACTGATGAAGATCGTTCTTTATGGATATAATACTTAAATATTAGTTGCTTATGTATAAATTAAATAGATGGAAGGGTATTATTATGAGATATGAGGTTCACTTATTAATAAAGTGATTGCGTAAAAAATAAAATAAATGACAATTCAAGTGAATAAATGATGATAAAATGAGTGAAAAATGGTCCCCAAATTCAGTCACCTCCCTCTACACTCCTATTTTTTTTAGATGAAATGAAATTGATCGAAAACTTAAACTATTTAAAATGTTGAGTTCAAATATCGTAAACTCACTCGATTAATTCTAAGGAGTTGGCTTAATAATACAGACTTGAGATTTAAGAGTGTATTAATTGATCCCTAATGATACGAGTTGTAAAAAAAAAAAGTGTGATAAAAAAGAAATGGTATTGTATGAGTCAGCAAATGAGGTTTAATCCATATCTCGTCGACAAATGGATAAGCCCCTTAATTGCAGACGCAGCACCTATCATTTCATTCCTTACTCTCCTCTTCTCACTCTCTCTCTCTTTTTCTCTTTCTATATAATAACCAAAATAACAACCCTCACAACATCCAATCCAATCCAATTTCTCTCTCTCTCTCACACATCAAACAGCTGTACGTACACTAATGGCTTCCACATCATTTACATTCTCCAACCCCGTAACCGCGTCCCGCAACTTCTCCGCCTTTTCGCCGCCGCCTCGCCGCGTCTCCGCCGGCTACGCCACCGCAGAAACCTGCGCTAAAACTGCGTCGTTTTACGATGTGCTAGGGATTCAAACCGGCGCTAGTTGCCAGGAGATCAAATCGGCCTACAGGAAACTCGCCCGAGTTTTGCATCCCGACGTCGCTTCCAACTCGTCGGCGGAGGACTTTATGCGAGTGCACGCCGCCTACGCCACTCTTTCCGACCCGGAGAAGCGGGCGATGTACGACACCTCACTTTTCCGGCGACGGCGGAGGACGGGGGTTTCCGGCGAAATGACGCGGCGGGGGAATTCCTGGGAGACCGATCAGTGCTGGTAGTAGAATATTGTTTGTTTTTCAATTGATTCTGTTATTTTTATTGGAATCGTTGGATCGGTATTTGATGTTAGATGACTAGATCTTATTAGTAAATTATTATAGAATAACTTTTTTAGGAATTACTAGTATTTTATTTTCATTATTTTCTGTTTATATGGTTACCGACTTCATTAGACAGAGTATTGTGGAAATACTAGTAGTATTTTGTGTTTATGTAAATTATAATGTAATCCTCTAATTTCAATTAGATGATTTGAATTCAGAATTTTTAAATATCTAAACTTAAATTCATCTTAAAATAAACATACCTCAACATTTTAGAACTTTTTTCTTATTAATAAAAGAACTAATTAATTATGAAGTATTAAATTATTAATGTAGAAATAAGATTATACGGAGTACTATTTCTAAATGGAAAAGGTAAATATATTAATACGGAGTACTTAAAAGAAAATGTTTGCCTTATTAAGGAAATAATTTAGTACACTTAATAGATACCCTTCTGTTTAGTGGTCCAACTGCCGATAGGTCATAGAGGTACTGTATACTAGTATTGTATACCATCTCTTTCACAATTTTTTTATTAAATTCTATTCAAATTAATCTACTAAAATTGTATATTACGATAGTTAAGGGGTAATTTTATAAGTTTTTATATATAAACTAGATGAATTGAATGTAATATGGGACCAAAAATAGATTTAATTTTATGTCGAGTTAATTTATAAGATTATATGAAATTATATTATTATATATATTGTATTGATTGTGATTATAAGGATTAACTTATTTGTAATGATTGAAATTGTTATAGGAGTATTATTATTATTTCTTATAAGGTAAGAATAATCTTATCCCACATACCCGCTAGATTTCACAACAGTACACAAAATTAAAATTTATAGGTTTGGTAGAGATGGTTTTAAATAGTTTTATAAAACTTTATTTTAGATTTAAAAATGAATCCCGTGTCGAATCTTGAAATAAAAAATGGAACTTTAAAACTCAAAGTAAACATAATATAACAAAAATACGGTTTAGTGTATGTTGGGTAATTGGACGCTGCTCAGTAGTCAGCAACTCCATTGTGTATTACATTTATTCATATTAAATGGTTAATTCTATAAAAATGGACTTATATATGGTTCTAGAAAATAAAAAAATTAGTGTGTGCACAACCCGATTCATTATTTGTTTTCTTAGTCAATTGTTTTAGAGTGAGGAATGTCCATTCATTGGGCATTAAGGAATTTGTTGTCTTCAAATTTGTACAAAAAATGTATCTGAAATACGTATGGTATTGATCCAAATTAGAATAAGGATTTTGTTGTCTTGAATGAAGCTGCAAATGGGCCATCGTTTGTCGGTTGAAATCTGTGAACCATACGATTTTGGATAAGATTTTAACTTTTTTTCAATTTGTCACACACACCCACGAATGGTTCACTAATTAATAGTAATTCAATTTATTTTATTTATGTACGAATGATCATGTTACTATTGTCTATGAAGATAAATTTATTCCGTATGACGTGGATTTCAGTCACTAGTGTACTTTTCCCTCCAATGCTGAGAATATAAATAACGGCAAAAACAAAAAATATACGTACTGTATAATTTTGATGCATCTATTTTTAGATCTACAGTCATATTTTATCATTTAAAATTTGTTTTGAAGTTAGAAATTTTAGTCCGCCCACAAAATTATTATTCTCCTTAAACGATCACATGTCGTCAAAAATAAAATGGGTTGTAGAAAGAAAGAACGAAAAAAGGAACATCTTTGAGCAGGATACATTTTCTTTCTTTTTAAAATGAAAGTTTGAAATTGTCCCACCCAAATCATACATACATAATTTTAGTGTCCCCAATATCCAGATCTTATTCCACATTATAATACGAATGATCAAACGTGGTTCAAGTTCAATTTTACAGCCTATTGATGGAGGCCCAATATCACATTTGTTAGTGAAATAACCCCCCCCCCCCCCCCCCCCCCCTATACTCCACCACTATGAAACATATCCATTCATTACTTTTTTTGGGTTTGACTATATGCACCTCCATTTCGGAGACATGCACTCTCCCAATTTATACACTCCCCCTAAAATTGGACACACCCTCCCTAAATTATCATAAATGTCATTTTCTCTATAAATTCCTATTACTACTCACTGACTTGGATGTATTTTTGCACTTTTTACAACTATAAGATCCCCACAAGCGTATGGGTTCGTTAGTAGTATGATAAGTATACCAAGTAGAATTTCGTTCCAAGGATTTAATGGAGTGAGAATGAGTCCCTAAAGTTGCAAGCTATCATACTATTGTAGCAACTAAATGTTTATGTTTGGATTTTCGGGAATAAGCACAAAAAATATTAAACTAAATTAACTAAAGTGATAAGAACTAATGACAAGAAATAACAAACTATCTAACTTTCGATTGAAAGTGCAAGAGAATAGTATTGCCTCGGGTGTTTCCGTTTTGTGAGCAATTAAGTGAACTAGTGAACCAATTACATGATTTTGCTACAAATTTGGGTCAAGCTAAAGGCTATCACAAATGTGTGCAAACCCCCTCGAAAGGCATAGGTAAACATCGTGCATTGATTAGCAATTATAGGATCTAACCAAATACCATAAGCTCCTAAGATAGTGTTGCATAAGCACTTTCAACACGGTTACTAATGCTTATGAAACGCCCTCTCACCAGACTCCTAGACGACCTCTACTCGTTTAGTGTCTAAGGTTGTCGGTCTAGCCATTAACCCCCTCTCGGGTGAGCTAATTACTAATTAACTTCTATTCAATTGATCAAAGCTCACACTCACACTCCCAATCATGCTACCCAACTCTCGTTGCAATAAACATAATCGAACATGCTTGCTAATAGGGTTGATCAACCAAATGAATCATCAAAATTACAACACTAGAAACATAAACACCCCAATTCTAAGCTAATCATGCAATTAATCCATAATTACACTAAACACCCATCAAAACATTCACACCCAAGGCAATAAGAGCTTAGCCCATGGTTCTAGAAGAGAATCCCATGGCTACAACAACAATTATCATCAAACTCATAGTATAATAGCAATAGAAATGAGAATTTAAGAAAATACCAAATTGAATTGCAAAATAGAGTAATATCACCTTGATCATGGAATTGTAGCTACAAAACGAGGTAATAGACGATGCCCGATGATAATCGTAGCTTGATTCTAAGTAAAAACTATTATTCTATCTAATCTAATGAAGAATCTAAACTAAAAATGAAGAACACCTACAACTTTGTGAATGTGTGTGTGGAATTGCTTGTAAAAGGAGTAAGACTCCCTTTTAAAACTCAAATTTGGTCTATTTATAGTTGGGGTGGAAGTCTTGGGTGAATTTTGCAATTAGGCCCTTCAAAAATGGAGAAATTTGGGCAAAACCCCCGAAAATGAGTTGGAAACAGGTGGCCCGGCCGGGCCAAAACTTCGCAAGTTGATTTGGGCCAAAAATACGCGCGGGGTGAACTTATCAAAAATGTGGGTGCGCAAAATGGGCTGGAAGCAGGTGGCCCGGCCGGGCAGAACTTTCGTAAGTTGAAATTTGCAAAAATATGCGCAGTGGGTGAACTTAACAACATGTTGGGTGCAGATACTGTGGCCCAGTCGGGCGGGCGGGTCGGCCTGGCCGGGCGGATACTTCGGCCCAACTTCCGAACTCCGTCTTCATCCATTCATATCTCGAGCTTTCGACCTCCGATTGACTTGATTCTTTTTTCCATTCCACTCCATTTTTCGAGACGAATCCAATGGTGCAATCCTATCTTCAGTCCAGTGAGTGAAAATGATGATTGAACACTCATTTTTACAATTTTAATGCCTAATTCACATCATATTCCTACAAAATGAGCTCAAACACCTTTCTCAATCAAATCAAGCATATTAGTGTGAAAATGCATGAAAATCCCTCAAAGTTTATCACTAAAACACATGAAATCTTATGCAATTTACAACCGAATCACTCACACCCCGTAAACCTAATTTACACATCAAAGCCCTAATTCCTCACTTCATCTTCATTTCTCTCATTTTCACCCCAACCTGAAACTAGCGATGAGGCACCCAAGGATCCTATGAGGACACCCACGCGATGAGGACACCCACGTGGAAAATACAGAAATACCATTCGTCCTATTAAAACTCTAAAACTCCCCATTCTCAAAATTAAAAGAGAGACACCCACCTTGACCCATTTCCTCCACCTCCTCCACTCTCTTGACGACGACGGTGCCGCCCGCGCCCACGCCACCACCGCCCACCTCCAATCCTTCCACTTTCCTCCGTCAATGCGGCGCGGCCACCCACCTTACGTCGGCGCGGCGCCGCCCAACTCTCCACCTCGTCGCGGCGTGCGCACCCTCTTCCCTCCGTCATCGCGGCGCAGCAGCGCCGCCCACCTTTCCGACTCGTCGTGGCGGCCCGCGCCGCCCACTGCGCATCCCTCCCCTCCGCTTCACCGCCCGGCTGCCCATCACCTGCGTCGCCGTGTCGCTGCCTTTCCCTCCCCTCACACCTGCGTCGCCGGCGACGCGTGAAGACGATTAAAAAAAAAAACACGCCGCCCTCTCATTGTCCGCCACCGCCCCTCCCCTTCGCGACCGCACGCATTTTCGCCGCTCCCCTTCGCGGCCGCAGTTCCTCCGCAGCCGTTCGTGCCTCTCACCGCCGCCGCGCGTCGCTTAAGGTAAGTTGAAAAATAGGTTTTATCAAAATTAGGGTTTTGTATGTTGTTCGGGAATTTCTTTCGAACAATTTCTGTTTGTTTTGTAGAAATTTTCGAACAACCTAAGTTTGTTAATGTAAAATTTTCGAACATTTTGACTTTGTTTTGAACTTTTTTTCGAACAATCTTTGTTTTTCGAACATATTTACTTTGTTTTGGAAAAAATTTCGAACAAGTTGTTCGATTTTTTTTTTCGGACAAATTTAATTTGTTTTGAAATTTTTTTCGATAATATTGAGTTTGTTCGTTAAAAAATTTCGGACATCTCAACAATGTTTGGGTGAAATTTTCGAACATATTAAGATTTTATTTTTGTTGTTGAAATTTTGAGTTTTTATGATTTTTGGTGGTAATTTGGTAAGAATGATGAATTGTTGTGAAATGTAACGGATGGGTGTACTCATCCGTCCATTTTTTATAAAAATTACAAGAAGGGTACAAATGTCATTTCGCGTACCCCTTATGTTAAAAAAAATCCCGTGGGTGTACTCATAGGAAATCGGGGTGCCTTTAGCCACGCCCTTTTTTTATTTATGGATTGGGCGTTGGCTATATACCCCTCCAGCCTTGTTAAGTATACTCCCAGGATACATGTACCCCTATTTTAAATGTAAAATGTTAGATATACTCCCCCGTAAGATACCTATTATACCCCTTACACATCTTAAACATACTTATAGATACACTCCCACACTCAAGACAATTTTCCATATTCCACCAAATTCATTTCAAACTCGCGCCTGGAGATACACAAAAGTCGACGGGAACGGCACTGCGGCGGCGTGGCGGGTGGGCACCTAACAGCGACGGCGGCGGCCTCGGTTTTGTAATAGAGCCGCGTATGGAGCCGCTCACTTCCAACCAGAAAAGTAAGTTTTTCATTTCCAAAGAAATAGGTTGTAATTTTTGGGATTTGTTGTAGTTATTGTTCTATTTAGGTGTTTTAATGTATTTATTTTAGTTTGAATGGGTTAAGTTTGAAGCATTTTAAGGTTTTAATGTTAGGGATTAGAATGTAGGGTTTTTTAGTATTAATGTATGGTTTAGTTTTTTATTTTGACATTGTATGAACGGAAAACCTGTATTCTTTCGTTTTTGATTTTGACATTGTGCGGTGATGACGAACGAAAAAAAAAATTGTGTTTGTCGACGAACCAGGGTCGACGAAACAATTGTTCATCGACACTGGTCGATCGACGGAAAGACTCTCTGTCGATAACGGGGTGTTGATGGACCCCAATTCCATCGATAACATGTGTTCGATGGAAACCAATTTCATCAATAAAATGTTGTCGATGGAACATACTTCTGTCGATAACATGTTGTCGATGGAACGTACTTCTGTCGATAACATGTTGTCGATGGAACCCAATTCCGTCAACACATGATTGTCGACTGAGACCTCTTTTGTTGGCATGTATGTGTTGAAAATAGTACTGTTTTATTAATTTTCCTTCAAAATTGTTTATTGTCGACTGAAATATTTTCGTCTTCTTTTTTTGCAGAGTATAAGCGAAGGCCTACGACCTCTAATCGAAAGAGAAATGTGGAGGCTCTCTCACAACAAAACCCTCCTTCTATTCAAGAAGCACATGAAGATAGTGAGGAGGATGGCGAGGAACACGATGAGGTTGAAGTAGATGGTTCAAAGAAGTTAGTCAATCCTCAAAGTCACGTGGCTAATTTTATTTGGATGGGTCAAGAGCGCGGTGTGCTCAAGTGTCACAACCACATCAACTGCAGACGAGGCAATGCAAGTAATGCAATCAGCTTGTCAGACACTTCAGCCGCCACCGAACCCAACATCTTCATCTTTAAGGGCAGCAAGAGGCAGAGCACGGAAGAGAGGGAGAAATTAGATTGATGGTTTAGGGTATTTGCTAGGTTACTTTTGATGACATTTCTTATGGTATTTGCTAGGTTACTTTTGATGACATTTCTTATGGTATTTCCTCAACAAAAGTATCATGCATCATGAAATACATCGTTTTCCTCGACAAAGTCCGGATCTTTATCTGAACCGTCTACCGAATTCTGAAAATAAAAATAAAAAGTTATTAGTCCCTGTTTCAATTATACTTAGCCGATCAAATGACATTTCGCCGGCATGGTGATGTCGACCAAATACCTTCTCAAAGACATTACATTGTCGACCAAACATAGTTTTGTCGGCTAATGTATGTCGACGGAGAGCAGCTTGGTCGACGACAAGCAGTCGACCAAACGTGTTCCCGTCGACCAACCAGTGTCGACGATTTTGAACGAAGAAGACGACATGTTCAAACGCGCGAAAATACCCACATTCCATTTTCATCTCGTTTTAAGTCCTAAACTACTAAAAACATGCAAGGAAGCTAAAACCAATAACAAAAACCCTAAACCTAGACTTGTATGCCCACATTTCAAAACTTAAAAAAAAAAAGAAAAACACAAGGATAAAAAACTCACGTATTTATTACCCCCTTCACGTTTTTTGTACCATTATGATGCACCCTTGCTCTTGGAGGAGTGAAATTTTTTTTCTTCTCTTGCTCCCTCTCGTGAAAGAAACGACGTGAATTTTATTTTTTTTGTATTTTTGGAATTCTGCTATTGTACATAAGAATGCAGACAGTCTAAAATGATCAAAATGAGGGGGAGTGTATCTATCGGCCATAAAGTACAATAAGGGCAGAATTGGTATTTCAAGTTATTATTAAATTAATAAATTTGGTTGGGGAGTATACTTAACAAGGTTGGAGGGGTATATAGCCAACGCCTATGGATTGTCCCAAAAATATCCAAGGTTTTTAGCCGGCGTTGCCCCACGTCGTTTGCCTACCCCGATTTGCCCGCGTTAAACATCAGGGTTTTTTTTTTATTTCAACCATGTACAATTTCGTCGACAAAATGTTGTCGATCGACCTTTGTTGGTCGACTATATATCCTCCCTTTAACAACATTTGTCGACGGGAGGATATATAGTCGGCAGTGTTTTGACGAATTTTTTTAAAAAAGTTGTTAGTTTTCTAAGTTTTGATAATGGTGTTTTTTAATGAATTTGATAGTGGTGTTTTATGGATGAATATGGTTGATTTGTTGAATTTTTTTATTTTTTTTAATTCTTTGTATCGGAAAAAATGGTGACGGCGGCCGGAAATTTGGTTTAGGAATAAGGTGAAATAAATGATTAGAGGTGGGTAAATATACCGAAATTTCGGTGTACCGAGCTTTTAATACCGAAAAATATCGAAATTATCTAAATTTTCGGTATAACGAAATTTTCGGTACGATAACGGTATGAAAAATGATCATACCGTGGTATTTCGATATTCGGTGTGAAACGTTATATCGATATATCGAAACCTTAATAAAATAATAATTTTATATTATTTTAAAATTAAAATAAAATAAACCTTAAATAATTAATTTCGGTATAAAACAATGCTTCAATATTTTCGATTTGAAGTGGTATACCGATATTTCGTTATGAAATGATGGTTCAATATTTTTGATATGAATCGGTATACCAATATGGTACGGTATATCGATATACCGTACAGAAAATTCGTTATACCGAAATTATGGTACGGTATCGGTATGAATTTTTACATATCGAAAATTTCGGTACGGTAACAGTATGAATTTTTTCAATATCGAATTTTTCGGTATGATAACAGTATGGTTTAATATTGTCGATATACTATACCGAACCACCCCTAGAAATGTTAGTAGGGGTGTGTTCAGTAAGGGGGTTCATCTAGTATGTTGTATTTAATGAAGAATATTTTTAATTTTTTACCCCTTTATTTTATTAATAAACTGTAAGAGGGAGTGCATTTCTCTTAAATGGAGGTGCATATAGTCAAACCCAATCGCATATGGAAAAACTGGAGCCCAACCCAATAGATATGCACCTAAAATTTTCCCACAACCATACACTAAATCCGATAATGGCTCACCTTGTGCGGCCGCTCATTCACTGGCCACGGTGGCGCCACCGTACCTCCACATTCTCCCATCTCCTCATCCACACTTTACCTTCAACACGCGCCCCCACTTTCCTCGCCTTCTTCTCCACCTCATGGCGTCAACTTCATTTGCAGTCACAAGCTATTAAATTGCGTGAACTTCCGCCGCTGTCCGACGATGATGAGAGCGGCGACGATTCCTCCGACACCAGCGAAGTAAAGAAGAGCCGCAACGCCAAAAAGCGTGAGGCTCGACGCACAGTACGCTGGGGCATGGAGCTAGCTAAATTCTCTCCTCCTCAAATTAAGCGCATTCTCAGGTGCTTTTATGCCCTAACTTGTTCGTAAAATTCAGTATGCGTGGTAGAATATAGCGTTTGATATTGAATGCCTATATTTGCAGAGTAGCTGATCTTGAGCAAGATGTGTTTGATGCTGTTATGTTGGTCAAGGTGATTAGTTAGTGTTTATTTTATGTTTCACCCCCTGTTAAATCATGTGTCTGATTGGTTAATTTCCCTTTTTGAATTTGTTGTGTGTTGATGAAGAAGGCAATGTGTTTGTTTATTGGTCGCAGAGACTTGGCCGTGATGTTCGAGAAGGAAAGCGCAGACAATATAGTTATATAGGTGAGATACTGCGTTTTAATAATCTCACACAATAATTCGTCCAAGTTTATTTGGTTGGTCATCCTATGTTTCTTAAACCAATTAGTGCTGGGAAGCTGAGTTTCGAATTGAGTTTTTGCTGATTCTTACACAATGGTTATAAACTGAAGCATTATGAAGAAAGAAGCTAAGTTAATGCTTGTCACAGTAATTGGGAAAATTTTCAGATTTTGTGTTTTAGGAGTAATTGTTATTGAGGAGTGTGTATAGCAGTATTGACAGAAAGTAAAACAACAGGACGTTATCCTGAATGTGGCTACAAGTCAGAAAACACTTATGAACAGATGAAGACTTAAAACTGTTTTTGCACACTGAAGACTGTCTGCCCTAACTTACACACCAGAGCCTAATGTTACTAGGAATGTTACAACATGGACAGTAAGTAGTAGAATACAATAGACTAAATCTATCGACTTAATAACCTAATATCTGAAAATGATAAACTTCGATCTTTCTACCTTGAGTTTTCAGTCGGCTTTATATAGACTCTGGAGATGTCCAGCAGAATTCTTCAACTTCTAACTCATTCCCTGCAACTTAAAACACACGAAGTCAGTTGTTAGAGAAAGGACAAATTTGGATATGGTCTCATACGTGATTGGCAATCACACTATGACCAACATCAACAGTTTTTGTAAAATCGTTTTGCTGTATGTCATATTAGGTCTCTGCTGAAAATAAGTATTTTTTTTCCGCTACATAAAGGATGTCGTATAATTTTTGTATCAGACCTGGTTTTCTCTTAATTTTGTGTTTGAGTTTACATAGTATATTGTACCTTAATATTCTCATGATATGGTTTTTGGATTGGTAGGTGGTCTGCTACGAGAAGTAGATCCTGAAGTGATGGATAGTTTGATTCAGGCCACAAAAGATGGGGACCAAAGTAAGTTTCAAGAGTTATCAGGTGGAGTGATATCAACACTCGATAATGAAGATGAGGAGGAAGATGAAATTTCAGAGGATGATCAAGAAGAGGTCTGTATAAATGCAACTCTTACTCTTTTTAACTGTGTAAGAATCATTTAAAAAGGTGGATAGCCGAAGGAGCACTGAGTTACATTTCTAATTTTCTCGTTTTCCTACATTGTTGTTCCCGGTTTATAGAGGACAAATATGCATATAAACTTGCATTTTTTTTTTTCAGAATATCCAGCAGTCTTCATCATACACCTATCTGCATGCTAATTTTTTGGGACAAAATCAGTATTTACTTAGATCACAGTATTCATATTTTATCTGCTCATTATATAGAAGCATTATACTTTTTCTATAGAATAGATATGCCTAACATGAAGTCCTTTAATTTAAGGCCCTAGGATTACCTTTCAAGTCATAGAGTTTGGATGATAAATTCTATCAAGACTCTTGTATGGTGTATAATTTCTTTCTTTTTCATCCTTAGATTATAGGTTTTATGTACTCGTTTTTATATTTACAGTTGATTTCTAGACGAGTTTGAGGAAATCTTCTCTGTCAATTATCATGATTTAAATTACTGATTGTTTGTTTGCTTCACAGGATACCACGAATAGTGCTGTTGTAACCAGATGGTACGATGGGCTGATTAATAAGGATATCAGCATTACCAATGAGATTTATTCACTTCGGGAAGTTGAATTTGATCGTCAGGTCAGTTCCACTATAGAATATACTTACAATTGCTATTTGACGAGAGCAAATAAAGAAAGAAGAGTTCTTGTTATAGATGGTATAATGTCAGAGGAGTTGTAAGACAGATTTAAATTAATGATATACTTACCATGATTCGAATTTGTTGTTAATTTATTGATTAATTTTGTGAGTTTAACTCAGAAGACAGTATGTCAGAAAGACATGGGATAGTATCAATTTTTTGGTCCCTAAAGTTCACATTTTTCTAGTTTGGGTCTCCCTCTTTCACTCATTAACAAACTTGGTATGAAAGTATAGTTTTACTGCCACATTTGGTCTCACTGTTAGTTGACCGTCCGTGGACTTGCATAATCAACTATTTTGAGTACCAAATGTCATTATTTGAAAATTATTAAATATAATTAGTAAACTCCTCCCAAATAATTATTAATTACATTTAGCACTCCCAAAATAATTACATTTAGCACTCCAAAATAGTTAATTCCGTAAGTTAACTAACCATGGGAGTAAAAGTGTACTTCCAGGATCAAGTTTGATAGTGAGTGAAAGAGAGGGACCAAAACTGAGAAAAATGTAAACTTTATGGACCAAAAATGATATTATCCTAACATTGTTGGAATATGGTAATATTATTGTTATACTGTCATTACATTTCAGCACATAAAATTCTCTAAATATGATGTCTCACCCGTGTTACTACTATTCTAGGAACTTCGACAGTTGGTTAGGAAACTGCATTCTGAGCTGAATCGTAACACCAGTTCAGAGGATAACAAAAAACAGGATGCTGTTGTGGCGAAAGCAAGAAGCTCTCTCACTCGTTTTCTTCGAAACCTTGCAAATCAACTTCCAGATGAGTAGTATCTAATCTTCCCAGTTACTCATCTACATTTCGTTTAGCAATTTGAAAACCTCATAGGTATTGAACCACAGAGTTCGTTTGGTGATTTAGAAACTTGGGGAGTAATTATGATTTACCCATACCAGTGAGTTCATTTAGTAAATTGGGTAAATCTCAAGGGTGTGACTTTAATTTTAGCCAAATAAAATGAAACAAGGCATTAATTCTTCGTAGCTAATAGTGATGGGGTTACGTTAGCCATCAGCCAAAGTAATCATAAGAAGTTAGCATCTTTACAAATGTCAAAATACTAATTGATATATGCATATATGTTGGCTGATGGATGTTTTCGGTTTAAAATGTTGGGAACCGGATCCCCTCTTGTACATGAGGATCCTGTGCAGGAGGAGGGCCATTGGATTACGGGCGTGTGCATGTGTATGATCCAATGACTCCATTCCCTTCTTCATAGGATCTCGAGATCTTCTTATATTAACCATAATTAATTTAATCAATTTTAACCTAACTGGTAAAGATAATTGTTACGAGGCTCTGATTCAAGAAATGAGATTCTTGCAAATCAGCTTTATGACAACAGCTTCTTTTGATATCAGTGAATGACATGACTAGAAAATCTGTTATTATTATTTCAAATCAGGAATAGAAAAATGCACAGATTTAATTATTCAGTTTATTACAAAAATAAAAGTATATATTTCTGAAAATTACATATATCAACTATAATTATTTAATTTAATTACATGCTTTTATGTTGATCATAAATAATATGCGTGAAAATTTTATATTAAAGTAGAAAAAGGTTATAATTTATTTGAATTAGTTGACGATGTTACGAACAAACTTGTTCATGGAACTTGATTATTTTGTTTGTGTTAAACAATATTTTTCCAATTGAGATTCGAATAATTAATTATGTCTCTAATCCAGTCGGTCGGCCGACATCAGATATTTTTCTATCAACTTGGGTACAAAGATAAATGAGTGGGCTTTCGATGATCTCATCTCGTACAGTCCCAGGGAGCCCATTCAATTTCTTTTAATGAAAATGGTAATAAGAATGATTGGATGCTTTGGCCTCGTGATATATGCTCAATCTGAGAAGCGTGTTCCTCTTTAAATTTCAGGTTAAAGAGAATTCCAGGTTCAAACTCTTTAAGATGTAAATAATTTTAATGGAGTTCGTTCTATAGAACGTAAAATTCTAACTTTAAATAAGTCTTCCGCAAGTGGACGGTGGAATAGGTCCCCTGAATTAGTTGGTTTTTTGACCGGATACCGAGTCTTTAAAAAAAAATGATTGGATGCTCGCATTCTAATATATTATCCTATGATTGCATAATATTTTCACATTAAAATCTAGTAAGTAATATCACTAATTTTGTAATTAAGTAACTCGTTCTTCTTTTAAGATATTAATCACATTTAATTTAAAGAGATTCATGCTACTACGGTTGAAGTTAGGTAGATTAATTTACATAATAATGGAGGATAATATGTCAAATCTAAGACAACTACTATGTCTTAAACAAAATAATTAGGTTATATATTACGGCATCACTTGACATTTTTTTCTTGTTTTCTACATTTTGTAATCACCATGCATGCACGAGTGTCTTTGCCCTGTCATACATATATTAAAGGATAAATTGTAAACAAATTTGCAGTTTTTTTTTTTTTAATTTAATATTATAATATCATGCATGCGCTACCTTTCCAATATTAGGTCAAAAGGGTTGTTTGTTATTTAATTTTTTTAACTTTAAAATTAGTTTTTTATATTTACAAAATTTAGTATTTTATTTTTTTACGTGCTAACAAGGTAACATAAATATCTATTATTATGAACTGTGAGTTATAGTTACTGTGTAGTTTTAGATTAATTAATCAGTTGATAATTTCTACAATAGTTAAATTTATAAATTTAATTCTAACTTTAGTTCATTCCTCATAAATAATTGAACAAGACTACGGAAAATGATCACCTATAATTAATAGGAGTATCATTTAGCTTATTCGACAATACGGAGTATATGATAGTATATCTCAACTATCATCAAGTAGAAAGCAATAATCTTGTGGTTGATTTAGAAAGTTTTGTATAATTTTTTTTTTTTAATTTGTGAGGCTCCCTTGATTTGTGAGTCATTACAATGCAATAACAAAAAATGGGATATTTATATTAGATATTTTACGAAAATGCTCCGTATATAAGATACTCCTTTAACTGTTGAAGATTTTTATTATTAAAATATAAAAAATCAAAAGAAGCTGTAAGAATTAGTAGTATTGTATGTAGCAGGCGATGTCTTGTCTTTGTGGGGTTTTATATGAGCGAACGGACAAATGATCGATGTCCCATCATCAACAATCATGACATCCATAAATGAATTAGACAATTTTATTTTAATTAATTAAATTGTTCACTTGATCAGCCTTTTTTCAAAATGATAAAAGTGATAATTCTATCCACGAATTTCCTTAAAGTATTAAAAAATTAATATAAGTTCGAACTTTAAATGAAACAAAACTATTTCAGTAATACTGTACTTATTTTATTTGATTAAAACTTTGTATATTGGTATACCTAGTCAATGATTTAAGAAGTTAAAGTAGGAGATTCGAACTAATTTATTACCAGCGAACCAAACATATAGAGATGGACATCCATTTTATCTGTAGGAAAGTAGTGCGTGGACAAATTCGTGTTCTACATGTCCCGTCCCGTTATCAAATTGCCGAGATTTTTATTAAGGGACTTCCACACATACTCTTCGATGATATTTGGGATAGCCTTAACATCCGACAACCTCCAGCCTAGATCGTTGCCTTGTAATTATCTTGTACACTTGTATATATTCGACCAAAATCAATAAGAAATCTCACGAACTATTTCCTTCGATATCCGCTACAAAAATAAAAAAAATCATTTTTAGGGACTAAAATATTAGTGATAATTAAAAATTTGTCACTAGAACAGTAGAACACACCCATGTAGTGACAATAATTCATTATGTTATAAAAATAACATAAGTTAGTGATAATTTGTAACAACTTGTCAAGTTGTGTAAAGAAATAAACATTATCCAAAAAGAAAGTAAAAAAAGAAACAAATAAGTAGGCAAAACGTGCCTAGTTTAGAATTCTTAATTACACCTAAAAAGGTCGTCAATTTGGACTTATTACAATTTACATTAGATTCAAAGCCGCCAATACCTTATTCATTTGACTCTTCCACATAAATTCCCAACTTCATTCAAACTTTTCAACACTTCTAATATACACAAATAAATTCGCAATATAGTATATACTATTATTTAATTTAATGCACGTTTTAATCGTAACAGCAACGTTAGGAGTCGAAAAATAACCTTGTATATCGTAATAAAAGATGATGATAGTAGTTGTATTATTTATCTAAATCAATTTTAATAGAAGATTTGGTCAAAAGATTCACATAGGAATCCACGAAGAAAATCTGTTAACTTAGAAATTACTCCACTTTTCAAACGGGTAATGTTAATGACAAAAATGTTAAATTTGCTAAAGCGTGCACGTGAGATAGATTAAAACTTATTATAAATAAAAATATTTTCTTGCGATTATAAATAAGTATTATACAAGTAAATTAAATATACATTTTATTTTGAGCAATCTTGCAATATTTATAATATAAGGGAATGAGAATAAAAAAAATGAAAATTTTAGTTATAGAAACGTGATTTAGTGAGTAGTATTTTGATTTTATATTTAAGGAATGAAAGTATCCCATCCATTTGATGAAAAGTAAATTTATAGAAAAATTATACTCCGTTTTCATTAATCTATACAAAACAATAAAAGCTACATTAAAGAGATTTTATTTTTTTCAAATATAATACTCCTCCATATTATAAAGTTTATAGCATTTTATTTTAAATTTTATTTTTAAAAAATTATCATTTTTCCTATTTTTATCAATTATCTTTACGAACTATCTATATTAATATTTTTTTAAATACTATATTAATGATAAAAAGGTCAAAGAAGAGTGAAAAAGAAAAGAAAAAAAAGAAGAAAAATAAAAAAATTAATAAAAAGTAAATGTGTTAAAAAAATATGTTTCCTTAATTTTATATAAAATGAAAATATATAATAAACTTTATGGACTAATAATTATAGTCATTCTTATTTCTTACAACTCATTCATATTGTCATTATTTTTCACTTAACATTATAACACCTATTGTCATTCCCTCTTTTTCCGACAAAGAAACAAATGTGAAGCGTGTCGGAACAAATTTGCACAAAAACCATGGATGGGGATCATAAACAACTCCAATGGAATGTCAAAACTAGTCCACATTTCACTCCATTCGGATCCCTGCAAGAATATAGGGTAAATTAATTATTTAAAAAAAAAACTTGCAATTTACCAAAATTATCAAATTTAGAACTTTACCGAATACTTCATTAACCGATAAAAAAAAAAAAAAAATGTTAGAATTTTTTGTTAATGCAAAATCACGAAACAATTTATTGATATACAAATAAAAAATACAATAAGTGGAGGAATACTTTTGCATTTCTCGGTTAGTTAAAAGGAATTTTTTATTGGTTAATGATAATTTCCACAATATTCCAAATCATGTGATTATTTTGATAATTTGGACAAAAATAAAGATTTTTATTTTGTAAGTTACCAAAAAATATATTTCACACCCGTTGATATTTTTTCTTTTCTAAATTAAGAAGTTGAAATGGGATAAATATCTTGAAGATAGTACAAAATACTATCATTATTATGGCTTTTGAAGTTGGGGGACAGACGGAGTATATCCCTGTGTTGGAACCGTATACCCTACTACCCTTAGACGTTGACAACTCTATCATCATATTTTTTTCAATAATAAAGTAGTATAAACATTATTATTAATACTACATAAAAGTCAAAGTAGGAAGTAATATCAATATAAATATCACTATATTTCATAATAAAATATAGATAATTAAATTAAATTTTGGAGAAAAAATCATGGGTCAAATTCGGGTTCACTTGAGTTAAACTTAATTAAAATATATATTTTTGATTTCAAGTGAATATTATTTTACTACTTGAAAAAAATATTGATACTACAATGTCAAAAGTGTACTATAAAAGTGTAAAAATATTATGTATATTTAATTTTTTAGGAGAGTTTTTCAGAATTTTTTTGACATGTAATAGTACATTTTTTTGTCTTATAATGATAATATCTTGATCTTGTAGTAAAAATAGGTCATGTAGTAAATCACTTACTTACAACTAGTGAACTTTTTAGTTGATTTGAATTCAAATTTTTAATTCACGATTTTTTTTTTAAATATTTTAATTAAATATTTTTCATGTGTAAATTAAATAAGTGTTACTCTATAGATATTTGTACCCAAGGATGAAAATATCGGCATCGGTGGAAATATCGAGACCTTAAATTTATGGAAATATCGATGGATATATCGATATCGGTAAATTTTAAAAATTGTACAAATTTAATAACAAGCCTTTAGTACATAAAATCAACAAAATAATTTGAATACATTTTATATCAGTGATAAATTTATATAAAATAGAATATACAATGTTATTTCTTATGACATTTATCGATATTTATCGACATTTTCTCGATATTTTCTCGATATTTTACCGATATTAGGCTCGATATTGTTATTATCTACCGATATTTATCAATATTAAATTTTTTTTACAAATATCGTGGAAATATCGATTCTTCCCAATATCGATATCGGTGACCCCGAAAAATGGATATATCGAGGATATATCGGGGATATTTCCGGATATTTTCATCCATGTTTGTACCACACTGTAAAACAAAAAAAGTTTCGATCGAAAAAATATAAATCAAATAAAACAATAAAACGTTGTCATGCAATTCATGTGGTGAAGCAATATCAGAGATTTGGGTTAGTCTTATGTGAAATATTGCATACATGCATTCCATTCAATTAGGCAAGTTAAAACCCTTAGATTGCGTTTGGATGGAGAGATTTGATTTGAGGAGGTATTTCAAATGAAAGGTTTTAAAAATAAATGGATTTCAAATGACATGGTTTTAGTGAGGATTTGAAATCTCTCTCAATTTTAACTAAAAAGTGTATGGACACAAATCTAAGTATTTGAAATCCACTCATAATCCAAACACGTGAAATGGATTTGAACAGTGGATTTGAAATCCATAGGCCCAAATTAAGTCAATTTTAAAATATTCGCGGGTCATAAGCCTGAATCCGAGTTGCCCAGAAAATTCGCGGGTTGCAAATAGGTGGTTTACTACATGACCAAAATATTGTTACTACAAGGTCAAAATATTACCACTACAAGGCCAAAAATTTAATACTACAAGTCAAAACATTCTGAAAAATTCACCAAAAAATAAAGTCTCCAAAATATTTTTGAACATGTAGTAATACACTTTTGACCTTGTAGTGATAAAATTTTGGTCTTGTAGTAACATTGTTTTAGTCATGTAGTAGCTGAATAAGTCAAAATTATTTTAGTAATTTTGCCCCCAAAAAATAAGTGTCCAGAATATTTTTGGACTTGTAGTAATACACGTTTGACCTTGTAGTGACAAAATTTAGTTCTTATAGTAACATAATTTTGGTCATATAGTAAAATAGTAGTATATTAGAGTGAAAATAAATATTTTAATTAAGGTTGACCCACTTTGATCCGCGTTGACCCACGAATTTTGACTTAATTTACCTTAATTAGTCATATTGCATGTATGTAATATTGTATATACGTTTTTGCAGAGAATAGAGATCTAGTTGAAAGGAGAAATATAAAGAAAATATCCCTTAAAAAAAAAAAAAAGAGAGAAATATAAAGAAAAAGAAAGGGAAAAAAAGGGAAAAAAAGTAAGCGTCATCAGTCAGCTATGCGAGTGAAATCACGACGTTTTATTGGAACCGTCAAATGCTTGCTTGCTTGTAGAGCCGTCAAAACGGGCTGGGCCCGTTGGGCCAGACCGCCCCGCCACTAAAAATAGTGGGTTGGGCCAGGATTTTCCAAGCCCGCCAGGAGGCGGGCCCAGACGGGCCGGCCCGTTTGGTCTGCGGTTTTTGGCGGGTTGGTGCGGTCTTTGGCGGGCTGGCCCGCCATTTTTTGATTTTTTTAAAAAATATTATATTTAATTAAAAAATAATGCCATTTCTAGGAATCGAACTCAAGAGACCTTACTGTTTGACTAATAGTGCTCTAACCACTTAAGCTATCCAACTTTATTTAATAACAATATATAATAAACCTAATTAATATTAAAAACTCTAGCGCATAACAGATTATATAAGCAGTTTCATTTTTTTTCTTCTTTCTTCATGTACTCATAATACCCTATTTTATTTTATATCATATATAAAATATAATTATATTACTTTAATATATAGGTATATTATTACTGTATTTATAATATATTATACAAATAAATATATATAAGATAAATATAATAAATATTTTGTAAAAAAAAAAAAAAAGTTGGCCCGCCAAAACCCGCGGCCCGTCTATTTTTGGGTTGGGTTGGGGTTTTGGTAGCCCGCCTTGCAAACGGGTTGGCCCGCCCCGCCCCGCCAAATGGCGGGCTTTTGCGGTTTTGGCCCGCCCCGCCCCGCCGGCCCGTTTTGACAGGTCTACTTGCTTGCTGTAAAAGTCGCATTTTATCACTTTGCTTTTTGCAACATCAAAAGCGTACTAGCTGGGGCGCAAGTTTTTTGAGAACCGTCTACCAAATAAAAAATCTACTTTTCTTTTTATCTTCTATGCCTTTTTTCTCTTAGATGTAAAAATTAAAAAATAAAATAAAATTGGAAGCATATTTGATCCTCATGTATAATTTTAGAGACCTTATTCACCATTTCCCCATAATTTGAATTTATCTTTTTCCACGGCCAAAACTCGAATTCGATCACCTCCATTTGATTTATTTTATTTTATCTCCTATGATTTATAAGGTCATAGTTATTTGACAGTGTTAAGATACTATACCCTCAGGCGATTATATCCAATAAATAACTTTACTAGACTTGAATACAAGAGAAATACATTGTATTAGACAATCTTATTCATCAGATTGAACTTCACTTTAATATTTAAATTTCACTTTGATTCATAATATAATTTGGGTATTGTTATAAGCAAAACAAATTATAAACTATAATTTGGGTAGATCCTCCTGACGGAGTTATAGTGGTTGATCGGATGAGTATCTGTTGATCCTGTTTTAATTTATCGTTTTTGTATTTTTTGTTTGGTGTTTTAGTTTTTTCCCTTTTTAGATCTTGTCGTTATTTTATCTCCTCGATTACGGGTATCCTTTTTCATGGTGGAATTTTATTGCGCTTCTTGTTGGACTTGATTGAAACTGCTTGTTTTGGGGGTCATATTGTAGTGATTTCAAAGGTTGTAGTCCAAGTTGTAGTGTGCGACAATTTTTTTTTCTTGAAGTAGATTTGCCACTTACAAAATCGAGGAACCTCAATGAGTGCTTGTAAGCTTAGGCTCCGTTTGGATGGAGGGATTTGGTCTATGAATTTTAAATCCACAATCCAAGTCCACTCCACTTGTTTGGATTAAAAATTAAATGAATGGATTTCAAATTCTTAGCATATTTTTTTAGTTAAAATTGAAAGGATTTTAAATCCTCACTAAAACCATGTCATTTGAAATCCATCAATTTTGAAATCCTCTCATTTGAAATACCTCCTCAAATCAAATTCACCCATCCAAACGCAACCTTAGTTTCTTTCCACTAAGATTGAGTATGGAGAATGAAGTCTTTGGTAGAATGTCCTCTGTATAGATAGGGGAACGAAAATAGTTTGTAATTCAAAAATCCTATCGATAATTCTATGTTGGAGTGTGGAGCCTGAATTAACCTAATGGGCTTGGAGTGGGGAGCAAGTCTTTTCCTAATAGGCTTAGGGTTAATTATGGTAAGTTTGTTCCTAATGGCTTGGAGTAGGGAACAAGTCTTTTCCTAATAAGCTTAGGGTTAATTATGGTAAGTTTGTTCCTAATGGCTTGGAGTAGGGAACAAGTCTTTTCCTAATAAGCTTAGGGTTAATTATGACAAGTTTTCTATTATAAATAGATGTTCTCTCATTGTAATCAGTATCCGAAAAACATAGTGCAATACCTGGCTTGGCATCGCCCCCAGACGTAGTCGTAAGACGAACTGGGTAATCAAATCTCGTGTTATTTTCTTTTCGTCATCGTGTGTGTGTGTTTATTTCCTAACAACTGGTATCTAGAGCTTCAGGTTCGGAGGGAGCAGTCACGATGAGCGACGAGAATATTTCAATCAAGCAGTTTGACGGATCGAATTTCGGGTTCTGGAAGATGCAGATCGAGGATTACCTTTATGGTAAAGATTTGTATGTGCCCTTAGAGGAGAAGGAGAAACCCGAAAAGATGGAACAGAAGGAGTGGAATCTGTTGAACAGAAAGGCGATGAGTGCGATACGTTTATCGCTGTCCATGAACGTAGCCTACCACACGACTAAAGCCAAGTCCGCAAGGGAGATGCTACAGATCTTGGAGGAGATGTATCAGAAGCCACAACGGCGAACAAAGTTCACCCGATCAGACGATTGTTCAACCTTAGGATGTCGGAGAGCACACCCGTGCAACAACACCTGAACGAGTTCAACATGATCATTGGGCAGTTGTGTTCTGTCGAGATCGAATTCAGTGGCGAGGTACTTGCTTTAGTTTTGTTATCTTTTTTGCCTGACAGTTGGGCTGCAACAGTAACTACAGTTAGCGCTTCATCCGCGAAAAATAAACTGAAGTTTGACGAAGTGAGGGATCTGATGATTAGCGAGGAGGTTCGCAGGAAAGAGTCTGGATCCACTTCAGGGTCAGTGCTGAAAACGGAGGAAAGGGGCAGATCAAAGAGTAGGCAGAATCGTGGCAGATCAAAGTCCATAGGAAAGAGTCAATCCAAGAAAGATAAAGACTCGATCCAGTGCAGGAATTGTGATGAGTTTGGTCACTACAGCAACCAGTGTTCAGCACCCAAGAAAAATAAGAAGGGACAGAACGAGAAGAAGACAGCAAACGCAACCACAGATGATATTGGAGACGCGTTGGTCTTAAGTGTCAGTAGTCCGCTAGAATCGTGGGTGTTGGATTCTGTAGCATCATTCCACTCTTGCAGTGATGCTAAAATAATGGAGAACTATGTGTCTGGCGAATTCGGACAAGTCTACCTTGTTGATGATGAGCCCCTGAAAATCGTGGGAAAAGGAAATGTCCGGATAACCACACCAAACGAATCGATGTTGAAGTTGAATGGTGTAAGACACATTCCAGGATTGAAAAGAAACTTGCTTTCAATCGGGTAGCTTGATGTAGAAGGATACTCAGTGACTTTCGGCAGCAACAGTTGGAAGATCAGTAAAGGAGCCATGATAGTAGCTCGGGGGAAGAAGGAAGGTACGTTGTATACTACATCTAACCCCAAGGATTGTATTGACCTTGTGGGAGCTACGACCAACATTGATTTGTGGCACTGTCGGTTGGGTCACATGAGTGAGAAAGGGATGAAGGTAATGTGTTCGAAAGGGAGACTTCTAGGGCTGAAATCTGTTGAAGTTGGCCTATGCGAGGACTGTGTTTTCGGGAAACAAAGAAGGGTGAGTTTCTCGAGAGGTGGTAGAGCATTGAAGGCAGAAAAACTGGAGTTGGTGCATAGCGATCTATGGGGACCAGCGCCCGTGAAGTCCCTTGGTGGTTCGGAGTATTACATGACCTTCATCGATGACTCCACTCGAAAGGTATGAGTTTATTTTTTGAAAAATAAAACGGATGCTTTTGATACCTTCAGGAAGTGGAAAGCTCTTGTAGAGAATGAAACAGGGCTGAAAGTAAAGTGTCTTCGTTCTGACAATGGAGGTGAATATGAACTCCGTGAGTTCAAGGAATATTGTGCTGAGGATGGGATTCGCATGGAGAAGACTGTGAGAGGAACTCCCCAGCAGAATGGAGTGGCAGAACGAATGAACAGAGCGTTGAATGAGCGAGCAAGATGCATGAGGTTGAAGAGTGGGCTGCCTAAGACGTTTTGGGCAGATGCAGTAAATACAGCAGCATACCTGATTAACAGAGGTCCATCAGTTTCGTTGGAGAACAGAGTACCCGAGGAAGCATGGACGGGAAAAGAGGTATATATGTCTTACTTGCGTGTCTTTGGTTGTGTTGCTTATGCTCATGTTAGCTCTGTTGATAGAAGTAAATTAGATGCTAAATCTGTTAAGTGTACGTTCATTGGTTATGGTGGTGATGAGTTCGGTTATAGACTCTGGGATGAGAATAACCGAAAGATTATTCGCAATAGAGATGTAGTTTTCAATGAACAGGTTATGTACAAGAACAGATTGGAGGCATCAGATTCTGACAAAACCAATACCCAAGAGGTCGAGTTAGACATCTCAAACTCGAGTGGGAGTAAGGAGAGTCAGAATGAAGAAGAGGTTCTTATTAAAGAACCAAGGACTCCACCACCACCGGAGAATCCGCTGCAAAGACCCGTTAGAGAGCGACGTGCACCTAATAGGTATTCGCCCTCTAACTACTACTTGTTACTTAGTGATAGTGGTGAACCTGAATGCTATGCAGAGGCAGAGCAGGGTGCAGATAGACGGAAGTGGAGAGTTGCTATGGATGATGAGTTAGCATCTCTTCTGTTGAACGGCACTTGGAAACTTGTTGAGCTCCCAAATGGCAAGAAGGTCTTGCATTGCAAGTGGGTCTACCGAATCAAGAATGAAGCTGATGGTAGCAAACGTTACAAAGCCCGACTGGTTGTCAAAGGGTTTGAGCAGCGACATGGTATTGATTATACTGATGTCTTTACTCCTGTTGTGAAACTGACCACTATTAGAATGGCATTGAGTATGGTAGCTGCAGAAAACTTGTTATTGCATCAGATGGATGTGAAAACAACATTCCTCCATGGTGACTTGGTGGAGGAGTTGTACATGACACAGCCTGAGGGGTTCGTAAAGAAAGGAAAGGAGGAACTTGTATGCAAGTTAAAGAAGAGCTTGTATGGCCTGAAACAAGCTCCAAAGCAGTGGTACATGAAGTTTGACAGCTTCATGATGGAGATCGACTACCAGAAATGCCACGCAGATCATTGTTGCTACTACAAGACGTTTGACAAAAGCTTTCTTATTCTCTTTCTATATGTTGATGACATGTTGATCATAGGAGCTGATGCAAGAGAAGTAAATAAGTTGAAGAGGCAATTGTCCGAACGGTTCTCAATGAAGGATCTCGGAGAAGCCAAACAAATTTTGGGTATGAGAATTGAACGTGATAAGGCGACAGGAAGTGTGTATCTTTCGCAGGCGAGTTACATTCAGAAGGTCCTGAAAAGATTCAACATGTCAGAGTCGAAGCCCGTGAGTGTTCCATTGGGCAGTCAGTTCAAGCTTTCAAGAAGGGAGTCCCCCAAGAGCAAGGAGGAGCGTGCCCAGATGTTGAATGTTTTGTATGCCTCAGCGATTGGTAGCATCATGTATGCCATGGTGTGTACGAGGCCAGACATTGCTCATGCAGTGGGAGTAGTAAGCCAGTTTATGAGTGATCCGGGCAAGCAACATTGGGAAGTAGTCAAGTGGGTCTTGCGATACTTGAGAGGTACCACAGACAAGGCCTTGTGTTTCAAAGGCAAGAGTATGGAGCTGGTGGGTTATGTGGATGCAGACTTGGCATCCAACGACCTTGATGGGAGAAGAAGTACAACCGGGTATGTCTTTACTTATGGTGGTACTGCTATATCTTGGACTTCCAAGTTGCAGAAGGTTGTTGCATTGTCCACTACTGAGGCAGAATATGTAGCTGTGACAGAGGCAAGTAAGGAGATGGTGTGGTTGCAGAATTTCTTGGGAGAACTTGGGAAGGAGCATGAGAATAGCACTCTTTTCAGTGATAGTCAAAGTGCTATATTTCTTACAAAGAATCCGGCGTTCCACTCATGGACAAAGCATGTTGGGTTGAAGTACCACTACATTCGTCACCTTTTAGAGAAGAAGATCTTGCAGCTTGTGAAGATTTTTGGAAGTGAGAATGCAGCAGACATGTTTACTAAGGTAGTGACCTTAGAGAAGTTGAAGCTATGTATAGCTTCAATTGGCCTTGGAACTTGAAGATAAGGCTTGGCGATGCCAAGCGGATACGGGAAGAGAATCAAGAAGATATGATTATATGGAGGATTCAGTCTCCAAGTGGGAGATTGTTGGAGTGTGGAGCCTGAATTAATCTAATGGGCTTGGAGTGGGGAGCAAGTCTTTTCCTAATAGGCTTATGGTTAATTATGGTAAGTTTGTTCCTAATGGCTTGGAGTAGGGAACAAGTCTTTTCCTAATAAGCTTAGGGTTAATTATGGTAAGTTTGTTCCTAATGGCTTGGAGTAGGGAACAAGTCTTTTCCTAATAAGCTTAGGGTTAATTATGGCAAGTTTTCTATTATAAATAGATGTTCTCTCGTTGTAATCAGTATCCGAAAAACATAGTGCAATACCTGGCTTGGCATCGCCCCCAGACGTAGTCGTAAGGCGAATTGGGTAATCAAATCTCGTGTTATTTTCTTTTCGTCATTGTGTGCATGTGTTTATTTCCTAACATTCTACTCTAAAAAACGAGATGAAAACTCATTGTATACATGATTTCAGACCGTCTTATACAAGATTTTATCATATTAATACATTGTGTTGTTAACTTGTTATCCACTAAATAATGTCACTCCCTCTTTTTCTTTTTGGTTATATATATTGAATTAATGCATGTACGCTAATTATATGTGCAAATTTATAACGAATATCGCTATGAAACATGATTAACAGTTAATTGACCAAATAAAAACTGTATTATATAGCAAGGACAAGTCATTTATAAGGCGTGATAATTTTGACCATTACCTTTTCATTATACTATTTTATTTTATTTGAGGTAATCGATTGTTACGAAACCAATTCACTTTCTGCACCAAAATATTTTATGAGTATTGTTAAAGCATCCCTTTTGGTAATCTATTTCAATCCAACATTATCCATTAATTAATTGTTCACAATCTTCGTATACTTAATCCAAACAATGGCTGTAAATAAATCAAAAGAATGTTCATATTTATTTCAGATTAATAAAGATCCTAATTAATTCGAAAATGCTTTGATGCATTATATGATTTTTATTTATTTTTTGCTATAATAAAAATCAAATACAACGTTGCTGCATCATACTTATTTTTTTTGATCAGTTCTGCATCATACTTATTAAAGTCATTAAACTGCTTAACAAACACTAATGTCCAATGGCAGGTATGAAAATTATTGCAAATAAAAAAACTACCCTAAGAAGCAAATTAGCCAAAAATATATTGGATTACTTGTGATTTCAATAGTCTAAACTCCCAGGCGACTTTAAGAGGTAAATGAAAGGGCAATTGGCCAACGGTTTTTTCAAACATTTCCATGCCTCTATATAAACCCCTCTACCATCAGAACCCTCTTCACTCACTCTCTCTCTCTCATTCTGTCAGAAGAAGAAGAAGGAGGTTTTCTCTCTCTTCCCTTCCTCTTCAACTCTAACAAAACCAAATCCAATTCACCACAATGGGAAAGCTCTGCTATCAAATTCTCTTCCTAATTCTCACTAATTCCTTTATATCAGGTAAATTTAACATAATTTTGTAACAAACTTATGATTTTTCAGCTCAATCTCATTAATTAATTGAATGTAATTTCTAACAAATAATTGTTCAATTGTGTTTCAGGAGTTTATTCCTCTGCAACATTTACGTTTGTAAACAAATGCGAGTTCACAGTTTGGCCAGGCATTTTGTCGAACGCCGGAATCACGCCTCTTCCTTCAACTGGTTTTGAGCTACAGCGCGGCGAATCCAAAACCATCAATGCGCCGTCGTCTTGGGGAGGCCGATTTTGGGGAAGAACACACTGCAGCCAAGACGGTACCGGAAAATTCTCCTGCGTAACAGGCGATTGCGGATCGGGGAAGCTAGAATGCGCCGGCGCCGGCGCCACTCCACCGGCTACGCTTGCCGAATTCACGCTCGACGGCGACGCAGGAAAGGACTTCTACGACGTCAGCCTCGTCGACGGTTACAACCTGCCGATGCTGGTGGTGCCACAGGGCGGATCCGGCGCTAACTGCACGAACACCGGATGCGTCGCAGATTTGAACGGCGGTTGTCCGTCGGAGCTTCGGGTGACGAGCGACGGCGGCGAAGGCGTGGCGTGCAAGAGCGCGTGCGAGGCGTTTCAGAAGGAGCAGTACTGCTGTAGCGGCGCGTATGGCACACCCGACGTGTGTAAGCCTTCACAATATTCGCAAATGTTTAAGAACGCGTGTCCACAAGCGTATAGCTACGCGTATGATGATAAGACTAGCACATTCACATGTACGGCGGCCGACTATATCATAACGTTCTGCCCCTCGCCTAACACCAGGTAAATTGACGAAACTCCCCATGCATCGCATACTCACACATTCAATTCCTCGAAAGGGTAGTTCGGTCAAATTGATAATAAACGTTACCATTACTTTTCCGTTTATGGGGAAAATAAATATCTGACGGATCACCGTTAGAAATCGTGAGAGAAAAGCATTAATAATTATTGCTTTAAAGATATTTTTTCACATGCATACATAAATTTGGTACAGCCTGTTACAATTTGGCCACCCTAGGAATAATTATATTGGTTAAAAATCAAATCAGACTTTTATTAAAGTGATTATGATGAAATTTAAGAGTCAAAATCTGTTCATAAATTTGGCCATGTCTCATAATCAGCTGGTAAATTAGTTGAAGTATGAAGATGATTTTAGATAGTAAAATGAAAATATAGTTAAATAATTAATTAAAACAATAATCATATACAGTAATTAAAATTTGATCGTGGTCTCACACCAAAAACGAAAAAATATACTGTATGCTTTTTCGTCGTCTTTCCCAATACAAAAAAGTTGTCACTTTTATTCTGCAATAGTAACGGTCGATTGAGTTAATTATAATACTTTTATTCCATTTTAACCGTCTTTTTATTATTTCTTAATTGAGACAGAGGAGTAATTTACTAATTTTATAGTATGTTCATATTAGTAAATAGAATGTATAGGTATATCATATTGACCATTTTTCCTGTAAAATATATAAAAAGATTTGAGTAATGTTTTAAACTAAATAAATATTCTGAAATGGCTTTTTTTTCCTATTTGCAGTAAAAAATCATCCGGATCCGGTGCCGGGCAAAACTCGGGTTCTGGTATCGGGCAAAACCCGGGATCCGATTCCAACTTACCCATGGACGGAAATATGGTGTACCAAGGCGCGTGGGATGCAAGTTCTGCGCCGTCCACGTGCGCGCACGTGTTGGGCGGAGCCTTCGCCGTCGTGGTGGCAATATGGCGGTTGTGTCATCAATTTTAACTTTTCTTTCTTGCGTTACCGACGTGGGCCCTCCACGAATTTTGTCGTGTTGGGTGTGTGCTCTCACGAGTGGGCCCATTTCTAAATATGGGCAGGGGTCGAATTATTTAGGCCCAATTGCATGGCCCAGCTTACGCGGAACTGAGTCACTGACGCGGAACGTCTCGCCAACCGACTCAATGAGAGGGAGACAAAAATTTTAAAAAAGTAAAGAAAATAAGACCTTAGTTTTAGGATTAGTAGTAGGAATTAATAGAGAAAAATTCACCAGAGGGAATATTTACATTTACAAATATGGTGGGTGGGACATTTATTTTTTAGAATTTATAGTATTTAGATTGGGCCGGGGAAGGACGATATTTTGTATAATGAAACACTTTGTTTGGTTAATTAATTAATACTAGAAATTACTATATTCTTTATTAATTTTGACAATCATTGTGGTTTCCTAGTGTATTATTGTTGGATTGTGAATGGAAATGAGTTGTGGAGTACAAGAAAAAGCTTTGTTGCATGATATAATATTTGGACGAATGGATAATATAAACAAATTGTTAAAAATTGTCAAAATTAATAACGCAAAAACTTTTGTGCAAATACTTTATGTGTGCTTATGTGAAAATTAACCAATTTATGATTTAGGTTATTATATTTGGCCCATATATTTTTCAGACCCGGCCCGCTCAAACTTAAAATTTTAATTTTATGCAAATTCTACACCCTACACCCTCACTGTGTGCGATTTACACACAGTGAGGCGTCGCCCTCCATCCCCCTTCTACATTTCTGGCCGCGCCAATCCGTACTCCCGTCGCGCCAATCCGTCCACCCGCCCGCCGCCGAAGCCGCCCTCCCGCCGCGCCGATCCTTCCATCCGCTCTCCCGCCGCGGACGCCGCCCTCCCGCCGCGCCGATCCTTCGATCCGCCCTCCCGCCCTGTCTGATAAATGCAGTGCAGCAGTTGATGAAGCTGATTCTATGATTGAACGTCTCGATGCATATAATATTTATGCTCCCGTGTGCACCTCCGATTCAGGACTACCAGATCAGAAGAAGAAGGAAACGGGTAGTGACGATCCGTGCAGTTATAATTATGTGAAGGCATATCTGAATAACCCACAAGTGCAGAAAGCCCTCCATGCTAATGTCACCGGCAAAATCCCCTATTGGCAGGGCTGCAGGTAACAAAATTAATAAGTTTATGATATATTAATTTATCTAATTACATAAAAATAAAAATTAGGTAATTAGTTTGGAATGAATGAAATTGCAGCGATGTGCTAGGGAAATGGAATAATAGCCCATCAACGGTCATTCATCTCCTCAAAGAGCTTTTGGCCAATGGTCTTCGTGTTTGGATATTTAGGTAATTCATTTAATTAATTAATTAATGTCTTTTAGCTAATTAATTAAATATGGATATGTGGCAGTGGGGATACAGATGGAGTTGTTCCAGTTACATCAACGAAGCGATCCATCAAACTATTGAAACTCCCCATTAAAACTCGATGGTACCCTTGGTTCCTCAACGGAGAGGTTAGTTAGTAGTCAATATCTCATAAAACTTTATACATATAAATAAATATATATTAAAAATATTGCATTTCATTTAATAATTGATTAATTGAGTTTTGAGTGTATAAATAAATGGTAATATGTTTATTACTTACTATCGAATAGCTTTATTTTTGTGCGAGATGTGATACTGTAGAAAAATATGAAGCAAATAGAGACAAAAATAAGGTCAAGAGGTGAGGATGATGAATTGCTGGACGGTGTTGTTAGAGAAGAAGAGAATGATGATGACGTAATTAAAAAAAAAGGTATAATTGCATGTAACACTGTTACGTTTTAATTGTAATACTGTTACGTTTTAATTGTAATACTGTTTTTGTTTTGATTTAATGTCCTTCAAAACTTGAGTAGTTAATTAGTTCATTTTTTAAACATTCAATTTGATAAAAAATAGTTGATTTTTTGTATGATACTGACCAAGTATTTCATGTGTTATTGTCTAGGTGTGTTGAGATGTAGAATAATACAGTACTTCATCCAGTATTGTTTCCATTTATTTGTGTTAAGTTGATGAATTACTTTGTAAACAATAGAGTATGGCTTCCCTAAATTGTTGATATTGTAGAATTCTCAAATGCTTAGATATTTTTGTTTTATAATACCATGTTTCTTATTCTGTAATATTGTATGCTTTCAGGTGTGATACTGTTAAAAGAATGTGCACAAGTGATTAAAAAAAGAGACAAGAAACGTGTAAGAAGAATGAGGGTATGGTAAAGTAGTGTATAACGTGGTTAGAGAAGAAGAGAATAATGATCCAGTAATAAATATTTTGGTTTTCACTTTGTAATACTGTCAATTGCAATAATGTAATACTGTTAAATGTAACGGTGTAATACTATTTACATAAAATTTGTGATATTAATGTATAAAACAGCAATACACATCAAAATTGTGTTATTATTTTGGTATTTTGTCCCATACTGACATTCATAAATGTGTGATACTCTTATAGTATTATGTGTGTACTATCTTAATTTTTGTGTGTATTGTGTATTGATGTGTTGGTATTTTGTTTGTTACTTGTATGCAAAATAATGAGCAAGAGTAAAAAATAAAAATTAAAAAGAAAAGAAAATTAATTTAAAAAGAAAGAAAAGTGTTTGAGAAAAGTAAAAAAAAAAATAAGGGAGTGGGTTAGTGCTATTTACTGTCTTAATATTGAAAAATAAAGAAAAAAAATGTCCTAAATGATAATTGAGCCCACAACCTCTTTAAAAAGAGGGTAAACTTTTACCACTAGAACATGACTATAGTTTGTTATTAATTTTGTTTTTTATGCTTAATAATGTTTCCTTTTTCGTGGGCTTTGAATTTGGGCCAGGTATTCCTTAATTTCGCGGGCTTTGGATTTGGACCCGCGAGAATATTAACCCAGATTTATTATTATTATTTTTTCCTTATTTGATGGATTTGCACATAAGTACACATAAGGTATTTTCACATAAGTCCATCCCAATTAATAATAATGTCGCTGAATCAAGTTGTTATTAGAAAGAGAAGACAACGAGATGAGGGAAATAATAAAAAAATTAAAAAAAATCAATGAAGAGAGAATCCTTAGAGAAGAGAAGTTAGAAACCGGTTATACACTTATACTATACTCCGTATTAAGTTAGGTTTAGGGTTTGACAAATTGTAAGAATTTTAGATCGATTTGTGCTTTTACAAGTCTATTAGTTTGAGGTGTCTATTAAGTTTGATGTCCATTCGTTTAGTTGAATTATCATATATATGAAAATAAATGGTCGACATTCAAGAATTATCTATATGCTCCCCCTCCAAGGAAAAAACAAATTAGTGAACGCAAGTGATATTCCCTATGATGTACTATTGTGAGCAAATTGAACATACGTGTTTCTTTCATTTCTCATTTCTCATTTCTCATATATATTGATAGTGTGAACGTAGTGTGAAAAACGTTACAGATGAGGATTGTTTGGTCTCATGCATATATATTACATACGAGTATATTATTTAACTTGTATTTACATATGATTCAAACTTATTACTTAACTAATTACGTACATCTACCTAATACGTGACATTACAAATTATTTTCATGTACTAAATGTTGAAAAGGATTAAATTTTGTGGTGGCCAATAGGGCAAAAACCACTGACTTGGAAAATTAGTATTGATTAACAAAAAAAATAGTTAGAAAGTGGAATTCAAACATATATATATATGGGCAAAGTGGTGAGTAGTACAAATGGAGACCCCTAAGAACCTAATGAACAAACAATGTTTTTTTAGAGGCAGGTGATACAATTTGGAGAGTTGTAAAGACCAATGAGCCCTTCAATTTACTTGAAAAGGGGAAAATAAAATTTTCAAACTCAAGATTCAAGAATCAGTCCCATCAACGTGCAACTACACCTCTCTCACTCAACCCTTTCAATTTTTTTATTCATATTTTATTCTGCTTTTACTCCATTTTTTTTTAAATTATTATTTAGATTTTTTTTAATTCTTACTTCACACAATTTATTAAATCAGAATTTACTTGATTTTTTTAGTTTTTAATTTTTTATTCAGATTTTTTTTTGTTCATAACTTTTTTTTCAAAAAATTACGTCAATTTTTTTAAATATTTTTTTTATTCTGATTTTAAATTCAAAATTTTTATTTTTTAATAATATATTAACTAATTAGAATAATACTTCCTCCACTTTTAATTAAGTGTCATTTTAACAATTTTCAACAAATTAAGATATATAATTATGGATTATTTTACCCTTCATTAATAATAACTAATTTTAATATTAAATTTATGTTTACTAATGAATATGGTCAATATTGTAGGTGATATTCATGTATACAATAATTAAGGTTTATCATGATTTATGCTATAGTACTATATTCAAAAGGACAAAAAGCTTAAATCAAGGTAAAAAATATGGAGAAAGTATAATGTATAAGGGTAAAATTGTTAAAATTAAAAAAATGTGTAGAATGACACTTATTTTAAAAATATATTAAAAAAGACAAAGTGACACTTAATAAAAAACAGATGGAGTATAGTTTTATCTCTCCTTACTAAAAGTCTTTGACTTTGACTTGTCAAATCATATTTTATTAATTCAATTTCTTTATTAAGATTTTAATTAATTGTAATTATATATATTGAATTTTTCTATCAACTTAACTCAAACTTTTTTATTAAATTTTATTAATTTAATCTTCTTTATTAAGATTTTATATTCAGATTTTAATTAATAGTAATTATATATATATTGTACAACGATAAATATATTAAACATTTACATCGATAAGTATATTGAACATTTACATAATTATTGTACATCGATAAGTATATTGAACATTTTGTGTTCAAATTAGATTTATTCAATTTTTTTATTTATATTTTGACTCCAAATTTTTATTTTAAAATTATTATTCAGATTTTTTTAAATTTTTAATTCACACAATTTTTTTAATTCAATTTTTTAAATCAGAATTTACTTGATTTTTTTAGTTTTTTATTTTTTATTCAGAATTTTTTTTTCCAAAATTACGTCAAATTTTTAATTCAAATTTTTAATTCATAATTTTAATTATATATTAATTAATTAGTATAATATATTTTTCTATCAAATTTTCTTCAAATTTTTTTATTAAACTTTATTAATTCAATTTTCTTTCTTTTAACTGAATATCGACATATATATTAAATATTGAACACTGAATATCCATATATATTTTGAATATAATTAAATATTGAACATCAAGAAGCACTATTATACATTAAATTATAAATTAAAAAAGTTAAGAGGGAAACAGAAGAATCTTTGAGGACTAAGAGGAATCTTTTGAGTAAAATTTTGGGTTTCTTGAAGAGCTTCTAATCATCAAGTATTTAAGACCTTTTATTCCTGCATCTTGTCCCTTCTCATCACCTTAAAACTTTTAATAAAAAATTCTTGTTTCTTATCACCAAAAAAAAATCATAACTACAACATTTATTTAGCCACTTTACATTAACTTTGTAGTCTAAGGAATAGTTGGAGCATGAATATTGAAACACATGGGAACAAAATGAGGAAAAATATAAGGTACCAAAACATCACATATTAAATGCTACAAAAACTAGTGTGGCTTCAACTTCACATATTAAATGTTGCAAAACTACATGGGCGTATTTCTTTGGGAACAATTTTGACTTTGAAACATGAAATGTAGTATCAAAATACGATTTTGGTAGATACAAGATAATTAATCAACCAAATACAAGATTCATAACAACTTAACAAGTGTCTTCCTAGAATTTATTAGGAAAAAAGAATATTTAATCAAGAAAACAAATCGAAGTAGATTGATACTATAATCTTATGTAATAATTTCTTGAGTTGGATTCTTGTATATGAGTTACATACGGGTTAACTTATATTTAACACAAACTATCAGTCCATTATAACTCAAATAGAAAAGTTCAAATCTGTATTCCATCAAGGAAAATCAGTGGAAGAACAAATCATTCCTACATACCTCCCTAACAACAATACAGCTTCTGGATAAATCAATGCATTTTTCCATTCCCTGAATTAAAAGGAAACATTACACACATCAGAATAAACAGTAAAACCAAAAATGCAAAAAATGAGAAATACTGATTTGTTGGTTATCTTCTGAAGGAATGAGACCTTATTTTAAAGTTCGATTTAAGCCTAGATATTCCTAGGACTGGTTGTCCAAAACCACGAGATATAAAACGAAGGAACAAAGCAACAATCAAGAATTTTCCTAGTATCTAATGTTTTACGAAATTATTTTACTTACTGTATTTTAGTGACGAACTTGCCAAGAATTACCATTGACCAATATGTCAATTTCAAATTCATCTGGCTGCCAAACCAAACCTTGACAAATTACTGTTGCTTTCCATTCAAACACCAAACTTAATTGGTTAAATGCCACTCACTCTACAAGTCAAAATTATGCATCCTAATTCCACTCATAACTAACATAATAAGATCACTACACCAATATAAATAAGGCAGAATCTCCTAGTCTAATCTCATTCTCTCATCAATCAACTACATCATTATGACTCAAATAGAAAAGCTCAAATCTGTATTTCATCAAGGAAAATCAGTGGAAGAACAAATCATTCCTACATACCTCCCTAACAACAATACGGCTTCTGGATAAATCAATGTCTTTTCCAATTCACTGAATCAAAAAGAAACATTACACACATCAGAATAAACAGTAAAATCAAATATACAAAAAAGGAGATCGAAATACTGATTTCCATTTCTACCAATGAAGTAACAGTGCATGAAGGCTTTCCAGGATGGCTTCTCAAGCTTAGCAGAAGCAGATCAGAGGATCTGGAAAAATGTGGAAAGGGTTTACAAATTTTATTCAAAAACTAAAGAAACAAAATTTGATTCACAAACTAAAGAAATAAATCAAGAAAACACTCCCAAAAAAAAACTACAGAAACAAAACAACAATCAGATCCCAAAACGCCATTGATGGGAGGGTTTACAGATTTCTTCATCCACCCAAGAACGTGGTCGAAATACCTGTTTTACAATTATGTTGAACAGTTCATATACACATCCACCCAGAAACACAATTTTACCTAGAATAAACAAAAAGAAGAGTAACTAAAACAAAAGCCCCAAATCAGAAGCTGAATTTTAACAATATTTTCTAAAGTAAAGAAAGTAGATGGATTTTTAGAGAGAGGCACCAAAATAAAAATTTACTGAGTCAACACCACCCACAAAACCCTAGATCTACGCCGCCACCACGCGATCGGAGAAGACGAGCCCCTTGACGGAGCATTCAGGCTCTGCAACGGCGTGGAGGAGGGTTTCGAACAAACCTTAGTAGACGAAGCCACATCGCTATGATCGCCGCTGTTAGAAGACGAAGTCGGGAGCAGGCCGAGGAAGATGGAGACCGTGAACCCACCACTCGTGTCGCCGTCGTCATTGGAGGGCCGCCGGAAATGGAGAGGGGTGTTGAACGACTACTACAATTTCTGGGAGGGGAGGGGAGAGAGGAAATTAATGAGAGAGAGAAGAGGGAGGAAATTAATGAGAGAGGGAAGAGAGAGAATACAGATGAAATATTAATTCTTGCAAAAATAAAAATGAAGGACAAAAGAGACCTTTACCTTAGATTTTGTATTGACAAGTGGAACAATTTTTCACATTTTTTTGCATGTATCTTCTAAGACTAAGGGGGCAAATTTTGAACCAGGGAGTTAATAATCTCTATATATATAGCTTGAATTGAAACCCTAAACAAAATTAAGAGCTACACGAGGTGTTGATTATCAAACTAAAAAAAATCTAAAATTTACTATCAAGCTTTATGGTAGTTGGGTGCAGTCAAAACCATGCACATAATGTTCATTGTAAATGACCAACTTTAAGTATTAAATTTTCATCCATCAAAATTTAATTTTGAGAAGTACTAGTTGAGGACATAACTAATTTGTGGTCGAACGTAAATTAACAGTATTAAATTTAATTCCTCAAGGCATATATACATTTACCAGTCGAAAATTGGCCATAATCATGAACTTTATCAAGAATAAATTTCTACATTTTTTCATACAAATAACAAATACTATATTATTAACGAAGGAAAAGAAAGAGTGAAAATCACAATCCGATATTCAAAAGTTTAAAAGCAAAAGATGTAATAAGATATCTGTTATAAAAATAAAAAAAGGAAAAAATCGAAGAAAAAGGAGGGGGGAGGGGGGTATTTAAGTAAAAATCATAAATAATTGGAGGATGTTGATTTTTAGATTAACCATAAATAAATGTATAATAAAAAAATGTGAAATTTGATGATATTAAATATGTTTGATAGATGATGAGGTAGGGTGGGGGACAATTTTTTCAAATATCAAATGTCCAAAAGATATAAAACAAGGAATTAGATTGATGAGTAACGTGACACCATATCAATTATCAAATGGACAGATTAATTTACCTTTCATTTTGTTTTTTTGTGTCACGTCCCAATAATTATTGTCTAGTGATTATTTGATAGTATCATGCACTAATTATGGATGCCAATGGGGCTTCTCTTTTATGTTTATAATATCAATGATTAAAAAATAAAAAATACATTTTTACTTAACTGTTATTTTATTAAACATTACTTCATTCGTTTTATATTATTTGTCATTTTTTATTTTAATTTTTTCTTTAAATTTTAGCCTATTTTCATTAAGAAACGATTCTTTAATATATACTATATATATCTATCTCCAACATACACATTTTGTAATGAATAAGTTTTATGTGAGAGGGTGTTACAGTGAGGCAGATTATAATTTTATCATGACTATTTAACATTAAAAAAAAAAGTGTTAATTTGTAATTTCTAAAAATGTCTCACACAAATCTCAATTTTTATGTTTATTACATCATGCCTGTAAAATGATGAGATGCATGTGTACAAGATGAACATGACCATTTTTATTTTTTTTTTGTATAAAAATGACTTTTTCTTGGCCAGATTTATTGGAACGGGTCAACATTTTACTCGATTATTATGACTAATGAGTGTATGAGATTCAAATACTATAATGTTTTAATTAAATAAAAGACTCAAATACCGAAATGAAGCACAATCTATAAATGAAACTGTATCTTCATAAATCATAATAACCTACGTACTCATTTACCAACTATATTCTACATTTCTACTATATGTGAAGTGACAAAAAAAAATAAGAAAAGTGAATTTAGTGAAAATATTGAGGAATAATTTTATAAATGTGTGGAGAAAAAATAATGACATTTGTATAAAATTGAGAATATTGTGAAAATGAAGTTTATAAAGAATTTTTCATTATAAAGAGATATTGTTCTATGTTCTAAAAAAATGTAAAAATAATTGTGGAACGGAGGAGTACAATCCTACTTTTTTGACCGCTCAAAATTGACATTGAGAAATTGATATTTGAGACACAATTGGAAATTTGGAATGTTTGGCCAATGAAAATTTGATAAATAGCCGTTGAGCGAATGACAGTCCAGACTGTGAACATAAAAAAAAAAATTTTAAAAATCCATAAGCAATAGTGGTCAATTGGTTACGTGCACGTTACTATTTCCATTGGACCATTAAATGATTGCGATTTTGTAATCACTGTAGCGTTGATATTTTCAATTATGGGGTGAGAAATGAGAAGGAATAATTAGCGCAGCGATGGGAAAGCGTGAATGCAAGTGATGGGACAACAAAACTGATAAACCCTTTATTGAATGAGATCACTTTCTTTCAATTTTATTGTTTCACGTTTTATTTACTATATGAATGATTAACATGTGTTATACTAAAAAATACGGAGTAATTAATGTTCTATAATATTTAAGATTTAGTAGAGTGAAATACCAGTGAAACACAAAAAGTAGAATAGAAAAATCAAACCGACCAAAGTAGAAGTGATGCCCCCAATTCAATTGTGAGGAAAGTGGAGAGACAACAAGTATATCTTTGTTCACACGTGCAAACCAAATCTTCAGTTTGAGTACGAGAAAACATCTCGCATTAAGGTGTTTTCGTACCAAAAAATCGGAGATAAAATGAAAGAACTCGAGGACCACTAACAATGAAAAAAACTAACGAAAATAAAACTCGAGGAGGGAAGGTAACCACCCCAAATGTGAATGGTCTCAGCAAAGAAATGAGTACAATTGAGGAGAGTAAACCCGAACCAGAAATTAAAATTCACACCCTAACAATGAGATTTGATATTGACAATGATTTATACCATCCCATTTATTCGATAAGATATTTTTGAGCACCAGGAGTATTTTTAACTTTTTGAGAAGTTTTGTGAATAGTTTTCAGGGCTGTTTAATCAAACCTTTTAAAATTAGAGTGACCCAGCCCATTACCTAGGATGTTAATCCCAAGGGTGGGACTATTTACACCTCCACTTTGGTTTAGAACACTCTCCCTTTCACTTTAATAATATAATAATAATGTAAAAAATCAAAAATACCATTTAAGTCATATTACACTATTAAATGCACCTCTATTACTAACTGCACCCCTCCTTCACCTTGAAATCCTAAACCTAATTTTTACCAGTCACCACTGTCGTCGTCGCCGCCACCATCACCAAACCACAAACCACGAACAACGAACAAAAAAATTCAGAAAATTAGAAAATTTTCATTTTTTTTTAACATTTTCGACAAATCAGTGTCTAGCATATTCACTCTCATCGACAACAGGGTGTCGACAAGAGTAAATATGCTCGACACTGGTTTGTCGAAAATGTTAAAAAAAAAATTGAAATAATTCAATAACTTTATGTCGACCAAAATACACTCTCGTCGACACCCTGTTGTCGATAGAGTGTATTTTGATCGACCTAAAGTGGTCGAAATTAAAAAGAAAAACAAACTAACAAACCTGGGAGGCCGTCGGCGGCGAGGGGTTGGTGGGGGATCAAAAGAAGCTAATTAAAACTGAGGTGCCAGAAATTGAGAGGAGATGATCGAAGGGGGTGGGTGTAAAAAGAGAGAAAAAAGAACGAAAAAGATAAAAAAAGCAGAAGGGAGGGAGAGGGGTGGCCGCGGCCGGTGGTGGGGTAGGCGGCCCCTGAAGTTTTTTTTTTTCCTTTTCTGCGGGATTATATCCAGGGATTGGACGACGGCGACGATATCGGCGGCGGCATCAGGTGGATGGGGGAGGGGGCGGCAGACGGCAGGCCAGGGCGGCGGCTGGAGAGGTTGTGGAGGGTTGAAGTTGGAAGAAAGTAGGGTTTTGAGAAGTGTGTGTTTAGTAAATAAAGTTTTAAGGAGAAAGGGTATTTAGGACAATTTAGAGGTGCATCCATCCTGACATATTTTAGGGAGTGTACATCGATCGGGGAAATGTTCTAAACCGAAATGGTGGTGTAAATAGTCAGACCCTAATCCCAATAGCTGAGAGATGGAATTATACAAATTCTCAAATACAGTCTGAAACAAAATAACTTATCTGTAGAAAATAATCTACTCGTTCAGTTGAAAGCTACTCAGCTAGTATATTTTTCCGTCGTTTCCAATAAAAACTACTACATATTATTTTATTTTATTTTTACAAAACTATACTTTTTTAACATTTCATTATATTCTTCTTGAATCTTAATACCGAAAGCTAATGGATAGCTTTTCCAATACCATAACGGTGTAGTATAATTTAAATCAAACGAGAATTTTATCACATTTATCACATATGCCATTCTAGACCTGATATTGATATTACGAACCAATAAATCAACTGGTTGCCAAAAAACGCGCTTATTTCTTCAAGATTATTTATGCTCAAAATTAGCTTCAACCTCCACTATTTCAAACCTCATACTATATCATTCATATATAAATAATAATAAATTCCGAAGGTCAAACAGTTTAAAATCTCAACAGTCTTTTCAAGTCCTCAACTCTGATACCTAACAGTATGCCAAAATTTTGACCCCTCTTGTTATCTCATCGCAGCAAGCTGTGGTGCAGTGGCTCGGCATGATCATAAGAAGTACCTCTTGTTATCTCATCGCAGCAAGCTGTGGTGCAGTGGCTCGGCATGATCATAAGAAGTACCTGGTGTTCGTTGAGTCACACATCATATCAATTGAGGTGAAACCAAGCATTGTAATGAAATTCAAGCAAGGATGTCACACAAAAATAAAACGAACACGAGTCAAAACATAACTTTTGCCTTTTCCCGCAAAAGAAACTTCCATCTAATCTCATAAATCCTTAATTGGTCAGAATTTAAAGTACAACACACGTCTTTTGCTCGTGAGCCGTGAGGTGTAGAAATGGTCCCATGAGTTTTCCTTTTCCACAAAAGGTCCCAAACAACGTCCAACTTCAAACTCCAGCAACTTTGGGACCAAAATCGAACCAATTAAGGAGCTATGGGATTAAATTGAAAACTCGACTTTTTGAGACATTTTACGAAAAAGGCAAATGTTACAGGACCAAAATGGATTTTAACTTCTATAAAAACATAGGAAACCACGATGTATGGTTATTGTTTTTCTCACTAGGGTGTGGGACTTTATAGAAAAGATAAAATGCAGCAGAAGTCAACAATGTAATAAGAATGACAAATAAGGTTTTCAATCATTTAGAACTTATGGAATATACATTTTTCCCACGAAGTTAAGATTTTCCTAAATATTATCCTACTAAGTTTAACTAAAACATGGAAAAATAAATCCAAATATTCCTTCAGTTTTTTCATTTACATTCGCTAATTGATTCCTACAAACTATTCAGGCTTTGTATAAGAGATTTGAAGCAAAAGATTTAAAATAGTTCAAGTTTACAAAGATTTGAAATCAACAAAAATTAGAAAAGATAAGACCAATATGCTTAATTCCATCAATGAATGTTGTCTTACCTTGAAGCACAGGAGTGCGATACAATCACATAAGATGAATAGAGGATGGACCAGTGAAAGCTGCAACTTTCTGAGCACGGTGGGTCTCAAACTTATAAAGCCCTTTCATTTCCTTTTTAACTTCCCTTGCCTCGCGTCGTTCTAATTTTACAGCAGACTGCAAAATAATATGTTGATTATCAATGGAAGTACTTTGAACAAATTAATTGGAAGAAGGAACTATGCAAAAATTGAAGATAGAAAAGGAACAGCAACAGCAAGGTAGAGACACATGAAGCAAAAGGGAAAAATCATGTGGTTTGATTCCAACCTTAGTAACTACTCTGTTCCAAATTGTCTGTGTGATTTTATCCATTCATAAACCAATTTTAGATTAATTAGATACCAAAAAACTATTAACCCTTATTTATATTGCTACTTGATGAATTAATAAGTTAATTAAAATTACAAACATCAGTTTGGATAAAGTCAAAACAGATAATTAGGAACGGGAACAGAAGGAGTATTGAATAACAATCACAAGGAGTATAGAGTAACAATCACAGAACATGTAATATCATGACAAGTAAATCTTTTTATACCTTCCTTTCCTTCTTTTCCTCCTTCGACTCCAGACGCCGTGGCTTCTTCAATAACTCGCTTTCCTTCTCATTCACATCTTTCTCTTCTTTTCTCTTTTCTTCAGCATTTTTTCTACTCCGAGGTAGAAAGTCTACAGGAAGCTTCTCTTTCCCTTTAAGTGTAATCAACTTGTTGGGATCAGCAGATGATCCAGATATTGCTTCTGCCAGCATCTTCTTTCTCCTTGCTTCTGGAGCTCCAATTTTAGCGGGATGATTATCAAGTGTTGAATACGTAGTAACGATAGTTTCACAATCCCACATTTCCGATTCATCACTGCTTTCTTCAACAAACACTACCTCTACATCGTCATTTTCATCAACGTATTTTTCAGCATACTCCTTACACCGGCGAATCACTTCAGCAGTCGGTTCAGGTGATTCATCAACATCTGCTTCCTTCTTAAAAGGCACGAGATTCGACGAATGAACCTTAAGGGCATTGTTGAGTTTTTCTTTAAGGGATTCTTGGCATTCTTCCTCATCCATGTACCCGATACAATCATCTTCTTCACTGTCATCACCGTATTCATTCATCTCAAGCTGCATCAAACAAGTTATGTATGTGAGGCCGAATGCCATTATGCCAATGTAAAACACAAATGGAGGTTGAAGTGAGCCAAGCCGGCTCATAAGCTACTAAAGCTTGAATCGAAAAAAACTTGAAATTGACGCAAATTTAATCGAGTTCTTGCTCAGTAATACTAGGCTTGTTGGGCTCAGAAGCCTAATCAAGCTCACATAATAGCATTATCTTACCCACAATATGCTAATTATCTCAAGCTCAGTATATTATCTTACCCTTAATATACTAAAATTATTTATAGAATGAGATTCAATAAAGAATTAAAGTTATATAGGTTATCGAGTTGAGACAAGTCTGGAGTATTTCGAATTATCCAACCAGTCAAGCTCAAGTTCAGAAAAACTGAGCTTGATCAAATTCGAGTCAAGTTTGAGTTTTTCAATCAAGACAAATTTGAGACACGACCCGACTCATTTAAACCCCTAATCACAACAGAAACAATAAACATACCAACTCAAACTGCTCATCCAGTGGACGAAGAACTCTAGGAGCCCTTTTACTTGTTTCACTAGGAACACTGAAATCCCTATTCTGTAAGAGGTCAACACTTGAGTCAACAGCATTACTCTGCTTCTCATCAATTTCTTCACCAACTGTTTCTTCCAATAGATTAGCTCTGACAACAAAGTCCTCTTCCAAGTCCTCAATATCAGACCCAAACTTTGATGAGCCATCGTCATCCAGCAACGCAGCAATTTCAGGATCAGCCACTTTCTGTAATCTCACATTAACAGTCTTTGATGCCACATCGTAGATAAATTTCTCAGAAGCATCATTTATCTTAGAAATATGAACCCTTGAAGCATCATAGGCCTAGCACATATAAAAATCAGGAATTGTTATGATTACTACTAACACAACTAAGAGTATTTTTATTATAAGAAACAGGACAAATTCAGGAAATAAGGAAACTAATAAGGAGTCAGCTGCACAGATCTGCTTTCCAACATAGGAACTGTGATATGATAATAGAAAGCATGTATTACACTATCTTATTCATCATTTCCACACCAACTAGGACAACTATACTTTCTCTCTAGGTATAGTGTAATGAATTTATTAATGTAAATTTCACTTGGAAGCAACACAAATACAACAATATGCAAAAAAATTAACTTTTTTTAGGGTAAAAGTTTTAGACTTGAAATGCCGTAATCTAAAGACTCAATTTATAAAATAAAATAATTGAATTCAATTGAACAGACCTTAACATCTAGTGGAAGATTATGGAAATCAGCCTTCGGATTATGGTAATATGCAGAACCACCACCAGTATTCTTAATATCCCGCAAATGGGCCAAATAATTGTACCCATCATCTGGATAACCTAGTTCCAGATTCTCCTTCCGTATGTGGTCTGGCAACCCTGTGATTTGAGATTTATTATGAAGCGAACCCACAAAGCCATTGGCATCCTTATCATCACAATCTTCTGGGGCATCAGCGAAAATCGAGTCAGGATCAGCAGAAACATCACAGTCATTTGTGTTTTCATCATCAAAAAAGATTTGAGGTGTGTACTGATTGTTATCAATGCGGAAAAAAACTTGGTCACTGGCTGCCTCAGATGAGTAATTTGGATCTGATGTGTCCCTAGCCATCAGATGGAAAGTGGCAGAATTTTTCTTGTCAATAAATTTCTTTTTTCTCCCCATTCTTTTAGACAGCACTTTCTTTCTTCAGATTATGTTGAAGCTGGAAGATAATAGCAAATGAAGAAATTTTGTATGAGAAACATACGGCTTTAAATTGTGATGCAGTGTCTGCAACAAGTTAATTGCTCGAGATTAGATAATCCACAACCCTAGCCGTTTCCTATATATTCAATAATTTTTTCCACATCATATGAGCTCTAAACAAAGCACATGGAGAATATTAATCCATGTACGTGACCCAATATGATTTTATAAAGGGTTCTTGTAGCATACCCCAAATTTTGGGGGATTAAAGGCTCGGTTTGTTAGTTTGTTATATAAGCTGAAAACAGAAATAACAAGGAAAAATTAATTTTCTTTTTTTATTTTAATTATAAAAGATGGCAAGAAAAATGGAAAACCATTGCAAATACTCTACTCAGTTTTTGCATCAGCTATAACCTCGAGAAAGCATTGCATCATTATTACAGAAGGGGAATGATGACATTCAAGAGTGTAGTACACTCCATGCTCTATTTTTTTTAATTTTGGAGACCCCAAACTAATACAACTATGAGGCAACAATTGCAGGAGTGGGAGCATGAAAAAAAACAAAAAAAAACTTAATGATAAACAGTTAGCTATGATTATCACCTAGCCAACAACAGCAGAATGAAAACGTGCAAGCTGTTATGCATTCAGGTCATTAAATTTTTCGGGTCTGATGACCAACAGTTATCATAATTATTAAATTCGACGTAATAAACCAAACAATCTGTATTTTAAACAAAAAACTGAACAGAAACAGCTTCTAAAATTGAACAGAACAAAAAATATACAGAAGCTTACTGTGGGATATGGTGGCGGGTCGTGGCGCCGAGAAAGAGGTGAAGCCGTGTCGGAGAAGTAGCAACCACGGGGAGGAAGAGAGGCGGATATTAGGGTTTTTCAGCGTGAAGTTTAATTTCAGCGTAAAGTTTTGTTCTTGTGTATCAATTTTTTTTTTTTTTTTAAAGAGACGGGTCATAAAACCCGGAAATCCCGGGCCACCCTAGTCTTCGGCCCGTTGGGCCAATTAGGCTCGTTTCATTTTGGGCTAAAAAACAAGACCCAGTCTGTTCTAATAAATCTGATTGATGGGCCGGATCAACCTCTTTACAACTTCATAATCTTCATAGGTTAAAATGGAGAATAAAGGTATTATTAAAAAAAAAAAAATCTAAAGCCATAAGGAGTCTTTAAAATTTTGCCATATTGAAACAAAAATACTCAATGTTCATATTATTATACAAAAAATGAGAGATAATATCCGACTATGGCCCTCTCCAAATGGTGGAGGTGGCCTGAAATTTGGCATGAGAATCAGCTGTCTGATTCACTTCCCTTAAGATATGGATGAAGCGGATTGTCATGTCCTCCAAAAGGTGGCGTGTAAGTTGTAACGCTCCACAGATTTTCAAGGAATAATCTGAATGAGACCGTGCCAGGTCCGGACTGTCATCTCTGAATCGGACTCAATCCATAAGGGGGTGTTTGTTTCGGGATTCACACGTCCGAATGGGGGACGTAACGTCCTCCGTCCTGTTCTAGTTCAGGATTTCATATCTGAATTTCATCATCCAGCTTCATCCAACCCTAATAATACATATATATTATATTATTATAATAATATAACATCATACATTCTTACACAATTGATTTGACATAAAGTTACATTATATAATACTAATATTATAATACAACACCATCCACTCTTACACAATTGATTTGACATAAAGTTACATCATATCATATTCAAAATTCATAAACAAACACACATAATCAATATTCATCATAATTTCTCCATCCTGAATTTCCCCCATCCTACATAATTCCAAAACAAACACCCCCTAGGTGTCTCAAATTTTAAGAGTGTGCTAACATAATAACATGAAGTCCCGCCGCAATTTCAGCCTCAAGAGGAAAGTATCAACCAACACTACGGACAAAAGTCGCCACACATAGTTAATTTACACAAACATCATGGTAATTGCAATTAATTATAGGGAAAATTACACTTTTAGTCTTGTAGAAATTTTTAAAAATCACTTTGGGTCCCAATATTTGGAAATGGTCCTGTTTTCTGCACATTTGGTCCTGTAGGATAATTATTTGGATGGAAACCGTTAGATAGCTGCCTAAAATATATTAAAAATAAAAAATTATTAAAAATTTATATAATCTATATAACTTCTATAATTATAAATTAATTATATATATATATAATACGGATATAACTAAAAAATAAATAAAAAAATTTAACCTAATAAAAAAATCAGTTTTTTTTTTAAGTTATGCGGAGTATAATCTGAAATAAAAAAAATTATATATAGAATCTGAATATATATATATATATATATTATTTTGGACCCAATAATTTGAATAAAATAAAAAATTACTGAAAAATAATTTAATGTAACTTCTGAAATTTAAATATTTTTTAATAAAATGTTTATATTAAAACTGAAATATATGCAAAAAGGCAAGTTCAAAAGTAAATTCTGAAGAAAAAACTTATTTGAATATAATTTGAAGATACAAAATATAATTTAAATGAAATCTGAATACTTAATAATTACCAAATAGAATTCAAAAAAATAATTTCAAATTATTTAAAATGTAAATTCTAAAACATATAAATTGAATAAAAATCTATATTAAAATTAAAATTCGTATACATTATTATATTAATTATATATAATCAGTATTTGAATATAACATGAAAATATAAATTAAAATTTATATAAAATCTGAATATTTAATACTTACCAAATATCCTTCAAAAGAAAAAAAAAATTACCAAAATAAAATTCAAAAATATTAATTATACTTATTTAAAATGTAAATTCTGTAACAATAATCTGAATTAAAACAAACCCATGATATAATATTATATATATATGCACATGTCCTGTATCGTATCTCGCCCTTTCTCCCTGCTCCTCTTCTTGCTCTCGGTTATGGAATTCGTCCTGGCTACCCACTCTAGATAGGAACAGTGATAGGAAATTAAAGCCCCTTGTCAATTTTAAATTTCGATCTCTCCTTATCTCAGATTCGCAAGTTTTCATCATGATTTAGGGATTTTTCACAGTTTTATTAACTTTAATTTTCTGATTTATTTTGTGTTTGTGTTGGTGTTTGGGGGTGTGCGGCAGCGGGTGACACGGAAAGCTGCCGAAATTCGAAGCAAAGTAATACTCATCCTCAATAATGAGGAAAAATGGTGATAGATTTTCAGATTTTTTTTTTTTAAAAAAACCCGGCTGTTAATGGAGCGTAAATGATGTAAAAAGGACCATTTTCGATATTGAGACATTCTTATCGAACTAAAAGTGCAACACATAGTTAATTTACACAAACATCATGGTAATTGCAATTAATTATCCAAACACATGGTTGATTCATAATTTGAATAAATCTGGATAGATAATTACAATTTACCCAAACTAAGAGATTTGTTTGATAATTTGAATAACTTTTGAGACCAATGATTTTAATTTATCCAAAAAGTAAAAAAAAAATGTATTCGAAAGTGAAAAAATCTATCCACTTTGAGTATTATAAATTTTGTGTCTTTCGATAGAATAATCATAAATTTTGAGATAGAGTGCTTGCAAACTCTATAAACTGTTAAAATTTTTTTTTTCAAACTGTAGGAGGGAAATTTAAAAATAAATTATTTTAGAAACAATTAGTTATCTTTCAAAACATACTCTCAATTTGCACATAGCATATTTAATGAGGATCCAAATTTAAACCAGTCACATTGTCATTTCTAATTTTTATACTGCTCAAAATCGATTTCATTTTTATAAAATTAATAATTGAATCCAATTCCAAAAAGGTTATTCATTATCGATGTGATGTTTCCCTTTGTTTTTAAAAGTCAGGTCTTAGAAACCATTCAAAATCACCCTTATTAAATATATATTGATTTTAAAATTAAATATATATAACATTATTTCAATTATTATAATAATATAATTTCATTTAATTTTAAACATTGATTTAATATAAAATTAAATTTTATAACATTATTAAAAAACTATAAAGAAGCCCACATATTATTACTATTCATAGGGTTTCAAAAACCCGAATTTCAAAAATTGATTTTTAAAATCACTTAGAGCTCAGAATAAACATCACATGTAGACATGGACGGTTTTTAACCGGCAAAACGCCAAATCGGCCAAACAACCGGTTACGATTCAAAAACCGAATTGTAATAGAAAAATGGCGGTTCGATTTCGGTTTTACATTTTGACAAACAGCAAACTGCCGGTTTGACCGATTTTGTCAATTTGACGGGTTTTCTTTTTAATTTTTTAATACACAATTTTTCTATTCTCTATGTATAAATTGAAGTTATATAATTTTTATTAAATTCTAGTAATGTATTTTGTAAAAAAGGAGTTAAATTAAACAAGCGAATACGGAGAAAAAAAAAACGTAACCGGCATTTAACCAACAAATCGGTGGTTCGAAAACCATAACCGTAATCGACAGTTTACCAGTTCTATTTCGATTCCGATTTTCGACGATCGTGCATGTCTAATCACATGATTGTTTAATCTTATCCGAACTACATACTTTTTCTTTTGGCGGAAAAATAAATACTGAAACCAACCCGAGTCACAATGAAAAATCATGAGTTGAGAAATTAGAATAGTTCCACCTAATTACAAATAGGTATTTCATGACAATGTGGGATAGCTCAAGTGGTTAGAGCACCACTACCTAGGCCTTAGGTCCTGGGTTCCAGTCATGGGAGGGTAAAAAAAAAGATGGTATTTAACTTTCATAAAAAAAAAAAAAAATAGGTATTTCATTAATTAATTGGTTTCTCGTGCATATACTATATGACATGACCAGCTATCTAGCTTCGTTTTCATTGCAAAGAAGAAGATAATTCTATACCTACGTAATTATGGAAATAAAAAGCGCACACACACGCACAAGGTCACAATTGTGGCTCTTTACACGACAGAAAACATGCCGATGCACGTTCCTAATTTCAGAAAAAGATTGATATTTTTTTGGATATGATCGATCTTAATCAACCACTTTATCAAAAGATGACAATTCATTCATTCATAATAAAATTAACATTATCTCTCACAACAGTGAAACCTTTAAGAGGATTTGATGTTTATCAACTCGATCTTTCTCTTGGCGGGTGCATGTTAGTGGGACTTGTTTCACCCCAAAATTCTTGATATTTTTCTTATGGAAATATGACATCTGCATATTTTTTTTATACGTTATATGTAGATGTGTCGTCTTTTGCTTAATTTTTCCTCATTTTTATACACGTGTCACAATTTGGTAAGGTTCTAAAATATAACATGTAATTAAATTATTGGTTGAAAATTTTTAAATGATGAAAAGTTTTATCTACTTTGAAATTTAATTATTTGACTAATTTTTTAAAATTTTCAAACATACCATTTATGAAAACTTTAATCATGTATTAAGTCAATAAAATTAAGAAATAAATTATTTCACAAATTTTTATTTCTATGTATTCCCTGATGCATCATGTATTTATTTATATACGTATTTTTATTAATTAAGATGAAAAAAACTATATTTAAAATTGATTTGACTAAAAGAATAATATAAATCTTTTAAAATAAATATTACTCCGTACAAAATATAAAATTTTCCTTTTAAATTATTTAAATATACTAATATATGTAATGATATTTGTTAACATTTTTCTTGTTCATCTAGTACTTACTAATTGAGAGTTAAATATGCTGATGTGTAGATTTATGATTTATATATTAATTAATTCTTCCCGTTTATACATTTAATTAATTATATTCTAGTCCCTCAAAAGAAATAATTAAAATCTTGCATGGACATTGGTTGGACGACGTTCAAAAGTGAAGAAAAGATAGAAAGGAAAAACTAACTTTTGTTGCACAAATTGTCGCACACACAGACACAGTAGGTCCCTCGTCAATAAAGCCATAAGCTGCATCATTTGTGACGTTTTTATGTTAATAATATTTTATTAATTTGTAGAATTAATATGTATAAAATGATAAGCAGCCCTAGTTTGCTAAAACATGGAGTCCACTATCTCCAAAAGTAAAATATTATTTCTTGCGCGCGCATTAAAGGTGTATATATGTATATATTTATAATTTAATAAGAGGGAAAAAGAAAATACTCCTATTTTTTGCAATAAAATATTCGTATTAACATGCATTTTTTGGTTTTGCTGCGTAAGAAGGGCAACTTTTCACATCGGCAGCCAGATTCCTTTCTACTTGTTGCAATAAAGGAGTATATATTTAAATAACATTGCAAAATCTTTATGCATACCAATCATATATAAAATTAATACCAAAGTATATGTTTTGTCTACCAATTCATTCAAAATCTTATCCGAAATAATATTGCCCATCCTTTGACTTAATTTTGCTGAATCTGATCATAACCAACTTTTATGTTAAATTTTATCTAAATTTCTGGAAATTTTATAATAATAATAATAAAACATGTATTGATTTGTTTTTGGGGGCCATTTGACTCTTTGGGTACTAATAAATCGTGTAGGCACTTTATGTTGTGTAATTAATGACATAAGCCAAAGTTCTTGTTATGAGCTCCTCAAATATTTATCATGTTGGATGTATAGTTTAAATATATGGAATGAGTTGCAAAATATATTCAAATTATATATTAAGGCTTAATTTGTTTAAGTCCACTTGATTTTTTTATGTGTGATTAATTAATGGAATTTTGATATGTTTTAGGTGGGACAGTCTCATTAGAGGAGTGCATCTTGATCTACAATATTCAATACAAAAGATAAACACACAAACTTATATGCAATATTGACTAATTATGGTAAATTAGGTCAAAATTTGTGGGTCAACGCGAATCAGCACGGGTCAAAGCGGGTCAGCACGGGTCAAAGCGGGTCAATCTTAATTATAATATTTTTTTAACTCTAAAATATTATTTTACTACATGACCAAAACTATGTTACTTCAAGGCCAAAAGTGTATTACTAGAAGTTCAAAAATATTCTGGACACTTATTTTTTTGGGTAAAATTACTAAAATAATTTTGAATTACTCGGCTACTACATGACTAAAACAATGTTACTACAAGACCAAAATTTTATCACTACAAGGTCAAAAGTATATTACTATATGTTTAAAAATATTTTGGAGACTTAAGTTTTTGGTGAATTTATCAGAATGTTTTGACATATAGTATTAAATTTTTGACCTTGTCGTGGTAATATTTTGGCCTTGTAGTAACAATATTTTGGTCATGTAGTAAATCACCTGTTTGCAACCCGCGAATTTTCTGGACAACCCGGATCCAGGCTTATGACCCGCGAATTTTTTAATTTTGACTTTTGAACTTAAGATTTTAACTTGCCTAATTTAGATGAAATGCATGTATGCAATATTTCACATAAGACTAGCCCAAAGAGAAATCAATCTAAACATTTATTTTTATATTAAAAAAAAAAAAATCATGCATGAGGATTGAGGAGAAATGATCTTCAATCTAAACATTTATTTTTATATTAAAAAAAAAAAAATCATGCATGAGGATTGAGGCATTTTCTTCTCTGTCTAACGTTATATCATCAAAATTCATCAATTAATTATTGAAGAAAATGAATAAGGTTCTTTAAACTAAAAAAAAAAAAGTAATAAGAATTGTGTGAAATAATCGAAAATTTAAAATAGTTGTCAGAAGTGGGATTTGAACCCACGCTCTCTTACGAGAACCAGAACTTGAGTCTGGCGCCTTAGACCACTCGGCCATCCTGACAAGTTATTAGCAATCCTTTAATTTTGTTTATAAATATCATTATTTCTATATAAACTTCTTCCTGTTAAAATTAGCTCAGGTAACTAATTAGTTACAACTAAACAAGATTTTCTTAATCGACTTCAAACATATATTAGCAAGGTAATAAAGTGTATTCACAAAACAAGAATCGCAATTCAATTATATATCTCCTACATGAATACATGCACCATGTAATGAAATAATCATATGTATAAAATGAGAGTGAACGCTAACACAAATTAAATCAAATTTTAAATAAAAAATTTTAAAATTGTAACTTACTTTATGGATAAAAATAAAATGAGAATAATGAAAGGATATGAAAAATCGATGTTGTGGAAACAATTGAGCACATAATATTTTTTTTTTATAAAATCACAATATTAGCTTTGACTGAAACGTGTAAATTAATATAACTGAACACGATTATTCATACTCCCTCCGTCCCACAACTGTTTGCACACTTACCTTATTTGTCCGTCCCACAATTGTTTGCACACCCATAAAAGGAAACTTCTTCATAAACCCCACCCTCACAATATTCACATATTTACACAAAATGCCATTACTTTTACTCTCTTTCCAATCACCTTTTTACTTTATTCATATAACTTTACAAAATTACCCCTCAACACTCCACTCATTACACTTTTTTCTTAAAATGTGTGCCCACTTTGTGGTGCAAACACTTCCGGGACGGAGGGAGTATAAAACAATCACATATAAATAAAACGAGGCACTAATTTTAACTGAAATATGACGAGTGCATGAATATAAAATTTGATACTTTGCCAAATAAATAAATCTATTCCTAAAGTTGGCCCCCACACCCAACACACCAATGCCCTTATAATTTTTTTTTTTTTTTGTTGGCACAGTATATCTTATTCTTATATGCACATGCTTTAACTTTTTCTATATTCATCCTTAATTCTGAAACTTACATTTATATATAGCAGTACTTGTGTGTGTATATATGAATCTCTCTCTCTCTTTCATTGCACTCAAGGGCATATATATGCTTATGGGCTTAACATTAACATAAACCCCCCATTTTCTTCTTAATTAATTACAAATGTTCAATTTACATCCTCTTTACATCACTCTCATTTTTCTTCTCATTCCTAAAGGTACAACAATTCTTGCAAACACTACACTACATTTTATTTCTATTATTTCATTTCTTGCATATAAATAATAATAGTTAAAAAAAAAATTAAAGTGTTTTTTTTTTTTTTCAGGTAGTTTAGGGACTACAATTACACTAATAAACCGATGCGAGTCCACAATATGGCCCGGAATACTCTCCAATGCCGGTAGTTCCGGTTTAGATTCAACCGGTTTCCAACTCCCACCGCGAGCCTCCCGGTCCTTCCAACTCCAACCGGCTTGGTCGGGCCGGTTCTGGGGCAGAACCGGCTGCTCATTCGACCCCACAACCGGTCAAGGCGCCTGCGCCACAGGCGATTGCGGCTCCAACCAAATTGAATGCAACGGCCGCGGCGCGGCTCCACCAGCCACCTTAGCCGAATTCACTATCGGCTCAAGCGCACCCGATTTTTACGACGTCAGCCTCGTCGACGGCTACAATTTGCCGATGATTGTCGAACCGGTGGGCGGTTCGGGCGCTTGTGGTGCGACCGGCTGTGTAACAGACTTGAACCGGATGTGCCCGAATGAACTGCGGGCAGGGGACGGGCAGGCTTGCAAGAGCGCGTGCGAAGCGTTTGGGAGCCCGGAATATTGTTGCAGCGGCGCGTACGGCTCACCTTCCACCTGCCGGCCGTCGGTTTACTCGGAGATATTTAAGAATGCGTGTCCGACGTCGTATAGTTACGCGTACGACGATGCTACAAGTACTTTTACGTGTAGCGGAGCTGATTATACAATTACATTCTGTCCTTTACGGACCAGGTATATATCATCATATTCATTTTTTTTTTCGTATTTTTAAAACGTATTAGTTGTTTTCACTAAAAACGAGTATTAATACTATTTTTATTGCACATTTTATGATTGAAAATTACTCGGATTGGGTCGTGTTAAGTACATGCATGCACATTTTTGTTACATTTGTGTGATATTTTCTTCTTTTAGTGCACTACAAAATTGATAATAATAATTTTTATAAAAATAATATGTTCATTCGATCAGCTTACGTCTATTTTTTGGTATGTTTTAATACTTTAACAGATGTAGGATAATCAATTGTATAGCAGAGCTGGAAAATGAGAAGAATCCTTTAGTGCATTTGCTTTTACGTTGGATCATAATCTCCCTTTTCCCCTCCTTTTTGCTTCTCTATGTATTTGGGATCTTAATTAATTACTTTTCTTTAGAATCCCTTTATATTTTTACAAATTTTGTGTGTGAGATGTAAAACAGAGTAAAAGTCCTTTAATTTTTCTTTCACTTTAATTGATTGATCCTATGGGACAGTCCAACAAAAAGTATACATCTCTTTCTTGAATATTAAGGACGTGTTTTGCAAAATTTACCAACTCCTAAAATCACTCTACTTTAAAAATTGACTATACCAGATTTTATAAAGTTAGCAAACACTATTCAAATCTCGTGTGCATCAGGTGCACCATACAATTTAAGTTTTTTCTTTTTAAATAGTAGTATCAACTAATTTTATTACCGTTTAAAAATGAACTTGAATTAATGTACCGTACATTACACACCCCGTGTGTTTATAAGAAGAGTAAAGACTTTTTTTTTTTACTCAAATTTGTGAAAACATGCAATTTCTATAGTTGCAAAAGATTTATTTGGAATGTTTTATGATTCAATTATTTGAATGTGTTGCGAATTGTTTTTGGCAGTCAAAAATCTACATCATCACCAGCAACATCAAATTCGGTGGGACCGCCGGGCGCTGCCAGCACAGTGGCGGAGCCATCGGATTCAGTGCTGGAGAACGGGCTTTCGTCGTGGTTGCCAACTTTTATGACGGGAGGATCACCAAATCTTGTTTTGCACTCTCATATCGTAATTTATGCAGCCACAATCTTTCTATCACTATCATTTATTCAGTTATAGAGACAAGTTTCTTATCCAAAATTCATTCAACGGAGAGGCCCCTTCATTTAAATTAGGCAGAGATTGTAAAGCTCAATTTTTCAAGCAATTGATTTTGTATATAAATTTGTCATTCCAAGGGAACACTTATCTTTTATTCTTTCATTTCAGGGAGAGAATAGCGTTTTTATTTGTAGAGTTGTTACTTAGTGCGTTTTTTTGTGGAATGGTTGTTACTTTACTGATCCATCCTAGAATGTGCATGCTTACCCGATTTCTCACCCCACTCTTTATTTTTCGATAAAAATGTTTAGTGTGAGACGGTTTCCACTTAAATATTTGAGTCATACTCTTCTAAAAATTGTTGAACTTTTGGTCGAAGCTTGTCAATCTAGCTGAGGACTCCAATTATGAAATCAAAGCTCCATTCCATTGCGCCTTTTATTAAGGGAACGGGAAGGGTCGACTTCATCGTGAGTCATCAGGCATTTTCTTGGCAATTTATATGATGTAAAAGTTTGGATTTAGTCTATGCTAGGGTGTTGAGCAAGAAAATGGGAGTTTTGGTCCCACCAACCAAGCACCCTTCCCATGACTTTCACATTTAATTTCAATAGATTAAATTTTATCACATTTAGTTCCAGTATTGTGCAAATTTTGTAATTTCGTCCCAGCCCCGTTAAGTTTTAACGGACAGACTCACGTGGCCGTTAGTCTTTATTTTTCACTCCAACCAATGTCAACACTTAACAAAAATTCCAAATCGAGCCTGAACCCTAAATCCTGCAAAAAAATCCCCAAATTTCAAACAAATAATTCGTGAAGGAAATGATAAATCACCGCCGTGAAGGAGGGATCGGAGAAAAATTCATTATCGATGAAGAAGAGTAACGTCGTGATGGAAGGGGATTCGGAGGCGAAGAAAAAAGGGGAGATGACCGGCAGCGATTCTAACACCGCGACGCCGGCGGTGGCTCTGCAGCCAACAAGGCACCCGTTGGAGAACGCCTGGACATTCTATTTCGATAATCCTTCGGCGAAATTGTTACGACACAGAGGAAGAAGGAAGAAGACGAGTAAAAGCGACGCCGTTTTGAGGAATAAATAAAAATGTAACAGATTAGGGTTGGGGTGTATTCATCCATTTGATTTGTAATTCAGTTGTAAAACGTATTTTTCCAATTGTAAAACGCATATTGTAATACAGGTCGCAAGTGCGACTTTACTTTCGGCATGGGTCGGGTATATAAACCCGTGATTCACCCATGAACCACCCATCATGTACATTTGGCATCGTTTCAATAAAACTAAAGGTTTTGCTCTCCCTCAATTCTATCTACTTCTCCCTCCAATTTCTACGATTCTCGCGTGAATTTTCTAACGATTGCTTCAATCGTTTCAGTGGCCTCAGAGCTAGATTGATCTCGCTCGTAGTCTGCGCAATTGTTGAAAGAATGGTGAACAACAATGGTCGGATCAGTTCGTTGGAAAATCAGGTTGGTACGGTCGAAACTCAAGTGAATTCGCTCAGCGATCAATTCACGAAGCTGCGGAATGAACAAATGGAAGGACGAAATGAGTTATTCAGGCGGTTTGATCAACAAGCAAAGGAGTCCGAGTTGCTTAAGATTCAGCTCATGGAATTACTCAAGCAATTGAGCTCGAGTAAGGAGAAAGCTCCGGAGATGAATGAAGGAGAGGAGTGTTCTAGAACAGTATTGAATGGTGATGATGATCCGCGGACTCGAAGAGCAGATGGAATATTACCAACACCACCTATTCATACTCGAATTCCAGAGCATGGTGAGTTTGGTGCTTCAAAAGGTCTGGATGATCATACTAATAGCAGATCCAGAGTTGAGGCTATACCAAAAATGGCAGCAAAGCATAGGGAAAGGTATGATACTAATTTCCCTAAGATGCAACATTTTGATGAAGGAAATGAGATGAACAATCATCATTATCCTCATATTACTACTGCTGTTACTAAATCTCAAGATAGCCATAACAATACTAGAAGACCTAGGGTTGATTTCCCTAAGTTTAAAGGTGATAAGCCTAGGGCATGGATCAGAAAATGCCACAAATACTTCCTGTTTAATCCTCTCTCAGATTAGGAGAAAATATTGTTAGCTGCACTAAATATGGAAGATGAGGCTGACAACTGGTTTATGGACTATGTGGATGGGAAGGATGAGTTGACTTGGAGTGAATTTGAGATGTTAGTGATACAGAGGTTTACTAATCCAGAAGATGAGAATGTAGTGGGGAAGTTTCATAGACTTGTGCAAACTTCAACTGTGAGGAAATACATTAAAGAATTTGGAGAGGTCAAATCATATGTGAGTGCTGAACATCCTTTCTTAACTGAAGGATACTTTGTTAAAAGCTTCATTGGTGGGTTGAAGGAGGAGATAAGTCATGCAGTTCAAGCTTTCCAACCTACTCACTTTAATCAGGCTGTCCAGATGGCTATCAGACAGGAACAAGTGGTCAGTAGTAGGGAGAAAGTGTTTAAACCAGGTTTTAAAACACCTTGGAATAACTCACAAAAACCACAGGAGAATGAGAAGAGCAAGCCAGCTTTTGCAAAGAGGTTGACACAAGCTGAGATGGATGTTAGGAGGAAACAAAATCTATGTTTCAATTGTGATGAGACATTCCATGTTGGGCATAAATGCAAGAAATTTTTTGTGATAATGGCAAAAGAGGAGGAAGAACTTGAGGAACCTGATGAGCTGGAATTTGAGGAAGATGAAGTGAAAGTGGGTGTAGAACCTTTGGTTTCTCTACATGCCTTGGCTGGACATCAACATCCAGATACTATTAAGGTAGTAGGTAAGGTGGGGAATCAGGACATCACAGTTCTCTTAGATTATGGAAGCACACACAGTTTCCTAGATCCTAACACTGCAAAGAGGTTGGGGTGTGTGGTGGAATATACACACTCATTGATGGTAACTATAGCTGATGGTAGCAGAATTGAATGCAATTCAAAATGTTCTGGTTTTGAATGGACAATGGGTAGCTGCAAGTTTACTGCACCAGTTAGGATCTTAAGATTGGGAGGGTGTGACATGGTCATTGGAGTGGACTTGCTAAGTCAGTTGGGACCTGTTACATTTGATTTTAAATTACACACAGTGCAATTTCAGAAAAATGGGAAGCCTATTACCTTGCAAGGAACAGGAGATGAGGAGATCAAAATAACCATGATCTCAGGGAAGCAACTTAAGAAAATGGTGAAGAGAAGACAATGTGATGGCATGGGGTATCTGTGTTACTTGAAAGGGAATCCTGAGTTTGAAAAATGCTCAGTAGCACCTGAACTAGAAGCTGTCATTGAAGATTATCAAGTGGTATTTGCACCCCCAACTGAACTTCCTCCCAAGAGACAATTAGATCACAAAATTGTCATAAAAGAGGGAGAAAAACCTATAAAGCAGCACCCTTATAGGTACCCTTATCTACAGAGACAGGAAATTGAGAAGCTAGTCTCTAAAATGCTAGAGAGTGGGGTCATTCAACCTAGCAATTCTCCCTATTCCTCCCCAGTGCTATTGGTGAAGAAGAAAGATGGCTCATGGAGATTCTGTATTGATTACAGAAAGTTGAATTCTATAACAGTTAAAGACAGTTATCCAATTCCTCTAATTGAAGATTTATTGGATGAGTTGGGACAAACTAAGGTATTTTCAAAGATTGACCTTAGAGCTGGGTATCATCAGATCAGGGTTCACCCCCCTGATATCCAAAAAACAGCTTTTGTCACTGTTTTTGGCTTAAATGAGTTTGTTGTCATGCCTTTTGGCTTGACCAATGCACCTGCCACTTTCCAGGCCATTATGAACAAACTCTTTGCACCTTATCTGAGGGATTTTGTCCTAGTGTTCTTTGATGACATCCTTATCTACAGCAGGGGTATGCAAGAACACATTTCTCATTTGACAAAGGTGCTACAAATTCTAAGGGAGAACACCTTAAAGGCCAAGGCTTCTAAGTGTGTATTTGGGACAAACCAAGTCGAATATCTGGGGCATATTATCACTGATGAGGGTGTGAAAGCTGATCCAAGTAAACTCAAGGTGATGAAGGATTGGCCAGTACCAAGATCTTTGAAAGAGCTGAGGGGATTCCTAGGATTGACAGGTTACTATAGAAAGTTTGTAAGGCATTTTGGCATTATTGCTAAACCTTTAACTTTCTTAACCAAGAAGGGTCAATTTATTTGGAATGAGGAGGCAGATACAACTTTTCAACAACTTAAAGCTGCTATGATCTCAGCTCCCATCTTACAGTTGCCAGATTTTAAAAGGGAGTTCATTATAGAAACAGATGCATGCTATGGAGGGATAGGTGCTGTTCTGTTGCAGGGTAAAATGCCTATTGCTTTCCTCAGTAAAGCTTTGGTATTAAAAATCTGGGACTTTCTATCTATGAGAAAGAGTTTCTAGCTATACTAATGGCTGTTGATAAATGGAGATGCTATTTGATCCATGCCCCATTCATCATAAGAACTGACCACCAGAGTCTTAAATACCTGATTGAACAGAAGATTTCCACACCTCTACAGCACAAGTACCTCACTAAGCTTTTGGGATTTGACTACAAGATTGAGTACAAGGCTGGGCATGAAAATATAGTAGATGATGCTCTTTCAAGGAGAAATCATGCTCAAGGGGTTTGCACTGCCTTATCTATGGTGAAACCTCATTGGGTAGAAGAGATACAAGAGAGCTATGAGGGTGATAATTTGGTTTCTGAGGTCATGACTGATAGCCTCACTACTCTATACAACCTATCACTCTATTCTTACAGTGGGGGTATTGTAAGATACAAAGGGAGAGTCTATGTGGGCACTGCTACAGAACTAAGGGTGAAGTTAGTTGTACATGTGCACACTTCTACTCAAGGGGGGCACTCTGGGGAAGCTGTTACTTTTCAGAGGATGAGAGGAATATTTTGGTGGCCAAAGATGATGGAAACTATTCACAGGGTGATTTCAGAATGCTCCATTTGCCAGCTTTGCAAACATGAGTTACTAAAACCCCCAGGGTTAATTCAACCTCTCCCTATTCCTGATCAGACATGGACTGATATCTCTATGGATTTCATAGAAAAACTCCCTAAATCTAATCATAGAGACACTATCTGGGTAATTGTAGATAGATTAACAAAGTATAGCCATTTCATTGCTCTCTCACATCCCTTTACAGCCTCAGATTTGGCCCAGATTTTTATTTCAGAGATCTACAGGCTACATGGATTACCAACATCCATTGTTTCTGATAGAGACAAGGTGTTCACTAGTCAGTTTTGGCAACAACTGATGAAGCTTCTAGACATTCAGCAGCTGTTGAGCACAACCTATCACCCTCAGACTGATGGACAGACTGAGAGGGTGAATCAATGCCTAGAATCCTATTTGAGATGCATGTGTGGGAGAAACCCCAAGCAGTGGGCTCAGTGGTTACCCCTGGCTGAGTTCTGGTACAACACCAGTTACCATTCAGCCATCAAAAGATCCCCCTTTGAGGCTCTATACGGCTATGGTCCTAAGTTCTTATCATTTGGCCCTCTACTACAGAGTTCAGTTCAAGGAGTGGATGATCTCATGTTCAATAATCAGCACATTTTACAGCAATTAAAACAGGTACTATACCAAGCCCAAGATCGCATGCGTTTCTACGCTAATCAGAACAGGTCAGAGAGGGTGTTTCAAGTGGGAGATTGGGTTTACTTGAAGCTCAAGCCCTATAGGCAACTTACACTGCGGAAGAGCCACATGTGGAAGTTGAGCCCCAAGTTTGCAGGCCCTTTTAGGGTCGTGCAGAGGGTGGGGTTGGTTGCTTATACGTTGGCACTGCCAACAACAGCTAAACTACATCCTACATTTCATGTTTCTATGCTTAAAAAGAAGGTGGGAAATGGAGATGTAGTTTCGCAGGACTTACCTGAATTTGATGAAGATGGGAAAGTTCTCCTCTTGCCCCTGAAGGTGCTCGCTCGTCGCATTGTAAAACGGGGCAATTCTCCAGCTACAGAGGTGTTGATTCGGTGGGCTCACCTTCCAGACTCAGAAGCTACTTGGGAAGACTACACCACTTTCTCTGGTCTTTATCCGCAGCTGTTTTCTTGAAGCTTTCGGCTATTTTTCTTGAAGCGTTGCTTGGGGACAAGCAGAGTATGAAGGGGGGGGGGGGTAATGTTACGACACAGAGGAAGAAGGAAGAAGACGAGTAAAAGCGACGCCTTTTGGAGGAATAAATAAAAATGTAACAAATTAGGGTTGGGGTGTATTCATCCCTTTGATTTGTAATTCAGTTGTAAAACGTATTTTTCCAATTGTAAAACGCATATTGTAATACAGGTCGCAAGTGCGACTTTACTTTCGGCATGGGTCGGGTATATAAACCCGTGATTCACCCATGAACCACCCATCATGTACATTTGACATTGTTTCAATAAAACTAACGGTTTTGCTCTCCCTCAATTCTATCTACTTCTCCCTCCAATTTCTACGATTCTCGCGTGAATTTTCTAACGATTGCTTCAATCGTTTCAGAAATCCAGACAGGCCGCGTGGGGCCTTTCGCCCTGTTTATACCTTCTCTTCCGTGGAAGACTTTTGGAGGTAATTAATTAGGTTTTAAATTCGCGCTATAATTTCAATTTAGTGTTGTGTGATTGTGAGAGTATTTTTGAAATTTCATGTGTGAAAACTGGAATGAAGAAATTGTTGAATATTTTGCCAAATTCTGTCAATAAAATTTGTTTGCGATTTTGGTACATTGTTAAATCCCATATCTGTGTCTATTAACTATACATATATGTAGTTTAGTAATCTTTGATGAATAGCAGGGTGTTGAGGATTGACAACGAGGAGAAGAGAGCGGCAACGAGGAGAAGAGAGTGGCAACGAGGAGAAGAAGGCTGAGGCCATTGAGAGACAGGCCGCCGAACAAGAATTCAACCAAATGTTGGTACGTGAAATTGCATTTCTGCCCTTGGGGCTGTTTTCTTTACCTTTTGTTGTGGTTTCTTTGTATAATGCTCCTGCCATTTACCCATTTTCATGATACAATTTACATTTACTTTATTGTGTTTTTATGATTTTTTCGTAATGATGGTTGATATGAGAGAGCTGTTTGAGACTCACTTTTCTGACCTGATATTGCCTTTGCCGTTCACAAGCTATCCCAGTTCATGCATGCACCCACCATCACTCACTGGAATGCCGTTAAGCGACTACTACGCTACCTCAATGGTACAAGGGATGTTGGAGTTAACATTACCCCGTCCTCGTCCTCCTCGCTCCACTGCTTCACGGATGCCGACTGGGCAAGCAACCATGATGATCGCACTTCTACAAGTGCATATGTGATCTTCTTGGGGGCCAATCCTATCTCATGGTCGTCTAAGAAGCAGAAGTCTGTTGCTCGCTCATCAACTGAAGCCGAATACAGAGCCATTGCCTCAGCGGCCTCTGAAGTACAATGGCTAACATCCCTACTCAAAGAACTACACTTTCCCATCTCCCCAGTGTCAGTCATCTACTGTGACAACATTGGAGCTACCTACTTATGCTCAAATCCCTAGTTTCACTCACGAATGAAACATATTGCCATCGACTTCCACTTTGTTCGTGACCTCGTCAAAACTGCTCGGCTCCGCATCTCGCACGTCTCGACTGCCGACCAACTTGTCGATGCCCTCACCAAACCTCTCTCTGGTGCTCGCCTCCAACTTCTTATGTCCAAGATTGGACTATCCTATGGTACTCCATCTTGAGGGGGCATATTGGACCTATATTGCTAAATACACCCTCATTCTTATTTATTGTATAGGCCCATCTTAGTTTCCTATGGGCTCTCTTATAAAGCCCATTAGGGTTAGGTTAGACCTAATTGTCTCTTGTATAAATACCCATTGTATATCTCTCTTACAACTAATCAAGAAATAATATTTCTCATATTCTCTATATAAAGTACTTAAAACAACTTAAAGTGTTACCATACTGTAGGCCAGAGGAAGAAATTCAACTTAGCTCTATGTTAAAAAGTCTATAAAAGAGTTCATTCAGGTGTATTTGATAGTATAGGATTCTTAACATGCCCTAACTTATTTCTGCCAGGGTTGCTAAAACGGATGTCACATAAAGCACAATATAACAGGAAGAACTTAAATGATGCATCCATTCTTATGGCAAACATATATATCCAGCATGTAAGTACTTGAAAATAAAAGAGTATTTACAGTTAATCAACCTTTAATTTGAACTCGTCCAAGTACTCCTGTGCTTCATCTCTGAGATGCAATCTGATTTCAGTCCCACGACCAAGTGGCTCATTCCATTCCTCTGATATCACAAAAGCTCCATCAGCCTTTGACTCCCATACATACCTGTAAGTGATCAAGTTTTTACATACTTAATGTCTTTCATCAAGAGACATCTGCAGTAGATAACATACTATGGAACTAGGCCCGAGATACATACTGTTTATCGTCATTATGCTTGCTAATCACTTCAACATAATCTGCCACAAGATATACGGAGTAAAATCCAACACCAAATTGCCCAATAAGGTTAAGATCACCACTTGTTTGCATTTTCTCCACAAATGCTGCAGATAGCATATCATAAACAATTAGCTATGATTATCACCAAACCAGCAACAGCAGCATCGTACATGTTATACATTAAAGTCATTAAAAATTTCAAATCATTTATAGTTACCTGATGTTCCAGATTTGGCAATGGTACCCAAGTTCTTGATCAAATCCTCCTTTGTCATTCCTATACCTCTATCACGGATGGAGAGTATTTTCTTCTCCTTGTCCAATTTAATCTACAATTACCATAAAAGAAGCCTTAGTAATCTCAAGTATCATTAAACTTTCAGGAGAAAAAACATAGTATATAAACCTAGGTAGATGGAGGGAGTTTGTTCTGGTGTAAAACCTATCATCTTACTATAAATAAACAACTGGGCACTATTAAATCGCTTGGACCTCTCCCTTGCTAGCTGGCCTGGCAGTGGGGATGAGAAGAGCATAAACCAAATTGTAACTTATATGATCACCTCTTTATAATCCATACAGACAGTGAGAACAAGCAAACAAAGACATAGGAATAGAGTTCAAAATCCTCCCTACAAGGTAAGAAAAGGTATAGAAATCAGAGAGAAAGGAAATATATAGACAATAAAGGCAACTGATTAGCTCTCTCTACTGTCTATTGTATATTTATTGGATCAAAGAACAATTAAAGCTTTCTCTAACATTATTTACCACTAATTATCACATCCTCAGTGTATTGGAGAAGAAAATATCATGTACCTGAAAATCAAATCGAATCAAATCCTACTAACTGGATATTATATAATAGATAAAGGAGAAAACGAAAGCTCTCAAACCAAGATTGTGAAGGAGAATTTCATTAATAGTTAGTCCTCAAAAAACAAGAAAAATGAAAGTAAAATAAAAAAATTAAGAGAGCAAAGAACCAAACAATTGTTGCTGAATAAACATGAAAAACACCTCTAACAATCTGTTTGCTTGAAATATTCTTAGCATACAAAATTCTAACTTCGATCTAATTTCCCAAACTTTTCAATTTTTTTAGCAGTACAGATTTTAAATGGTGCTTCTACCAGAGTACGCATAGAGGCAATCAGAAAAAAAAAAAAAAAAAAAAAAAAAGCCAAGTTGCACTTGACACAACCAACAACTACTCATTTTCTCCTTCAAATGGTTCTTAAATGACATCGACACCTGATGTGGAGATGAAGATTCATGCAAACTCAAGTAATGAAGCATATCTAGCGCTATATGTTTTTCTACTCCTCCAATGCGAATGCAATTAAAAATCCACCTAAATTTATATTTGGGTAAATAATGCTTATGACTACTTAAAGAGTCTCGATATTGATATAACTTCTAAGTTTAAGTATCTACTTATTAATCATAATGATATAACTTCTAAGTTTACTACCTTTCGGCCTGCACAGCTGCACAGTTTTCCTGCACAGCTACTATTTCAAATATTGAATGTTTGATTTGCTTGTCTTGCATTTTCCTGCAATTTTTCTTACTCCATGGCAAAAGTCCGGTATGCTACTGGGATAAACATCTTAAGCGACTTGTATAGGACATTGGATGCTAACTTCAAGCAGATCCTCGAGGAGAGGATCGTATCAAGAGGGTCTGGGAGTACCCTCTTACGCATCCTCAAGTTGTGGGATGGAAGAGATTTGGACATCCTAGTTGATGTCCTGGATGCAGCCTTTGAGAGATATCGAGTTGTAGATGAGCGCATCTCTTGCTGTTTTTGCTTTGGTCAGTTGAGACTAAACGTCACTTTAAAAGACGTTTTGTATCTCACTGGATTGCCTATTGTTGGCGAGGCAGTTGTCGCCAACGAAAGCCGGACCAAGAAACAACAAAAGATCGAGCGTAACCGTGTTGAGGATGAGAAAGATCTCAAGATCACAGACCTGAAGAGTTATATTCAAGACGTAAATCAATCAATAGACATAAGAATTATGGGAACTCTGCTTCTGATAGTCGAGTGCTTCATCGCCCCTGATACAAATGGGCATATTGTGTCCACCCTCTATTTTCGATTTGTTAAGGAATTGGAAAAGGTGGACACATATGCATGGGGTGGAGCACTACTCGCATGCCTCTACAATGGTATGGATCAAATGCGTCTCGGTAAGACTTCGGTGTGTGGGTCCTCTTCCACATTCCCAGATTGCGTGATCTTCTGAACATTACCTTAGATGAGGTGCCACAAAATATTCCCCTGACCTCGGTTCTCTCAGAGTGCCTAAAAATATGTCATAACAAGAGGTCACTTAGGGTGAAGGCGGAGACTGCATTTGCCAGTCTCGAAAATGACAATGACAATGTAATAAGTTCATATATGTTTTTACTGCTTTGAATAGCTCAAGTATGAAAATGAGATACACATTTGCTACTATTTTGGTATTCTCAATAACTGATGTTTTTTGTGTAGTATATGCTATTTCTTGGGATCCGTATGTCGAATGGCCACTGGAGGATGAGCTACAAGTCCATCGTGAGTATTGTGCATTGGCTTCCCCTTTGTTCTGCATGGACAAATGTGTTAACCATGCACCACACCTAGTGCCGAGACAATTCCCCCAACTGTTCAATTTGGGGGATGACCTGATTGGCATTGGAGCTCGACTTGACGAAATCAAGCAAAAGAAGAAGAACAAGGGGATAAAGGTTTGAAGTTCAAAACTTATTACTGGAAGCAAGTGGCTCTATGGGAGGAGCTTACACGACCGTATAACGAGCGGCACCAGCAGCCCCCTGTCCACTCGCATGCGCATTCCCCCGTGCTCTCTTCTGCCACCTCTGATCATCAACAAGATGATCAGCAGGATTCCCCCATGATTCCTGAGTGGGATGATCAGCAGGATCCTGTCTTCGCCGCGGACATGTACTTGCCTTCAAATCAGCAGCCCGTGGTCACCGAGCATCAGGATGATCAAGGCCTCCAAAAAAAGTGTAGGATAGATCTATTGCAGCACTTCCAGTGAGTACATCATTCTTATTACTTTTGATTTTAAATTACTAAGTAGATATCAAACTAATTAATTGTTATTTTAACTTTAGTATTGGTTATTTGAGAGAGTTGATATAGTGACCTCAAATACGAGGAATGTCTTTCCAAGATTTTTGAAATGGAATGTTAGGCAGCTAGAAAAGAAGCTAGAAGAAACACCATTGAATGACGTCGCAAAAGAAAAGGTATTCTTCGGTAGCAACGTGAAGTTTTCATTTATTTAAAACGTTTTGCATCATCTTTACTTCTTAATTTTTTCAGATCAAAACTCAACTCAACCCGACAACTGATGAAGAAAAACTATTGAGAGGAGAGGAGGTTGGGGCATGAGCTTAATGAAGATATCTCAAAGGATGAGATAGATGCTGATGCGGCCTAAAAATGTCACTTAATAAGGAGTCGACACGTGTATAAGGGATAGGATAAAAGTGAAAGGATCAGATTATGAAATATGCTCTGAGGAGAAATCCTCTCGGGAGATCCCTTTGGAGGGAGCTACCGCCAAAGAGAAGCTTCCAGAAGAATTACTTTGGAGGAAGTTCGTGAGCCTTGAAAGTAGGGAGGTTCCGCTATTTTCGGCTTGGACTCGATAGAAGATGGACCTTATCCTCTATTATCCGGGGGAACCGAGTCAAATAAAGAGGAGATATGGCCGAGTCTTCGGGAAGTGGAGGAAAGAAGGCTTCGTCCACTCCGCAGGACCGGGTCTGGCGGGTAGTTCCGAAAAAGAAGGAAGGCTTGACTTCCTCTCCAGCTAATATCTCTATAAATAGGTAAAATCGAGGAGATTTCCAGGTTAGACTCTCGTACATTACGCATTTACTAAATTGAATACAATCTACCTTTGGGAGATCTTTCAAGAACTGTTTTTTATATATCAAGGATCCCGAGATCCTTGGGAGAGATTAATAAGCCCTATACTGACTTAGGCATCGGAGTGTCCGCGCCGGACTCCCCTCCGGCGTGTTCTTTGCAGGTTCTTGAAGGTTTTGAACGAAGGCAACACACTTGGAGTGATTGTACGTGTTTGAAGAGTGGGAAATCCAATCCAGAGGACACGCAATCCTCTCGTGCAAATTTTAGCACATCAACTGGCGCCGTCTGTGGGAACGGATTGAAAGATTTTCTCACGAATTTCTACCTGTTTGAGCAAATGGGTGGCGGAGACAAAACATCTATTTCTGGAAAGAAAAATCTTCCGGGTGAGAATCCCCCTTTGCCGATCGATCCCCTACCAATGGGAGGCCGGGGGAAAAACCCAATCCACACGCCTTCTGGATCAAATCATCCGTTGGCGCCCACTCCAGATTTAGGTGATGAGAATCATCCCTTACCGGTCCGGGAGGGAATAACCGGGGATCTTGAAACCCCAGAGCCCCAGACCGCAGATCCTCAGCGAGAGGATATTCCAGACTCAGGGACACTCTTGATCTCTCCCGATCAATTGAACGCCCTCATCAGACAAGCCGTAGATAAAGCCTTTGCGGATCAAAGGGACCAGATTCCCAAGGTTGCACCAGGGAATCCAGAGGTACCGCCCCATAGACCCCAGGATGAGGCACCTGGAACCTCCCAAGTGTTGTCCAAAGAGATGGGGATACGAGTGGAAGAGGATGATAAAGTGCCCTCGCGCGCGGAAAGAAGCATTCCCCTTCGAAGCACTAGAAGGAACGTAGAACCGGCACCCCGAGGGACAGAACCCCTTGAGACAGAAGAAAGCACTGATGATACCTACGGAGGGCCAGTTAGCGACCAGCTACAGGCTCTGCAGAAAGAGATGAAGGATATGAGGAGACAGTTGGACAACCGAACCAGTAGATCCGCTCACACATCCGGGTGCCAGTTCTCTCCTAACATATTACAGGATGAGTTACCATTCAACTTCAAGCCCCTTAACTTTGAATATGATGGTACGACAGATCCTTACGAACACTTAGTAAGGTTTGAAAACGCTGCGCTATTACATCGCTACGGAGAAGGAATTAAGTGCAGGGTGTTCCTGACCACTCTGGCCAAAGCAGCGCAGCAATGGTTCACTCAGTTAGAACCTAATATCATCCGATCCTGGGAAGAATTCAGTGAGTTATTTCTCCATCAATTTGCAAGTGCCCGGAGACAGCCAAGGGCCACCTTGACCCTCTTCAATCTGAGGCAGGGGGAGAGCGAAAGCTTAAGAGCTTTTCTCCGGAGGTTTAATCAGGCAGCTCTGGAGGTCCCTACAGCCTCTCCGGAGGTGAAGATCAACGCCCTCACTAACGGATTACGAGATGGGGATTTCTTTTCCTCCTTAGCTAAGAAGCCAGTTAAGAATTTCGATGAGCTGCTGCACAGGGCTGAGAAGTACCTCACTTTAGAGGAGGTCCGTAAGGCCAAAAGGCTGGAGGTTAGGCCACCAGATCGAGAGAGAAGAAGGGAAGGCCCTTCCAGGCGATCCAGCCCAGAGGTCCCTCGGGCCTCTGGATCAACAAGAGATAGTAATCCCTCCGGAGGTCCCCGGTCTGGCCCTCGTGGGAGATTCGTGAAATACACGCCCTTGAGGATTGAGCCTGCTGAAGTACTGGAGGTAGCTGGAGACCATCCAGACTTGAAATTCCCATATTCCAGAAATCGAGGACCTCAGAAACCCAAGTCTGACCGATTCTGTCGATTCCACAATGAGTATGGGCATGATACGAACCAATGTTACCACTTGAAGGACGAAATTGAGAGGATGATCCAAGCGGGTCATCTAAAAGAATTTATATTCAGAGATAGGCAGGGCCCTCGAGGGCAGAAGCGGAAGGATCATGAAAGAAAACCAGAAGAGAAGGAAACCAGAGAAGCAGCTGAAGATATGCCCCCTCCTCCACCGAAGAGAGGAATAATCCACATGATAGTGGGAGGGCCAGCTGATGGAGATTCTTTTCGGAAGAGGAAGCAAAATGTCCGGGCTCTAAGAGCAGAGCAAGGGAGCCAGTTAAAAGAAGTGGGGCGCATGACGGAGACGCCCAATATCCGATTCGGCCCAGAAGATGTGAAGGGAGTTAAGGAAGATCACAACGACGCTCTGGTGATCACTACCGACATAGCTGGATTCGATGTTGCTCGAATCTTCGTAGATACGGGAAGTTCGGCTGACATCATGTTTTTTGAATGTTTTAAGAGAATGGAGCTGAATGTGAAGCTGCGCCCTGTAGATACCTCTCTGTATGGTTTCTCCGGAGGAGCAATCCAACCTTTGGGGTCAGTGATGTTACAGGTAGGATTGGGAAATGCTCCAGCTCGGAAGGTCCACGTGGTGGAGTTCCTTATTGTTGATATTCCCTCGTCATACAATGTTGTGATGGGACGGCCCAGCCTGAATCTTTTTCAGGCAATCATCTCCACATTTCATATGAAAATGAAATTCCCTACAGCCACAGGGGTGGGAGAAGTGAGAGGAGACCAGTATCAAGCACGGAAGTGCTATGCAGAGTCCGTGAAAATGGCAGATAGAGCCCTAACTAGGGGCCTGGAGCGGATGAGAGGAGATGACCCTGAGGTTAAGAGGAAGAAAGTAGAAGGAGTGGCACCTGAACAAGTAAATGTTAAAACAGACGAGGAACTGATGAGCGTGGAGCTCTTTCCAGGGAAACTCGGCTTTGTTACCAAGATAGGTACCCAACTGGGGCCTGAACTCACAGAGAAGGTAATATTTACGTTACGTCGAAATTCCGATATATTTGCATTTTCTCCAGCTGACATGACAGGAGTCCCTCCGGAGATAGCAATACATTGCCTTAATGTTGATCCAAAGGCAAGACCCGTAAAACAAAAACTACGAAATTTCGGGATTGAGAAGAATAACATTGTGAAGGAAGAAATCGAGAAGCTATTGAAGGCAGGGCATGTAGTAGAAGTCCAATTCCCAGAATGGCTCTCCAATGCTGTGCTGGTGCCTAAAGGGGGAGGAAAATGGAGAATGTGCATCGATTTCAGGGACCTCAACAAGGCATGCCCTAAGGACCACTACCCGCTACCAAGAATAGATCAGCTAGTGGATGCAACTTCAGGCTTTGAGTTGCTGAGCATGATGGACGCATACCAAGGGTACCACCAAATCCAACTGAATCCTGCAGATGTCCCCAAAGTGTGCTTCATAGCAGCCTGTGGAACGTTCGGATATGTTCGGATGCCATTTGGATTAATCAATGCCGGAGCAACCTATCAGAGGATGGTCGATGCTGTCTTTCGAAAGCAGCTAGGGAGAAACATGGAGATATATGTAGATGATATGTTGGCTAAAAGTGTGAAAGCAGATCAACATATAGAGGATTTGGAAGAAATTTTCCAAGTAATTCGAGAAAACGGCATCAAGTTGAACCCAGCCAAATGCTCTTTTGGAGTAAAATCAGGGAAGTTCCTGGGATATATGGTCACTCAACGAGGTATAGAGGTGAATCCAGCCAAGGTGAAGGTTGTACTGGACATGCGGCCACCAAGAAACATAAAGGAGCTCCAGACACTCAATGGGAGGATTACAGCGTTGAGTAGATTCATAGCTAGGTCTGCTGAAAAGAGCCATCCCTTCTTTAAAATTCTTAAGAAAGGAACCAAGTTTGAATGGAGCGAAACATGCCAAAAGGCCTTTGAAGACCTGAAGCACCATTTGTCTCAGTTGCCGAAACTGACGAAGCCTTCTCCAGGAGATACCCTTATTTTGTATCTCTCCGTAGGGGAATTCTCGCTAAGTACTGCTTTAGTCAAAGAAGAGGGATCTCTGCAGCACCCTATTTATTATGTCAGTAAAATCATTCAGGGGGCCGAAAATCGTTACTCAGAAATTGAGAAGGCTGCTCTAGCTGTGGTCGTTACAGCCCGGAGGCTGCGCCCATATTTTCTTTCTTACAAAATACTGGTCCGCACTAATTACTTGTTGAAACAGGTTATAGGACGAGCAGACCTCTCTGGAAGGATGGTGAAGTGGGCGATCGAGCTCCAAGAATATGACATAGATTTCGAGCCACGGAAGTCTATAAAAGCTCAAGCCCTGTCAGATTTCATCCAAGAGTCGACTAAACCAGAGGAGGTCGAGGGATGGAAGGTGTACGTAGATGGCTCAGTGACCCTGAGCGGATGCGGAGCAGGGATTGTGTTGATAGGCCCCCGAGGAGAGGACCTACAATTCGCAGTGAGGTTTCAATTCATGACCTCAAATAATGGAGCAGAGTATGAAGCTTTGATCAGAGGGATGGAGATGGCATTGGAATTGGGAGCTCCAAAGGTAACCCTATACTCAGACTCCCAACTAGTTGTTCAGCAGGTGAATGGTGAATATGTAGCCAAAGATAGCAGGATGGCTGCTTATTTGGAGCGTGCCAAAGCGGTGATGGGCAAATTCCAAGAGTGCGAGGTAGTCCAAATACCCCGAGAGAAGAACATGCAGGCGGATAGCCTCTCCAAACTCGCTAGCTCCACAGAGTTTGATGGACAGGGAACAATAACTCTAGTAGTTGCGGAAAGAGAGACTCTGGAGAACCCCATTGGCTCCATTGAAGAGGAAGATGATTGGAGAAGGGCTATATGGATAGAACTCACCAAGGAAGCAAATGCCCCTACCACCAGAGAGACCCGAGCCCTTCGGATCAAATATTGTATTATCGGAGGGCACTTATACAAGAAGTCGTTCACGCACCCATATTTGAGGTGCATATCGACTAGAGAAGCTATATACACACTTAGAGAGATCCACGAAGGTGATGCAGCCAGTCATGAAGGATACAAAGCGGTGGTGAAGAAAGTTTTAAGGGCAGGGTTATACTGGCCCTCCATGACAAAAGATGCTAGAGAATTTGTGAAGAAATGCGTCAAGTGTCAGAAAAATGCTCCATTGATAAGGACCCCTGCGGAAGAGATGGGAGCGATGCACTCTCCTTGTCCCTTCGCTAAGTGGGGAATCGACTTGGTAGGACCCTTCCCTCCAGCCTCCGGAGGGAGAAAATTTCTAATAGTAGCAGTGGACTATTTTAGCAAATGGGTGGAAGCTGCCCCCCTGGCTACGATAGATGAAGAAAATGTGATTAAATTCTTGAAGAAACAAATCTGCTGTAGATTCGGAGTACCCAGAATATTGGTCTCCGATAATGGAACACAGTTTAATGGCGAAAACGTGCGAGGATGGTGTGCAAGATTGAACATAATACAGAGATTCACTTCTGTAGCTCATCCTCAGGCTAACGGACAGGTGGAGGTTACTAATCGAACAATAGTAGATGGGATCCGAACTAGGTTGACAAAGATAGGAGGAGGATGGGTAAACGAGTTAGATAATGTATTATGGTCATATAGGACTAGCCCGAAGACAGCAACTGGAGAGTCTCCATTTCAGCTGGTCTACGGAGCTACGGCGGTGATACCTCCAGAGGCCGTTTTACGATCGCATCGAGTTGCCCAATTTGAAGAACATCAGAATGAAAGATTGATGAGAGAGGCTCTAGATTTGATGGAAGAAGAAAGAGAGATGGTCAGAGTACGTGTTGAAAGATATAAAAGCAGAATTAAAGCTGCATATGATCGAAGGGTGATCCTGAGGTCCTTTAGAGCAGGGGACCTGGTGCTGAGAAGAGCGGACGCCCTGAAAAACACAGGAAAGCTGGAGCCCAACTGGGAGGGACCCTACAAAATCACACAGGTGTTGAAAGGAGGAGCATACAGACTGCAGAGTATGGAGGGGGTTGACATAGCTAGACCCTGGAACGTTTGCCATTTGAAGAGATTCTTTATTTGAAGACAGTGTAAGGTCTTGAGACCACCTATTACTTTTGTTTTGTGACTTTTTGCATTGATTCGTACTTTACTTGGTGTATTTTGTGGCTTCACCGGAGCTCTTTTTCCCTCTCTGCGGGTTTCCCCTTTGGGGTTTTTCCGTAAAGAGGTTTTTAATGAGACCGGCGTAGGTTATCTATGGCCTATGTTGAAAATTGACAATAAATCAATGAAACCTTATCCCTTTTTGAAGAAAGAATTATTCAGAATTATTATGTCTTGTTTATCTTTCTCATATGTGAATGTGCGACGTATGAATATAACTATAACGAGAGTGAGAGACACTCAACGGCCTAGAGGCCGAGGTGCTCCAGAGAGCCCTCACTTTACTTGAGACCCAAGTGGGTTACTGAAATGAGAGGATTTTATGAATTAAAATCTTTTAAGAATAAGAGTGAGAGACACTCAACGGCCTAGAGGCCGAGGTGCTCCAGAGAGCCCTCACTTTACTTGAGACCCAAGTGGGTTACTGAAATGAGAGGATTTTATGAATTAAAATCTTTTAAGAATAAGAGTGAGAGACACTCAGAGGCCTAGAGGCCGAAGTGCTCCAGAGAGCCCTTACTTTACTTGAGACCCAAGTGGGTTACTGAAATGAGAGGATTTTATAAATTAAAATCTTTTAAGAATAAGAGTGAGAGACACTCAGAGGCCTAGAGGCCGAAGTGCTCCAGAGAGCCCTTACTTTACTTGAGACCCAAGTGGGTTACTGAAATGAGAGGATTTTATAAATTAAAATCTTTTAAGAATAAGAGTGAGAGACACTCAACGGCCTAGAGGCCGAGGTGCTCCAGAGAGCCCTCACTTTACTTGAGACCCAAGTGGGTTACTGAAATGAGAGGATTTTATGAATTAAAATCTTTTAAGAATAAGAGTGAGAGACACTCAGAGGCCTAGAGGCCGAAGTGCTCCAGAGAGCCCTTACTTTACTTGAGACCCAAGTGGGTTACTGAAATGAGAGGATTTTATGAATTAAAATCTTTTAAGAATAAGAGTGAGAGACACTCAAAGGCCTAGAGGCCGAAGTGCTCCAGAGAGCCCTTACTTTACTTGAGACCCAAGTGGGTTACTGAAATGAGAGGATTTTATGAATTAAAATCTTTTAAGAATAAGAGTGAGAGACACTCAGAGGCCTAGAGGCCGAAGTGCTCCAGAGAGCCCTTACTTTACTTGAGACCCAAGTGGGTTACTGAAATGAGAAGATTTTATAAAATTAAATCTTTTAAAAATAAGAGTGAGAGACACTCAGAGACCGAGGTGCTCCAGAGAGCCCTCAGCTTACTTGAGACCCAGGTGGGTTACTGAAATGAGAAGATTTTATAAAATAAGATCTTTTAAAAATAAGAGTGGGAGACACTCAGAGGCCTAAAGGCTAAGGTGCCGAGAAATAATTCCAAATTAGCCCACAAGACCAACAAGGAGGGGGGAAAGAGAATACACCTCCAACACATTCCTTGCTGATCTTGTACGCTACTCATGCAAGAAAGAAAGAGACAACAAAGCATGCAACATCAAGCTAACATAATTACTACAAAAAGCCCCCACATATCCAGGAGTGTGGGGTCCCCTACAAAGTATGAGGAGCAAATGTTATGAGCAGAAAATAAAGAGTGTAGCAAAACAACAGAAAAGTAGATTGTCTATGATGATCAGGAATATGATATTTAAACTGCTTTTTCAGCAGCAGCCTCCTGGGTAGCAACCCCCTCAACCTCAACTTCTTCAGTTACTCCAGCTCCAGCAGCGCCCTCTTCCCCAGCAACATGATTGCTAGATCCTCCACCTTCCTCCGGATCCTTCATACTCCCCATAGCATCAACAGTGCCGGTCCCTCCATCCATCCCTGTTGCCACTTTTGGAACAGAAACATAAGGATAAATAAGTGGCTCCAGAGGCTTTAGCTCAGCCATACCTATCTTGGCAGCCTGCAACTTGGCAATAGCTTGGCCCATCCCGGGTAGCCACCAAGGACTGTCCGGACTCTCTTGAGGATCCCCCAGGAACTTTGGAGGGGTAGCGAGTCGATCCAGATGAAACTCACGAGAATAAGTCCCATCGAATCCTGGGGCTGAATGCTCGGCGATGGCGTTGCTGAAGCCATGATCGATAAAATGAGGAATGTGCGGCCCCATGGCACAGAGAAAGCTCGAGCTCTTCAGGAAACTGGACAACCACTGAGTATGAAGAGTTTCTAAGAACTCTTGGCCCAAGGGAGAAGTGAATAGAGACTCAATACAAGCCCGCACCCCAACATCCGGCAGCTCCTGCTTCATCCGCCCTACCTCCTGCACCAGACGCTTGATCCTGACAGCATCCTGCTGGCTTTGGGTCTGTAAGAAAGACAACTCCTCGGATAGAGCCTGTGCTCGCTTATGAGCCTCCTCCTTTTCCCTAGTAATATCCTTGAAGGACAATTGAAAGGAGGACACCTCAGCTCGGAGAAGCTCAAGTTCAGCCACCATCTCGACACCTCGGTCAAGTATCTTGGCATAGGTTACGCCAAACTGCAAAGGAAAGGAAAATGATGTTGGAGATGTAAAGAAAACAACGATCGTGAATAAGAAAAATCAAAATAGAAGATACCTCTGCGAAAAGATGAGCGCCATGGAGTAGTTGGTCCTCAGGAGGGGAGGAATCAGATGAAGCAGTAGCATGGGAAGGAACGAGACATCGGTCAATAAGACGATGGAGAAGTTCATATGGAGAGGAGCTTTTCTCGACAGGAATACGAGGCGTTTTTCCCTTCTTTTTCTTAGAAGTCCCACAGTCAGCAAAAACGGCGTTGGCAGCCGAGCGGGTTCTTTTAGCAACTGAACCTGGGACCTGAGTGGAAGAGCTAGGGAGAGGGGGGATCTTTGAAGAACCCTCTGGAGCCGGAGTCTTAGCAGAGCTCTCGAGAGCGGGAGATGGAGGAGCCTTTGGAATGTCTTCTGGAGCGGATAATACAGGGGCCTTCACTATGCTGAGAGCAGGGGCATCTCGGGAGATATGAGTCAACCAACTCATTGCTACAAATAATCAAGAAAATTTTCAGAATTCAGAAAAACAACCACGTGCAAGAAATAAAATATAGCAATAGAAGATTTTTTACCATCTCGGGAACCTAAGGGAAAATCTTGAGGACAAAAGCCGAAATGGGAGAGGATGCGAGGATTGTTGCAAATGGCAATAACATCGAAATAGTCGCGCAAATGGGTATGAGTGTTGAGATTATCCATAATGGTGAGATTGGAAACTGAGTAAGCTTTCAGGGGAGGAGGAATCACTCCGGGATTTTGGAATAACCAATCCCCGTGAGGAAATGGCCAATCGGTAGGACTGGTAGCAAAGAAGTAGTAATCTCGCCAAGATGAGTCTTCCTCATGGAGTTTTTTCAGAAATTTACAAACACGGGACCTTCGACCACTAACATAGAAGAAGTCATCATTCACCTTACATGAGTGTTGGCTCAGAAATAGTTCGGCAGATGGGTCACCCCCATTCCCCTTCACCAAGATGTAGAAACCTATCATAGTACGGATGGCATTCGGAGTAAACTGGTTAAGGGGGATCTGCATGCGGGTGGATATGGCAGCCAGATAAGGATGAATCGGAAACCGTAGTCCGGCCCTAAGATGGGCTTCGAAAAAAGCGAGGGTCCGAGGCTGGGAAATATCTGGGCGTTCATCGGAGCGAGGAGCACGAAAGGCGTACTCCGATGGAAAGCCATAGGCGTGAGCAAGGTCAACTAAGTGAGTATGGTCGATTTGGGAAGCGGGGGAAATCCTATTCTTTGGACTCCCCATTAGAGAGGGAGTCGCTTCAGAGGAATTTTGGCTGGTAGCTTCCGGAAGAGAGGGAGGATTTGACATCGATTTACACTGTTAATAAAAGAAGAACAAGAGAATAGCTGGGTTACCTTGAAGTAGAAGGGCTATGGAATCAGACGAGGCGGTTGACGACAGCAGAGACTCGAGGTAAAGAACACCGGAGAAGAAGGATGAAGACGACGAGAAATCTTTGGGAGGAGTGAAATTTGAAAAGTAAAGAGAGAAAAGGGAGATGGTTGCGTGAAGTAAGTGAGGAAAGATAGGGGGAAAAATCGAGGGTTTTCCTCGGGAGAATAACAGAAGAGAGAGAAAGGTGATCGCGTGAGGTTCACGCGCGGAAGCTGAAAAGTCTCCCAGAATTTGAGGCGGGAAAGCCCTCGGAGAAGGACGTTTTTGAAACTTCCTCTCCAAAGCGGGGAAGATACACGTTTCTCCAGGAGGACCTTTGTAACAAGTTCTAGGAAAATTTCTCTACTCTCACAAAAGATGTCCTCCTTTTACGAGAGTAGGGGGGAGTGATGATGCGGCCTAAAAATGTCACTTAATAAGGAGTCGACACGTGTATAAGGGATAGGATAAAAGTGAAAGGATCAGATTATGAAATATGCTCTGAGGAGAAATCCTCTCGGGAGATCCCTTTGGAGGGAGCTACCGCCAAAGAGAAGCTTCCAGAAGAATTACTTTGGAGGAAGTTCGTGAGCCTTGAAAGTAGGGAGGTTCCGCTATTTTCGGCTTGGACTCGATAGAAGATGGACCTTATCCTCTATTATCCGGGGGAACCGAGTCAAATAAAGAGGAGATATGGCCGAGTCTTCGGGAAGTGGAGGAAAGAAGGCTTCGTCCACTCCGCAGGACCGGGTCTGGCGGGTAGTTCCGGAAAAGAAGGAAGGCTTGACTTCCTCTCCAGCTAATATCTCTATAAATAGGTAAAATCGAGGAGATTTCCAGGTTAGACTCTCGTACATTACGCATTTACTAAATTGAATACAATCTACCTTTGGGAGATCTTTCAAGAACTGTTTTTTATATATCAAGGATCCCGAGATCCTTGGGAGAGATTAATAAGCCCTATACTGACTTAGGCATCGGAGTGTCCGCGCCGGACTCCCCTCCGGCGTGTTCTTTGCAGGTTCTTGAAGGTTTTGAACGAAGGCAACACACTTGGAGTGATTGTACGTGTTTGAAGAGTGGGACATCCAATCCAGAGGACACGCAATCCTCTCGTGCAAATTTTAGCACATCAGATGCCAAAGACGATATTGATGTATTCAGTGGACCTATTCTCAATCCAGAGCCCATTGCATTCATACCATCAAATAGTAAGCGAGATGCGAATGGTGAATTTGATGCAAAAGTAAAAGAGCTTCAATAGGATATTCGACGACTAAAAAGAGAGTTGGAGGTTGAAAAAAGCAAGACGGCGGAACTTGAAGATGAAATAAATCAACGGAACAAGTGAGATGGAGAACAAGGAGGAACCTCAAAATGGGAATGAAAAAGCAAGACGAGCTCAAACAAAAAAGAAATCTCCCAGATCCATTGTCAAACGCTTTAAAAGCGTCTTAAAAGAACAAAAAAGAGAAAGTCGAATCATATATATACTGAGCTCAATAAAGCAAAAAAGAAGAAGGTGGATGGATGGAGTCATAGATATAGAAGAGCATGACGAGCTCGATAGAAATGAGAATCCTATAAAAATGCCCAAAGACTTCCATGAATCTAAGTATTTGACAAAGGAAGAAAAGGAAAAACTTCTTAGTATACTTCTCATTTCTCATTTCTCATTTCATAGAAGTCTTTTCTCATTTCTCACCGAGCACCTGGATAGATCTATGCCCAAAGAAGTCTTGGTCCGGCTTTCGTTGGCGACAACTGCCTCGCCAACAATAGGCAATCCAGTGAGATACAAAACGTCTTTTAAAGTGACGTTTAGTCTCAACTGACCAAAGCAAAAACAGCAAGAGATGCGCTCATCTACAACTCGATATCTCTCAAAGGCTGCATCCAGGACATCAACTAGGATGTCCAAATCTCTTCCATCCCACAACTTGAGGATGCGTAAGAGGGTACTCCCAGGCCCTCTTGATACGATCCTCTCCTCGAGGATCTGCTTGAAGTTAGCATCCAATGTCCTATACAAGTCGCTTAAGATGTTTATCCCAGTAGCATACCGGACTTTTGCCATGGAGTAAGAAAAATTGCAGGAAAATGCAAGACAAGCAAATCAAACATTCAATATTTGAAATAGCACAGGGCTGCAGGAAAACTGTGCAGCTGTGCAGGCCGAAAGGTAGTAAACTTAGAAGTTATATCATTATGATTAATAAGTAGATACTTAAACTTAGAAGTTATATCAATATCGAGACTCTTTAAGTAGTCATAAGCATTATTTACCCAAATATAAATTTAGGTGGATTTTTAATTGCATTCGCATTGTAGGAGTAGAAAAACATATAGCATTAGATATGCTTCATTACTTGAGTTTGCATGAATCTTCATCTGCACATCAGGTGTCGATTTCATTTAAGAACCATTTGAAGGAGAAAATGAGTAGTTGTTGGTTGTGTCAAGTGCAACTTGGCTTTTTTTTTTTTTTTTTCTGATTGCCTCTATGCGTACTCTGGTAGAAGCACCATTTAAAATCTGTACTGCTAAAAAAATTGAAAAGTTTGGGAAATTAGATCAGCAACAATTGTTTGGTTCTTTGCTCTCTTAATTTTTTTATTTTACTTTCATTTTTCTTGTTTTTTGAGGACTAACTACTAATGAAATTCTCTTTCACAATCTTGGTTTGAGAGCTTTCGTTTTCTCCTTTATCTATTATATAATATCCAGTTAGTAGGATTTGATTCGATTTGATTTTCAGGTACATGATATTCTCTTCTCCAATACACTGAGGATGTGATAATTAGTGGTAAATAATGTTAGAGAGAGCTTTAATTGTTCTTTGATCCAATAAATATACAATAGACAGTAGAGAGAGCTAATCAGTTGCCTTTATTGTCTATATATTTCCTTTCTCTCTCAATTCTATACCTTTTCTTACCTTGTAGGGAGGATTTTGAACTCTATTCCTATGTCTTTGTTTGCTTGTTCTCACTGTCTGTATGGATTATAAAGAGGTGATCATATAAGTTACAATTTGGTTTATGCTCTTCTCATCCCCACTGCCAGGCCAGCTAGCAAGGGAGAGGTCCAAGCGATTTAATAGCGCAATAGATTTTTTTTTTTTTTTAATTCACAAAGGTCACTAAGCATAATTATATTTTAACATTAATGTCAAGACAAATTAAGGTTGCTTTACTCTTCTAGACAATCCTTTTAGCTGTTAAATCCCATTGGTTTAACTGTGGGGCTGTCCTGCATTGGATGTTCGATATGCTGCACATGAACACACAATGGATGGTGTTGTAGGCATGTCATGTATTCTTAGTGACAAGTTATGAAATGTTAATAACATGATACAGGTGCATAATGTAATTGGTCAAATTCATTTATGTTCCAGTATTTTCAGTTTCCAAGAGAAGTCACTAATGCGGTAATGTTGGAACTAGCAGATAATTTTCAGTTTCCAAGAGAAGTCACTAATGCGGTAATGTTGGAACTAGCAGATAATCCTTCGTGGGGTCCTGAGCTATCCAGTTTTACATACGATTATGTACTTATATGGATACAAAGAGTATCACCTAAAGATACATGCTTTTTGTATGTCTGCTGTTTGGTTCAAGTAATCAAATTAGGTGCTAATTTGATTTTACACAAATTGCACGTTTCAGGAAAGGGAGGTTGAGGATATGTTAAATCGGAAATACGGAGATTTCAGTCAATTAAATAGTTTAGATTATTAATTTCCATAATGTTGAGTTTTAACTTGTAATACTAAATTAAGACATTATATGTCAAGATATTACAAATATTTTGAAATAAGAACCATGAAATATAATTCATTTCTCTTAACATGTTATTTGACTTCTTATTACAACTAATCTCATTTCTGCTGTTTGATTGATTATTATCAACAAGATGGATGTTTCACATTAGGGTGGTTAGGAACTTACTGGAGAGTTAAAAATTACTTCTGACCTTCAGTTATGAAGGGTGGTTAGAAACTGGGGAGTTAAATATATATTTACGTAAATTTGATCATTTTTTATTGTGCATTTTGCAATTTAGACCCTTCGGAGTTGGCTAGAGCGGCAGACCAAATAGAGGCTGGAAAAGTTCGGAGATTTGGAAGTTGGCGCGAAGCCGCTCGGTTAAAAGATTTGAAGAAGTCCTAGAATTAAGTTTGGGAAAAAAAAATGAAACATCATAATTCTAAAAAAGAACGCAACAGAACTTGTCCTAGAGCAGATTTCGTACTAACATATAGATAACACAACTCGTCCAAGTTCGTATTATGCAACCACAGTAAAACGTTAACAGGGCAATGTGAAACGGTTACTTGGCAATGTGAAATGGTTACAGGTCAATGTGAAACGGTATAATTCTAATTGAAACGGTAACACTGGCATGTGAAACGGTAACAATACGATGTAAAATAAATGTGAAACGTTAACAGGTCAATGTGAAACGGTAACACAACTATGTAAAATCACGATTGAATATAAATCGTGATCAAGAAACGGGTTCAAAAATTACTAATTAATCAAACTTCAGGCGAATTGATCAGTCGTGATTAAGAGAAAGAGAAGAACAACGAACCTTCCAGAACAATCTGTAACCAATGCTGCACTTCGGAGCTCAACAACACGCCTGAAAGTAGAACCAAAAACGATCATAATTCCTTCTTCAATTGGAGAAATTAATCTATTAGAACGTTCAGTTGAATATGAATCGCAATCAAGAAATGTGTTCTGAACAATTAATGACGCTAAATTGAACGATGAAGAACAGATCATAGAAACAAAAAACGCTAAAATAATGACGCCAAATTGAAGGATGAAGAACAAACATAGAAACAAAAAAAGGCTAAAGTAATGATGCTAAATTGAACGATGAAGAACATATTATAGAAACAAAAAAACGCTAAATTGAACGATGAAGAACATATTATAGAAACAAAAAACGCTAAATTGAACGATGAAGAACAGATCATAGAAACAAAAAACGCTAAATTGAACGATGAAGAACAGATTATAGAAACAAAATCAGAACAACAGCGAACCTGTTACACAGCTGAAGACGAAGGCCGTTAATTCGGTTATACCCAAATCGCATTTTTCTTTTTTATTTCGTGTTACGTTTTCTAGTTAGCTAAAGCGGCGTCGTTTAGTTCGTTGTTAGGCGACGTCGTTCGAGTGTTAGTCATGCAGCTCGCATGGTGAGGCATATAATCCTGCATGCTCACCCTGTCATTTTCAGTTTTGATCAAATAACAGATTCTCTCTATCTTCTTCGCTTCTCTCTCACGCACTCAGCGCTCACACGAGCACTTATCACCGTCACCTTCATGACAACTGGCATCAGAGCCAGGTTCTGCAGCCATGGCAACGAAAACGCACGCACAGCGCATTGATGCTCTGGAATCACAACTTTCCGATTTGATGCAAGGCCAGACTGATTTGATGAAGGGGCAAGCTCAAGTGGAGACGAGGCTAGAATCGAAACTCGAGGGAATCGGGGAGAACATTAAGGATCAGATCCTAGCAGCTATGAAGGAACAGTGAACAGTGAACCCAATCGATATCCCTGCTCCGAATATCGTATTCGGTTCAGCTACTGAAGGAAGTGTTAATCGGGAACGGTCGAGTGCTACCTACACCTCCTATAAGTCCAGCTAGCTAGCTTACCCAATCAAGCAATGGGGGCTGCACAACCAACTGCTACTGTGAATAACATGATGCAACAAGGAGGTAAATCTCTTTATTTACCATTTCCAAAGTTTACTGGGGAAAATCCAAGGCAATGGCTGAGGAAATGTTATCGTTACTTTCTGCATAATCCTATGAGGGGATGTTTCTTTTGGCTTTGGGTGGTTTTAAAAACCAGATTTTTGAAATCCTGGTTTTTGAAATCCCGATGAATAGTAATATGGGTGTTTCTTTTGGGTTTTGGAATAGTGAAGGATTTAACTTTATGTCAAATCAAGTTGTAAGATTGAATGAGTTTGTATTATTATATTATTGTTTGGTGAGATTATAATGATTAGTTGATTAAATGTATTATATTATTGTATTATTATATTATTATAGTATTATTATATTATTGTTGAAAAAGAATATAATGATTGGAGTAATATTATATAGATATAACTTTATGTCAAATCAATATGTTTGATAAGGGTGGTTTTGAGTGGATTTTGAAAACCGGTTTTTAAATCCCGAAGTAAAACGGGTTTTGGATCTTGAAATCCAAAACCTGGTTTTTAAAACCAAAAAGAAACATCCCCTGAGTGACTGAGATAAACTAAGCCTAGTATCAATGAATCTAGAAGGAGAAGCTGATAATTGGTTTGTTGATTATGTGGATGAAATGGGGAGCTTTTACTGATTTAGTGATGGAGAGGTTCCTGAATCCTGATGGTGGTAGTTTGATTGCACAATTCAATCGGCTACGCCACACAGGATCAATCCAGAGCTATATTACTGAATTTGATGAACTTAGGGCTTAGAGAATTATGTTCCAATCCAACTGATCAATATTTTGAGTATCAAGGTTTAACACAAACTTGAGGAGGACCTTGCAGGGATTAAATGTTACAAAAAATCGTGTAAAGACAAAAACAATAAAATATACTTGTTCTTATAATAACATTGATGAAAGCTATCAAACGGCCAGGCGATGTGAAGAACTTAAAGGTCAGAGGGCACCTAAAATGAGCTCACACACACCAACTGACAAAGAGAAACACCCCTCAACTTATAACCCAGCTCCTAGAACCTTCCCAATCAAGAAATTGAATGCTGCAGAGAGGGAGGAACGGAGAAAGAAGAATCTATGCACTGTGATGAGGTGTTTCATATTAAATCTGTGAATTGAGAGCAGAAAGTACCTTCTGGGAGTTGAAGCAATTCGTCGGGGGCAATTTCGCCGGCGATGGGCGGCTGGGACGTGCTTTCAAAAATATGAGGTAAGGCGTGAGCCACTAAGTCGCCTGTCATGAAGTCTGCCCAGGCCCTATTTGGGCTTCAGCCGGCGCGGGGGCCTGCGGCAACGCCTCCTGGGCCGTAGGAAACGAACTCGTGGGTGGGAGGGAGGGACGAAGGGGAAGGGTTTCTGTGAGTTGTGATTGTCTGATTAATTTACTAAAATTAGAAAGTACGGAGTATAAATTATAAAAATATATATATTTATTTTTTTCAGTTTTTTTTTCGGTTTTGCGGTTAACCGGTTTTACTATTTTAAGGGTTTACAGTTTACTAGTTTAAAAATTAAAATACTCCCTCCGTTTTTTAATAAGGTTTCCATTCACTCTTGGCACAAAAATTAAAAAAATGAGTAAAATATTCTCTTATACAAATTATATGTTGTTTCTGAATGATTGTACAAACTTAGTTGGGTATTCAATGTAATACATCTAAAATAAATAAAGTATAATTTAAAATTTAATGCTTTGAAAGGTAATATGCAACAGAAGGTTAAAAAATATTATTACTTTACAGCCATAAGCTCCCAAAGACCTTGCATAGCCGAAGGTTAATATTGATTTTTAACTTTTCAGTTAATTCTTTGAACTGTAGTCTGTGACCGCAGGTTAAAAAGTATTTTTAACTCCAGCCAAAAAAGCTCCTAAACACCTTGCATAACCAACGGTCAATGTTGATTTTTAACTTTCCCTTGACTTAATCAATAAAGAAACTTTAGGTTAACTTATGAATTTAACTTTCCATTGCGCGGTCGGAACACGGCCTAAATATTACTTCTGTTGTTTAATTTTTTTCTGTAAATATATGATTATTTCAATTTGTAATAATAGTTTATGTTATAAGTTGTGTAATAATATGCTAATGTAAAATATATGTTATACATCAAAGAAAGTCATGCGCATCAGATATTTTGAATCAGTTGAAGAGTCCTTATTACTTGGCACCGTGTCCTCTTGACTGGAACTCCCCATTATAAGCTCGCATCAGAATAATATGTAGAGCGACAAAAATCAAATGCTTGGAAACTAGTTAGAGAACGTGGAGGCATCTTCTGAATAATCAGTAATGGTTGTTAGTAGCATATATGAGCATAAAACACAAATAGTCACTCTGATTAAACACTTTACAAGATAAAATTGCCATTTTTTTTTTTGCTTAAAAAACAGATGTGCTTAGTTAGAAAAACACCCGTACAAAGATGGATTACTATAACTATAGTACACTGCCTAAGAAAAAGGATTAGGAGGTAAAACTTCCCGGCACTTGTTTACACTGATCCAACTCACATTTCTAAATCCTTTCGAGTGGCTCCTATAAGCATCGAAGGATTTCTTTTTTCTTTCACGAGGAATAAGGACTAGTAATCCAATCTTTCTACAACTCATCTTTCGAGTCCTCGTCCGTCTTGGGAGTTTCTGTTTCCTTTTCAGCCTCCACTGTTTCTTCCACCACATCTTCTTCCTCCTCAACGGCTGCATCAGGGCTGATGTTGAGGCTGTTCTTCACCGAACCGTAGATTCGAGAAGCAAAATCCTTAGGATCAGTGGGTGAAAACCCGCTCTCCATAAGGGCTGTTTGGTATATAAGTTGAGCTGTTTGTTTTACACCTTCATCCTGTTCAATGATAAATAACCAAATTTAACAAACTGCAAAATACCCACTATGAAGTTGCGAAAATCTACTTGAGAAGATGGGCAATTAATTAGATTATCTTTTAAAAATGATTGAACTCAGTACGTGTGGAGAGGTCATATAAGAGACGTTGAGTTTGAATTGTACCTCGGGATCAGTAACAATCCTCTCACGAAGCTCCTTGATGATAGGGTGCCTGGGGTTAATTTCGAGCACCCTCTTACCACGCATGTAAGCTTGCTTGTTAGCATCAGATAGAGTTTGGGATTGCATAATCCTTTCCATGTTTGCAGTCCAACCGAATTTCGATGTCACAACTACACATGGGGTGTCGGCCAACCGGTTGCTTATCTTCACATCATCCACATTTTCACTGTCCAGAGCTTTCTTCCACCATTTAGTCAGACCCTTGAACGATTCCTTGAGTTCTTTGTCTTTGGAGTCTTTCCCGATTTTCAGTCCCTCTTTTGATACGTTCTGGAATTTCTGGTCCTCATAATCCATCAGGTATTGCATCAGATACTCGTCTACTGGGTCCGTGAAGAAAATGACCTGGAACAACATTTGAAATTGAGTTATGATATAGCAAGATAAAAGTAAAACACTCAAAATTGATTAATCGCCCCTCACAGAGACAGCTGGACTAACATTGCTTACGTGATATTATAATAAGACGCAAACATATTACGAGTAATTTCAATTAATTTTTTTTTTTAAAAAATCACAAATTAATTATCATCGTAAAACACTTAATTACGAATACAGGACTAATATTGAAGCATTTTAAAATTCATGGGACTTGATTGAAAAAATGATTCTTATGGGACTAAAATCGCCAATACCCAATAGATATGAGACCAATTTCACAGTTTACTCCTCAAAATTAGAAGAATGCCCTTGTGCACTTACCTCATAATTCTTCTTTGTTAGTCTCTCAAGGAATGGAGACTTCTCCAGTTGTTCTTTGCTTGTTCCGGTGATGTAAAAGATATCTTTCTGTCCGGACTTCATGCGTGAGATGTACTGATCCAGTGAGGTAAGCTTACCATCTGATTTAGTGCTGCAACATCAAAATTTTATTCTTTTAAATCAAACAATACAATAATTGCTGAATTGCAACAAATTATATGTTGCTTAAAACCAACTTACGTTTCAAACCGAAGGAGTTTTGCTAAGCGGTTCCTATTAGTTGCATCCTCGATAATACCAAGCTTAATTGACTTGCCAAATTCATTCCAAAACTTTGTGTATTGACCTTTCTTCTCATTGTCATCGCTAGATTCTTCAATATCTGCAGAGGTATTTTGTATTTTCAAATTATGTGAGAACCTGTGTGTGTGGGAGTAATGAATTGGAAGAATAGAGAAGATATTCAACATATACAGACAGCTAACTTGATCTTATTATTATTAAAACAACTTAACTATGTTAAAGTTTGTTGATTTCTTAATTTCAGGCATGCCATACCTTTCTTATCACTAGATTCATCAGGATCCTCTTCAGCAAGTTTACGGATCATATCAAGGGCCTTGCGGATAAGTTTTTTCTTTATTGTTTTCAAGCTGCTATGTTGTTGTAACATTTCTCTCGACACGTTAAGTGGCAAGGTGTCAGAATCAACGAGACCCTAATCACATAGGCCAAACAATTAGAAACCGGAAAAATAAAGCTTAATATTGTAACAAGAACAGTTTGATAAAATGAAAATTACCATCAAGAAATTCAAATACTTGGGTAGAAGCTCATCAAATTCATCAGAGATAAAGACACGTCTAACGTATAATTTCAAGTTGGACTTGTTTGAATTGTAATAGCTCTCATACAAATCACTAGGAGCCTTTGGAGGCACGAACAGTACAGCCTTGAATTCAACATCACCTTCAGCAGTAAAGTGACTCCATGCTAGAGGCTTCTCATCACCAAAGTCCTGAACGTAAAGTTCAGAATAAAATTAAAATCTGCTTCAACAAATAAATAAATGAAAGCTAGTTGCCCAGTTCAGAAAATGATACAAACCTTGGCAAGAGAGTGATAAAACTTTGTATACTCTTCATCTGTCACTTCCTTTGGACTCCGTAGCCATATAGCTTTCATATCATTCAAAAGTTCCCATTCATGTGTAGTTTTCTTAATTGTCTTTGTTTTGGGTTTGCTATCCTCCTTTTCAGCATCTTCTTCCTCTTCTTCTTCATCAGAAGATTTACTTTCAGCTGTTAATGCCATAAGGGGGGTGTTGGTAAAAATGGAGAAAGAGCTAGAATACAGGTTACTTAAACATTCTACTCAAGCAAAGTAAATTACAGAATATGCATGGGACAGGGAAAATAGCAGATGTATCACATACAAGTTTCCTCATCTTCACTGGAGTCGTCTTCATCAGCAGGAACCTCCTCATCAACTTCTTTTGTAGCCCATAGGTTTATGGGGAAGTTGATAAATTCAGAATACTTTTTCACCAAATCCTGCAATAATTTTCAAGGGATAAATCATTATGCTCAAGGAAATTTAAGCACTACTTAGATACAACAATATATATGAAAGGCTTTCCAGTGCGTTGATAATGATATATACGACTAAATCATATAAAACTGATTACCACTCTCCATCCCTTATTAACAAATTTGTATGTTCCCAACTTAGTTTCCAATACAGGCAGCTCTTCCACTAATTTACATAACAGTACTGTAGACCCTTTTTAGAGACCAACTCCACCTCATCTTTAGAATTCATATGATTTAGGTTAATGATAACATTTTCAAAACCAAAGAGAACAAGACAAGAAAATATAAGTTAATCTTAAGCTAGGTGAGCATATAAGGGTCCTCATGGGCTAGTAATGCTCAGATCACTTTCTTAAATTCTTTTAACAAGCTCGAAAATTTGCAATGGATCACCAATTTCTCTTCATGGTAATACAAGTCAAGAAAGGCGATACAAGGAACTGAAAAAAAAAATTGTCACGGATTAAAAACAGGGAAGGAAATGGCAAGCTAAATGCCCACTTTCACATCATCCAGGGCAGAAGAACCTGTATTCCTGGAAAATATTTCGTAATCTAAGGTACAAATAAGCCACTAAAGTGTTTTCAAGTACAAATATAGGATTACTTTGGTCAATACTAAAAGTCAAGTTGTTTACAGATCAAGCTAAAAATTAAGAAGAAACTATACGAGTACGGACCTATTATTTGGTGAAAAATTCCAAACTCAGGCCTGACAGGATATTATTTCATATCTAAGGAGAAGATTCAAACTAACAACAGACTCATGAATGGACCAACATAATAAAGGTGTATTTAAATATATTTAACAGAGTAAACAGCCATTAATTATGTGTATGACATGTCTGGAAAGAGGGAAATTTAGGCATAAAGTACTTAAAACAACTTAAAAGTGTCACCACACTGTAGGCCAGAGGAAGAAATTCAACAAACAGAAGCCATTTAGCCCTGTGTTAAAAAGTCTATAAAAGAGTTCATTCAGGTGTATTTGATAGTATAGGATTCTTAACATGCCCTAACTTATTTCTGCCAGGGTTGCTAAAACGGATGTCACATAAAGCACAATATAACAGGAAGAACTTAAATGATGCATCCATTTCTTATAGCAAACATATATATCCAGCATGTAAGTACTTGAAAATAAAAGAGTATTTACAGTTAATCAACCTTTAATTTGAACTCGTCCAAGTACTCCTGTGCTTCATCTCTGAGATGCAATCTGATTTCAGTCCCACGACCAAGTGGCTCATTCCATTCATCCTCTGATATCGCAAAAGCTCCATCAGCCTTTGACTCCCATACGTACCTGTAAGTGATCAAGTTTTTACATACTTAGTGTCTTCCATCAAGAGACATCTGCAGTAGATAACATACTATGGAACTAGGTCCGAGATACATACTGTTTATCGTCATTATGCTTGCTAATCACTTCAACATAATCTGCCACAAGATATACGGAGTAGAATCCAACACCAAATTGCCCAATAAGGTTAAGATCACCACTTGTTTGCATTTTCTCCACAAATGCTGCAGATAGCATATCATAAACAATTAGCTATGATTATCACCAAACCAGCAACAGCAGCATCGTACAGGTTATACATTAAAGTCATTAAAAATTTCAAATCATTTATAGTTACCTGATGTTCCAGATTTGGCAATGGTACCCAAGTTCTTGATCAAATCCTCCTTTGTCATTCCTATACCTCTATCACGGATGGAGAGTATTTTCTTCTCCTTGTCCAATTTAATCTACAATTACCATAAAAGAAGCCTTAGTAATCTCAAGTATCATTAAACTTTCAGGGGAAAAAAACGTAGTATATACATACATACATACATGTATACTTTTATTATTTTTCCCATATGAACTTCCACATTTAAATTTAACTGCTTAAGTATTTAGGACTAAAGATAATGTATATAGTGGAAAATCTTCAATTGACAAACATGATTAACAATATTAAATCAAGTGGACCAAACCCCTACGAAGTAACATAACAAGCTCCTAATATAAGCTTTCCCAACTGTAATAAGCAATTGTGAACATAATATCATCCCGTAACTACAAACCTGAATCTCGAGCTTGGCATCGTCACCTTCACCCAAAATTTCTTTGTCGGTGAGTGAAAGGAACCTAATCTTGTCAAGAGCCTGAAACAAAGTTTAAGCATCAAACCGGAGTGTTGCCTCAAGTGAACTCATGAATAATAATACAACATAGAACAACAAAACTCACATCTGAAGCATTCGAGATCAACTCTCTCAAGAAAATATCTTTATTACTGTATAGAGAGTTGATAATAATATCCATAAGGCGCGACACCTCGGCCTGGAACTCAAATTTCTCTGCATTTGATCGGAGAGTTTTTCTGGACATAGACTCCGCTTCTCTAAATCATAACAACAAACATGAATAAGTTGCCAGCAAATGTTAGCGGATTCAGCGAATTAAGATTCAAATTCACCTCTTGACGACATCAGAATCAGTAGATAATCCATTCGGAACGGCACCGATCCTCTCCTCCACCTTCGGCGGATCTACCGGCGCATCCAAATCGACTTCTGCATTTGCCTGAATTTTCCTTCCTACAAAATTTCAAATCATATCAGACGAAACTTCGATCATCCGAAATGTAACACATTCAACCAAAACCTTAGCTCGAAAACTAAATTAAGCAAGGTAAACTCAAGCATTCCTGAAAGCGATAAATCAGCCGCCAAATATAGTTAAACAAATATACCTTGATCTGGAAGAAGAGATAGTAGGCATATCAGAAATAGAACGGAAGGGATCGTCCACTTCCTCATTGTTCAATTTGCTGCGAAATCTTAGCTCTAGAATGTTTTATGTCGAATTATTCAGTGCAACCTAGTGCGAGTGAGTGAGTGTTTATATGGTGGGAGAGTGATATCTTGCAGGCTAGTAGACCACCGCCACGAGTATGAGCACTTTGATTGGCTAGGATTTGCCACGATGGAGAATCAAACGGCTGTGATGAGTTTATTGACACGTGGGCGATGTTTATTGGGCGAGGCATGCTTATTAGACGTGGTGGCACTGTAGCTTCTGGAAGACTCCATGGAGAAGACTTTGAAGACCGGCAATTATAGAGTGTGGAGTCTATGGATTTCGTAGACAATGAATTTCTATTGGTCGAGGCATGCGTCAAATGTGACCAATCTTTTTTATACGAAGAGCCTGCACTAATATAATAGGTCAAAGCAACCCCAAATGACTAGTGTTGGAATGGATTATTGAGGGAGTACAAATCTATTATTGGACAAATATTTTTATATAGATTTGCATAGATTCTAAAAAAAAAATTTGTGTAAATTCATAAAAAAATTAAAATCGTCAAATTGTTTTTTTTAACATTTACTTATTTTATCATACTTTTAATTTATGTGATTCTTTCTTGTATACTAATTCAGATTTATATATTTTAGGATTGATATGACTTTTCTAAAAGACTTCATTTAAAAATTCCTTAAATTATACTGGAGAAATAATTTTCTAGTACATTTGGGGATCCCTTACTATACTACTACGTAGTACAATCACTTTCCAGTACATTTCTAGTACATTTGGGGATCTCTTACTATACTACTTTACTTTACTACGTAGGCCTTAGGTCCTGGGTTCGAATCATGGGGAGGGGAAAAAGGGATGGGTATTTAACTTCCATAAATAAAAAAAAAAATTACTACGTAGTACAATCACTTTGCAGTACATTTCACATAGGGTGGAAATGGGTCAGGCCTTAGTAGGCTTTAAGAAAAAAAGTCTGGTCTGTTATGTATTTTTTAGGCTCAAGCTTGGCCCATGGCCTATCATAGACTTTTTTTAAAGGCTCAAGTCTGACCTTTTTAATAAATAGATCGGACCCGAAAGCCTGGTTTTTAAGTCTTATTAGTTTTTTTTTTTTTTAAAAACGTCTAAAATAGTATTATTATCAAATTATAAAAATTAACTATTTAAATCTCAAAATGAAGAAATAGAAGTAATAGCAAATTTATTAAATGTTTTAAAAAAATATTCAACAATTTTTTCTAACTATTATAAAGAAAAATATAACTAGTGTTACTAAATTTTCTTACTTATTTATTTATTTAAAAATTACATATTATATAAGTATATATTTATAATATATATATATATATAAAGTTATATAGGCCGGCCTATTGTGCTTAAAAGGCTTACGAAAAAACTTGAGCCCGACCTATTTAATTAAATAAGCTTCTAAAAAAGTTTGAGCCCGGATTGTTAATTAAATTAGTTGAGCCGAGCTTTAATAGACCGAGCCATAGGCCCCTGTCGGGTAGCCTAGCCCATTCCCACCCCTAATATTTTCACATTTACAAATAAACATTTCACATTGACACCCAATATTTCACATTCACAAACAAACATTTCACATTTAAAAGTGATTGTATTAGATTGGGGGGAAGTTGGATTTTATATCAAAAAGTCAATAATCACAATTATACTCCGTAATATAATTTTGGATTTTTAAAGGTTTATTGGAGTACATTTTTTCTTTTTTTGAGGCATCCCTCCCCTCACTTCCCCACTCATTTATATTTTCTAACTAGATTAGCACCTACGTATTACCCGAAAAGTTAATAAAATAAATATTTATATTATAAAAAATTAAATAATTTTATAAAGTAAATTTTAAATAAATTGTGTGAAAAACAGACGAAATGGGACGTTTAATTTTTAATATTTAATAAATATGAAAACAACTTTAAAAAAAATATAAAATTTCGAAAAAAAAAAGCAATTTAAATAATAATAAAATAACTCTAAATAAATTGTAAGTCACCCTCCAATATCAACCACAACACCTTAAATAAATAAATATTTTGGTTAATTGCCAATTAAATCACAACATTTTCCTCATTTGCCATTTAATCTAAACTTTAAGATAATTGTAAATAAATCACAAACTTTAAATATAGTTGCAATTTAGTATTTTTGACAATTTCAATTGTGTTCGGATCTAACATAATTTAAAGTTTTTAATGACATAACAACACCTTAATAAAACAATATTATTTTTGAATCAAAGATATGATTTAGGGACAAAGTGGACTTCTAAGAAGTCTAATTTGCAATAATATTTAAACTTGGTGATTTATTTACAATTATTTTAAGGTTTAGATTAGATTGCAAATATTCCATAGGTGGTGATTTAATTTGCAATTAGCCCTTTTTAAAATTAACGACCTCATTAAATTATGACACATAAGCCAAATTAACGACAAAATGACACATAAGCCAAATTAATCAGAAGATGACACACCATCAATTTAAACTCCCTATTAGTATATAAGGGGATTCTATATTATTGTGTATTATGTATATATAACAAATTTGTTAATCTTGTAAAATAATATAATTATTTATATAATACATATGTATAAAATTATATAATAAGTTTTACATATACATTTTCGAGCTTTATTTTTTAAATACATTAAACTTATAAATTTAAAATAATTACAGAAAAAAATTAATTGAGATATGAGATAAAAGTAATTATAAAATAAAATTCAATACACACCAATAGAAATACATTTTAGATTGTATTTTACTCAAAAGTACATTAAATCATTTAAAAATAAACAAAGCTAAAGAATAAAATGAATACTACAATAAAGTTAAGTAAATAAAATAAAAATTAATTTAATTAGTCAATATTAATATAATAAAAATTTCAACATTTCATACCAACCACAACACCTTAAATAAATAAATAATTAATTAGGAATAAAATTCAATAGTTAATAGAAATATAATATTTTAAAATAGTTTATGAATCATATCTTATTCAACCAATAATTTAATTACACATAATACTTTTTAAAATTAACAATCTCCTTAAATTATGACACATAAGTCAAATTAACCACAAAATGACACATAAGTCAAATTAACTAGAAGATGACACATTATTAATTTAAACTCCCTATTAGTATATAGGATGATTCTAATTTTATATCAATTCTACATTTTTATTCATCCTCTTTCTTCTCCAATCATTTATATTCTCTAATTACAATTGGGCTAATTGCAAAAAAAATCACGACTTTTAGTGTATTTATCAATTACAACATATTCTTTTTTTCTTTGCAATTTGATACACCACCTTTTTATGTTTTGCAATTCGATGCACCATTATATTTTTCGGCCAATTTTAATTTAACTTGGCGCCGAAAATAGCGAACTAACCACGTTGTTGACACATAGACTATCAACTAATAATTTTTTTTAATGAATAACACACATTTTTTAAAATATTTTTACATAAATTGCACACTAATCCATCAATATATATTTTCTTTGATGTTCGATAAAATTCTCCATCATTACGCTTTAATATTATAGGTATTGATTGGGGTGTTTTCCATCTCAAACTCTTGTCTCCATACAAATGTGATATCTATATAATTTTATTTAAAAAAAAAAAAAACAATCAAGAAGTTATGCAAAACAATTCATATAATTATATTTATTCCTTTGATGTGCATTAAAGTGTTTTACAAAAAAAAAAAAGTTATAACCAAGTCGTGCATTAACCAGAATCATATTTAATTATTTCTCTATTGTCTTAATTTTTTTTCTTTATGTCACTTTATTTTTTTCTTAATCACATAAAATAGTTTTTCGGATGTTTATTGATTCACGCGTTATACAACACTAAATAAACAACCGCAAGTGTACGGCGTCTATTGTAGCGCGATAAGCACGAGGTCGATCCCACGAGAAGGTTAAAGCATAAAAGGGTAGTTTGCTAGTTGAATTCTAAATAGACGTGATCGAATAAATTGAGTGTTGAATTACCCCTAAGATTGCCTAACTATGTGTCACAAATAGACAACGAAAGAGTAAATATAAAGTCGATCAACTAATCATGCAAAATAGGAAAACGAAAGTAAAACGATTGTAACTCAAAGAGAAAAGGTGGGTTCCAAGGCAATTGTATTACTTAGATGTCCGTTTATGAATGTTATCTCGTTTAGATGGCCATTAAGTTTATCTCATATAGGGTGATCACACAAGAAGAATTAATTAATCTCTCGATCTAATTAACCAAAGGCGCAATGTAACATAAGTTCGTATCCCTACCTCACAAACGTTGCATCGCCTAAAATAGCTCCTAAGATCATTCAAGTCCCTCTCCGATAATTAATCCTCTCCCGAGCTCATAATAATACCGGGTTGCATATTCGCATACGATTAAATGGAATAAATCTCCCGATCTTACCCCAATTAACAATAAATCAAGCAAATCATTATGGCCAATAACAACATGCTTTACAATGAATAATTGAATATGCAAATACGAGATAAACACCAATTAAAGCAAGAAATTACTCATAAACATCAATCCAAGTCTTACAATGCCTTAGAACCACAAAGTGTTTAGCTAACTACTAACATAATCAAATTACAAATCCCAAATGAAATAACTAAATAAAAAGGAAAAGAAAGAGAAAGCTTAGTCTAGAATGTGGTGGGGAATGGAATTTGAGAGCTATTGCATCCTTTCTTCCTTGATTTGATGAAGAATTGAGAGAGAAATGGCCAAAACACCTCCAAGTATGTGTGACTATGTGTGGAATTGGGGAAGAATGTCTTGGGTTTCAAGAATGGGGACTTATATAGTGTTGGGGAAGGGTTTGGATGGCATATTTGCAAGTAGATCCCTCAAAATTGGAGAAAATACAAGTTTGGCACCGAAAATGGGATGACTCGGCCGAGTTGGGGTCACTCGGCCGAGTGAAACACTTTAAAAAGCGTGTTGGCGATTTTTCCAGCTCTTACTCGGCCGAGTAAGCTCACTCGGCCGAGTGGTCTTCAAATCCCAATGGCTACGTAAATATTTACTCGGCCGAGTAAGGTAGATTCGGCCGAGTAAGGTTACTCGGCCGAGTGATGTCCAATTCAGGGGCTACGCATTCCACCTTACTCGGCCGAGTAAGCTCACTCGGCCGAGTGCGCAGTAGAGGCCAAAGTTGCAGATTCGGCCGAGTAACCTCACTCGGCCGAGTTGCCTCCTCTTCTCGTTTCATGCATAACTTTCGCCTCGGGTGTCGGATTGACTCGATTCCTTTGGCTAATCCACTCCGTTTTTCGAGATGAATCCAACCGTGCACTCCTCTTTACGGTCCGATCACTTGTGGTCTGTGTTTTGCTCCAAATTCCATCGTTTTACCTACAAAATCGACAAAACACACCCTTTCTCTCATTTTGGCTCAAACAATCATAATCAATGCCTAAATCAATGAAATCTACATCAAAACATGCTTCACATGTGCCTCTAAAACGTGTAAATTCCACCCGAATCAAACTCCCCCAAACTTAAAATGTTGTTTGTCCTCAAACAACTAAGCACTTAAAGCAATGAGGGTGGAATGATCACAATGGAATATTCAATGTAATTCACACATGCAAAGTAGGGTGTAATGATATCTCTTTCTCAAAGTGCATTTCTCAATGAAAGTCATAGGCTCAATATTGCAATCCACATTCATAGATCAAAGAATGCACAAGTACACAACACATTGTGATGGGAAACATAATCCAAATGCTCAAGTCCTCTACTCACATGATGAAGTGTTTCTCTCAAACACACAAACAAATTGAGGATATTAATATACTCATCAACCAAGTTATGCTATGCAATCACCATATGCTTGCCCAACTTCTACTTTCTACACACACTCAAATGCTCAACAATGTGATCAATAGGACTTAATCAAGGATGTAACATTGGTTCTTTGGACAAGGTAGGATGAATTTAGGATTTTGTGACTCTTCTAGTGGAGGACAAAGCTTATTGTTTTACAATGTGTGCTTTTCACTTTCAAAGCTTACAAACTTCATCCTCACTTTTCTTTTTCTTTTCTTTTTCAAGCATTCATCACCTCATCTTTTGAACCATTTTCTTTTCAAGCTTTTGGGGCTCTTTGTCCCTTTTTTCCTTGATTTTCTTTTCATCTATCTCTTTTTCTTCTTTCAACTTTTCCAACTTCTCTTTTCACCAAAAGTATTCATTCAAGCACATGTTTTCCACTTTGTCTTTTATCCTCCACTAGATGTAGGCATCAAAGGCTCAAAAAGGCTAAGTGGTTAACATTGTAGTTTGCCAAGAAAATGAGGAATTAAGCTCAAGGGGCTAACTACGGAAAATTACTTCGGTTTTGGGAAATTTTGGCTAAGTGACTCTTTTAGAACAAGATGGCCTATATCACATCACATCATCTCACACAATCATGCTTTCAAACAAGAACTTAGGCAAGTTCTAGGATCACTAGCAATAACCTAGTCCACTCTCAAATGAACTAAACCGGATTACATGCTCGATTTAAGGCTCAATTCTCACCGATTTATTCAATAGGACTCTCACATTCATCAAATGTCCCCAAACAACAACACATCATATATCCATGTTATCCAAGATTACAAATACGAACCCAATTATGAAACTATATCCAACATCAATCATGCTTATATTCAAAGCAAATAAACATCATCACAACTACTCAACAATGGACTCCAATGACTATTCATGCTCACATTTCACCAATTGTCCACTACCCAACATATGCTCAAAACCAACCTAAACAATCTAAGCATGTGAAAGTCAAATGTGCGCCGGTGCAAAATGTGACACAAGTAGAATGACGAACCGGTGCAAGGGTAACAACTAGTAGAAAAATAAAAGAAAAATAACTCCCCCAAACTTAGAATTTTACTATGTAAAAATTCTAAGTTTGGGGCTACAAGTTGTTACCTCCCTCCTTGCACATCCAATGTTTCTTCAAAGATCACCATTGCAACACTTGCTTCCTCTCTCCAAAGTTGGTTTTGCTTTCTTCTCTATTCTTCAAGATCATCCATACCTACAAAATAAACCAAGCTATCAACACTACTAAAGCAATAACAACAAGAAAGCAATAAAACCTTGGGTTGCCTCCCAAGAAGCGCTATTTTTAACGTCCTATGCCGGACGGTTCTCTCTACTTTCAAGCCTCATCCAAGCGGAGTGATTCCACTCTTCGAATTTGTTCATTTCCAAAGTAGTGCTTCACTCTTTGACCATTAACCACAAAGGTTCTTCCATCTTTATCACAAATCTCTACATTTCCCATGGGTGTTACCTTCTTTATCACAAATGGCCCCGACCACTTTGACTTCAACTTACCCGGAAATAACTTCAACCTTGAGTTGAACAATAAAACTTGTTCTCCCACTTGGAACTCCCTCTTTTCAATCATCTTGTCATGAAACCTCTTGGCTCTCTCTTTGTGAATCTTGGAATTCTCAAAGGCTCCATTCCTAAACTCATCAAGCTCATTAAGCATCATCTTCCTTCTTTCTCCGGATGCCTTAAGATCAAGATTCAACTCGTTAATGGCCCAACGAGTTCTCAACTCCACTTCAACGGGTAGATGACAAGATTTACCATACACAAGTTGGTAAGGAGATGTGCCCAAAGGTGTCTTGTAGGCGGTTCGATATGCCCAAAGAGCATCATCCAACTTGATGGCCCAATCCTTCCTCTTCAATCCAACGGTTTTCTCCAAAATTTGCTTCACTTCTCGATTAGCAAGCTCCGTTTGTCCATTTGCTTGAGGGTGATAAGGTGTGGTCACTCTATGCTTCACTCCATACTTTGCTAAGAGTTGGTCTAGCCACCGGTTGCAAAAGTGTGAACCACCATCACTCACTAGTGCTCTTGGAGTGCCAAAACGAGTGAAAATATTTTTCCTCAAAAAGTTGAGGACCACCTTGGCATCATTTGTAGTGGTTGGAATGGCTTCAATCCACCTAGAGACATAATCAATGGCCAAAAGGATGTATGAAAATTCATGAGAATTGGGGAATGGCCCCATAAAGTCTATCCCCCACACATCAAAGAGCTCCACCTCAATCACATTCTTCATAGGCATCTCATGTCTCCTTGAAATGTTCCCCATCCTTTGACACTTATCACACTTCTTCACAAAAGCTTCACAATCCCTAAAGATGGATGGCCAATAAAAACCACTTTGAAGAACTTTACGGGCCGTCCGATTTGCTCCAAAGTGACCTCCATAAGGAGATGAATGGCATTCCACAATCACTTTTTCCCACTCATCTTCCCCTAAACACCTCCTCATGATCATGTCCGAACACCATCTATAAAGAAATGGATCCTCCCAAACATAGAACTTGACATCATGATAAAACTTCTTCTTTTGATGGAATGAGAGGTTTGGTGGTGGTGTTCCGGTGGCTATGTAATTCACAAAGTCGGCGAACCATGGACATGTTTCTTTGATGGCAAGGAGTTGTTCATCGGGAAACCACTCCTTGATAGGGACTTGGATGTCTTTTTCTTCCACATTCTCAAGTCTTGAGAGATGATCCGCCACCACATTTTCACATCCTTTCCTATCCCTTATCTCCACATCAAACTCTTGCAAAAGGAGCACCCATCGTATCAACCTCGGTTTAGCCTCCTTCTTCTCAACCAAGTACTTCAAGGCCGTGTGATCCGTGTACACAATCGTTTTTGCTCCAACCAAGTAGGCTCTAAACTTATCGAAACTATACACCACGGCTAGCATCTCCTTCTCCGTTGTGGTGTAGTTCCTTTGAGCCGAATTCAATGTTTTGCTAGCATAGTATATCACCCGGAAAAGTTTGTCTCTCTTTTGGCCCAAAGCCACTCCAATGGCATAGTCGCTAGCATCACACATGATCTCAAATGGTTGGCTCCAATCGGGTATCACCAACACCGGGGCTTTAATCAAGGCCTCCTTCAAAATCTCAAACGACCTCACACATTCTTCACTAAAAATGAAGGTGGCTCCCTTTTCCAATAATGCACACATAGGCTTGGCTATCTTTGAGAAGTCTTTGATGAATCTCCTATAGAAACCGGCATGTCCAAGAAAGCTCCTAACCGCCTTCTCATTTGTTGGTGGAGGTAGCCTCTCAATAGCCACAATCTTGGCTCTATCAACCTCAAGCCCTTTTGCCGAAACCTTGTGTCCAAGCACAATCCCTTCCTTCACCATGAAGTGGCATTTTTCCCAATTAAGCACCAAGTTGGTATCTACACATCTTTGTAAAACACAAGAAAGGTTACGTAGACATGTATCAAAGCAAGAACCAAACACGGAAAAATCATCCATGAATACCTCCATTATGCTTTCAATCATACCATGAAAAATAGCCATCATGCATCGTTGGAAGGTGGCGGGAGCATTACATAATCCAAATGGCATTTTTCTAAAAGCAAAAGTACCATAAGGGCAAGTAAAAGTTGATTTCTCTTGGTCTTTAGGATCAATCAAAATTTGATTGTAACCCGAGTAACCATCAAGAAAACAATAATACTCGTATCCCGCCATCCTATCCAACATTTGATCAATAAAAGGTAAAGGGAAGTGATCTTTCCTAGTGGCACTATTCAATGCACGATAGTCAATACATACTCTCCATCCCACGGGGATCCTAGAAGCAATTACCTCTAAGGTATCGGTTGTAACAATGGTCATACCCCCTTTCTTAGGTACCACTTGTGTTGGGCTCACCCACTCACTATCACTTATGGGAAAAATTATGTCATTATCTAACCACTTCAACACTTCTTTTCTTACAACATCTTGCATAATGGGGTTCAATCTTCTTTGACCTTGGGCTTTAGGCTTAATAGACTCATCTAGTCTAATTTTATGCATGCAAATATGAGCCGGTATACCCTTCAAATCCGAAATATCCCAACCAATAGCCGATTTATAAGTTCTAAGCACCCTAAGCAATTTTTCTAACTCAAGCTCATGCAAATGTGAAGAAACAATAACCGGAAAGAGTTCACCTTGTTCAAGATAAGCATATCTCAAGTGCTCCGGAAGTGGTTTCAAGTCAAGCTTCCTCCCCTTCTCTTGAGCTTTTGGTTTCTCCTTAGCTTCCTCCTTTGGTGCTTCCAATGAATAGCAAGAGGGCCAAGTGTCAAGATTTTCGTAAGGAAATCTTTGACACTCTTCAAGTAAAACCCCCCCAAACTTGGCTTCTTGTCGTATCTCCTTGAATTTTTCCTCCTTCTTGAGTGGAAGTTCCTTCAAATCATCAAGAGAAGACATGTATTCAAACAATTCTACATCATTAAGTTCATCAAAATTGAAATCACAAGGAAAAGAAGAGAGTGAGTTAAGAGAGTTTCTTATGCAAAGGTCAAGTGGATCCTTTGAGTTGCTATTTTCCATGTGCATATCCACACAAGCTTGCACGTGGTTGATCATGTTGCACTCATAGACCTCATCCTCATCATCTCTAAACTTGATGGCCTTGTAAATGTTGAACAACACTTTCTCGTTGTTCACTTGAAGTTCCAACTCCCCTTTTCTCACATTGATAATTGCTCCACCGGTTGCCAAAAATGGCCTTCCCAAGATGAGTGGAATATACTTATCCTCCTCCATATCTAATACCACAAAATCCACCGGGAAAATGAACTTATCGATCTTCACCAACACATCTTCCACTATACCCAAGGGGTATGTCATCGATCGATCCGCCAATTGAAGGCTCATGGTGGTTGGTGTGAGCTTTCCCAAACCAAGTGACTTAAATATGGACAAAGGCATGAGATTAATGCTAGCTCCTAAATCACACAAAGCTTTAAATGTACCTCCATCTCCAATAACACATGGCAAAGTGAAGGATCCGGGATCTCTAAGCTTTTGAGGTAGCTTTGCTTGAATGATTGAGCTACATTCTTCGGTCAAATGTACCGTCTCATATTCCACCATCTTTCTCTTGTTGGACATGATTTCTTTCAAGAACTTAGAGTAGTGAGGCATTTGTTCTAGAGCTTCGGCAAAGGGGATGTTGATGTGGATCTTCTTGAACATCTCCACAAACTTAGCAAATTTGTTGTCCAAGCCCTTCTTCTTCAACCTTTGAGGATATGGAAGGGGTACCACACTCTTGCCTTTGTCTTGAGAAGGGATTGCCTCCTCACTCTTTTTCTCCTCTACTTTCTCTTCTTCCCTCACTATCTCCTCTTGCCCTTCTTTCTCTTGTCCATCTTCTTTGTCTACACAATCGGGTGCCGTTACCATTTCCTCCTCTTGTGGCATCTTTGGCCCCTCGTAGCTCGTCCCACTTCTTAGCTTAATAGCTTTGCAATGCTCCTTGGGGTTGAGCTCCGTGTTTGAAGGAAATTGCCCCGGAGTGTGTTGACTACCGACGACATTAGAGAGTTGGCTCATTTGCTTTTCCATGGCTTTCATGTTATTTGCCATATTCTTGATCATTTCTCCTTGCTCATCAAATCTTTGCCGAGTTATGTTTGCATTCTCTCTAGTCTCCCTCATGAATTTAGTGGTTTCCCCCATAAAAGTGCAAAACATATCCTCCATTGATGGCTTTGGTGAAGGCTCCACAATAGCCCCATCTCTCACATTGAAATTTGGAGGTGGGATGATTGCATTCCTTGTGTTAGCATAGGAGAAATTCTCATGTTGCCTCAATCCGGGATGGTATTGATTCGGGTTAGGAGGATTTTGCCTTTCATTCCAACCTCTTTCTCGGAATTGACGATCCCTTTGATTGTTCATATAATGGGCCTCTTCATATTGTTCATCACTAGGTCCCATTAATGACTTGGCCGCCATCATCGAAGTTAACTTGTCCATTTTGTTGGACAAGGTAGCAAACTCATCCGACTCCTTAGTGGAAGCAACTTTCCGGGCTTGCCTTCTCTCGGATGGCCATTGGTGTCCGTTCTTCGCCATCTCCTCAAGGAGCACATAACCTTCATCCGTTGTCTTTCCTAGCAAAGAACCCCCACCGGCCGAGGCATCCACCATTCCTCTCGTTCGATGGTCCATCCCATTATAGAAGTAGCAAATCAATTGGTCTCTTGAGAAACCATGTTGAGGGCAACTCCTTATCAAGTCTTTAAAACGCTCCCAAGCCTCGGCTAACGACTCATCATCGTCTTGCATGAAAGAGGAAATTTCCCCTCTTATCTTGATGGTCTTGCTTGGTGGAAAGTACTTCATGAGAAAAGCATCCACAAGATCGGCCCAATTTTCGATTGTCCTTAGATCAAGAGACATGTACCATTGCTTAGCACGATCACGGAGTGAGAATGGGAACAATTGGAGACGAATATAATCTTGAGGGACACGATTGATCTTAACCGTTCCACTTATCTCCAAGAATTGAGATAAATGGAGGTTAGGATCCTCTTTTGACAACCCTCCAAATTGGTTGTTTTGCACCATCATGATTAAGGCCGGCTTGAGCTCAAAGTTATGAGCGTCAATGGGTTCCCTACCCGCTCCTCCGTATGGTCTCGGGATGGGACGGAAGTGATCTCTCAAGACTCTTTGATTCCCATTGTCCTCCCGTTGCTCTCCATCTCTTTCAACATTGACATTCCCGTCCATCCTCCGGTTGAGGTTATCTCTTATGCCTCCTTGTGGTCGATTACCACCATTCCCGTTAGGCTCTACGATGCCTCCAACATCCTCTTGGTTCCTTTCCTCTTCCACTATTGGATTCTCTCTTCTATTCATGGCTTCCAATTCTATCCTTCTTCTTTCGGCGTTTTGTCTTCGACAACGAGCTTCAATTTCCGGGTCTAGAGGTAGCAACTCTTGTTGATCTCTCCTAGCTCGTGTGTTCATATGCCATGTCTAGACAAAAGTTCAAAAGAAAGTGAGAATCACAAGTGAAATCAAGGTAAAACAAACAAATATTTTTGGATTTTTGAGAAATAAGGAAAGCAAGTAAAATGTCTAAACTAAAACTCTTCTAGCCTACACTCTAGAGCTATAAAAACCTCCCCGGCAACGGCGCCATAAACTTGATTCACGCGTTATACTACACTAAATAAACAACCGCAAGTGTACGGCGTCTATTGTAGCGCGATAAGCACGAGGTCGATCCCACGAGAAGGTTAAAGCATAAAAGGGTAGTTTGCTAGTTGAATTCTAAATAGACGTGATCGAATAAATTGAGTGTTGAATTACCCCTAAGATTGCCTAACTATGTGTCACAAATAGACAACGAAAGAGTAAATATAAAGTCGATCAACTAATCATGCAAAATAGGAAAACGAAAGTAAAACGATTGTAACTCAAAGAGAAAAGGTGGGTTCCAAGGCAATTGTATTACTTAGATGTCCGTTTATGAATGTTATCTCGTTTAGATGGCCATTAAGTTTATCTCATATAGGGTGATCACACAAGAAGAATTAATTAATCTCTCGATCTAATTAACCAAAGGCGCAATGTAACATAAGTTCGTATCCCTACCTCACAAACGTTGCATCGCCTAAAATAGCTCCTAAGATCATTCAAGTCCCTCTCCGATAATTAATCCTCTCCCGAGCTCATAATAATACCGGGTTGCATATTCGCATACGATTAAATGGAATAAATCTCCCGATCTTACCCCAATTAACAATAAATCAAGCAAATCATTATGGCCAATAACAACATGCTTTACAATGAATAATTGAATATGCAAATACGAGATAAACACCAATTAAAGCAAGAAATTACTCATAAACATCAATCCAAGTCTTACAATGCCTTAGAACCACAAAGTGTTTAGCTAACTACTAACATAATCAAATTACAAATCCCAAATGAAATAACTAAATAAAAAGGAAAAGAAAGAGAAAGCTTAGTCTAGAATGTGGTGGGGAATGGAATTTGAGAGCTATTGCATCCTTTCTTCCTTGATTTGATGAAGAATTGAGAGAGAAATGGCCAAAACACCTCCAAGTATGTGTGACTATGTGTGGAATTGGGGAAGAATGTCTTGGGTTTCAAGAATGGGGACTTATATAGTGTTGGGGAAGGGTTTGGATGGCATATTTGCAAGTAGATCCCTCAAAATTGGAGAAAATACAAGTTTGGCACCGAAAATGGGATGACTCGGCCGAGTTGGGGTCACTCGGCCGAGTGAAACACTTTAAAAAGCGTGTTGGCGATTTTTTCAGCTCTTACTCGGCCGAGTAAGCTCACTCGGCCGAGTGGTCTTCAAATCCCAATGGCTACGTAAATATTTACTCGGCCGAGTAAGGTCACTCGGCCGAGTGCGCAGTAGAGCTCCAACTCGCAGATTCGGCCGAGTAAGGTTACTCGGCCGAGTGATGTCCAATTCAGGGGCTACGCATTCCACCTTACTCGGCCGAGTAAGCTCACTCGGCCGAGTGCGCAGTAGAGGCCAAAGTTGCAGATTCGGCCGAGTAACCTCACTCGGCCGAGTTGCCTCCTCTTCTCGTTTCATGCATAACTTTCGCCTCGGGTGTCGGATTGACTCGATTCCTTTGGCTAATCCACTCCGTTTTTCGAGATGAATCCAACCGTGCACTCCTCTTTCCGGTCCGATCACTTGTGGTCTGTGTTTTGCTCCAAATTCCATCGTTTTACCTACAAAATCGACAAAACACACCCTTTCTCTCATTTTGGCTCAAACAATCATAATCAATGCCTAAATCAATGAAATCTACATCAAAACATGCTTCACATGTGCCTCTAAAACGTGTAAATTCCACCCGAATCATTTATGTTGTATTTTTTTTTTCTAATCGCACACATTATGGCGAATTCATAATTTTAGACCGCCATATCGAATTAAAAATGACCAAAAAATATATCGGTGCATCAAATTGTAAAACTTTAAAAAATTGTGCATGAAATTGCAAATTTTTAAAAGATGATGCATCAAATTGCAAAGAAAAAAAGAATATGTTGTAATTGATAAATACTAAAAAAGGTGGTGATTTTTTTTACAATTAAACCATTACAATTTTATATTAATTTCCTATTTTATTCATTTTTCACCTTCATTCAATTCAGCCATATTCTCATTTCATCATGCCAATCATATCATTATGATATTTGGAATAGAGTCAGGAATGATCATTCCATCATTCATGTGTACCAATCATGTCCCTAAGGGCTTAGCTATATACCCCTCTAATTTTCGTACCCCTCCAAAGCCGCCCATCCTCCCTAGCCCACGTCGCCGCCCTCCAAAACCGTTGTCCACATCGCCGCCGCCGTCCCCTCTACACGCCTCCCTCTTTCTCGTTATTTTTTTAATTTAAGTCGCGCTGCCGCCCCCCTCAACCAAGGCTGGCCGCGACCCCCTTCCCTCACGAAACACAGGTTTTTTTTCCTTTAATTTTCGACAAAAAGTCCTCGACAATAAACATGTTTATTGTCGAGGACTTCTTGACGATTTTTTTTTAAATTTCCTATTAATGGTTGTCAACAACAGTGTTTTTCGTCGATAGCCCATAGTCGTAAATATACCATATGGTCGACAAACCAGTGCTGATCGTCGATCGACACTGGTTTGTCGAAAATTGTAATTTTTTTTAGATTTCTAAGTTTTTTTTTTTTTAATTTCTAAATTCGTTTTGATGTTCGGCGACTATCAGAGTTGGGGGCGGCGGCGGCCGGAGGTGGGATGAAGGCTGTCGACAACGACGACTACTACCTGCAATTAGGGTTAAATGCAAATTAGGGTTAGGTGCAATTACAGTTAGGGTCAGGATTAAATTTGAAGAGTGTATCTATCCTAACATATTATACTGAAAGGGTAAATTTAACATTTTACATGAATATAAAATTAATAAATGGAGAGGGGGAGTATACTTAACAAAGGTAGAGGGGTATATAGCCAAACCCTTATTAGGTCGGATTCAGTATGGATTGGGCTCATAGACTGAGGTGGGCTTTCTCTGCAAATTCCAAAAGTGTGGATTGTCATAATAAGAAAACAAAATAAAACAAAAATGTCGAAACAAAAACCCTTCAATTTGCCGCTATAGACTCAGAATTCTCGAGTCTTAAACCCCTCTTCCACCTTATTCACAGCCTCCAATGGCGCAATTCGTGTTCGAACCACCTAGCGACGAGGAAAGAGAACACGATGACACTGAAAGCGAGTCCGAGGTAGAGGAAGAAGTAGAAGTAGAAGTAGAAGCAGGAGAGGAAGGAGATGACGATGGAGAAAAAGAAGAAAAAGTGCGAAAAAGCAAGAAGTCGCAGTCGCCATGGGACTTCTCGAACTACACAGAATCTCTCGCCGATCAACACTCGCGTCAGGGAACCACTTCAATTGACTACAAAATCAGTAAAGCTTTGGAGCGGCGCCCTATTGCCACCGCCCTAAATAAAGACGACGAGGAAAATTCGGATGCAGAACCCCACCAAGTAAGGTTTTTATGGTTGTTAATGCTGAATTTTCGTGTTAGAGCAACACAAACTGTGTTCAAACCCATTTCTCTGGGTAACAAACTAATGTAGATTTACGAGGAACTGGTTCATTAGTAAAAACCGAGCTTCTCTGGCTGACCCTCGGCTGACCTCTATTTTTTCCCCCTTCTTCAATACTTTGCCTGCAATTTTATGTATATTTATATGTTTCTTTTACTAATAACTCTTAATACTTTTTTTGTTTTGTTTTTATATTGAAGTTTTTTATTTCACCTTGTGATCGATGTACATTTATTTCGCTAGTTTCTAATTTGAGTTCATATGGAGTCACGTTCATTTTAGGTATGTTTGATTTGGGATTTAGAGGGATTTCAAAATCTAGATAACTAGCAACAGTGTGTGTTTGTTGTAAGATTTAAATAGAATAGGATTTAACATTACTTTAAATCAATGTATAAGAGTGTGTGATGTTGCATTATTCTGTTATGATTGAATAGTAATTAGTATGTTTCATCAGTTGTAAAAGTATGAAAAGTGATAGGTAAAATAAGAGTGGGAATAAAATAAATGTTATTTGTAGGGTTTATAGGTATTTGTAAGGTTAATGTATTCTAACACCTGTATTTTAAAATTCCAAAGTAGAAAAGGATTTAGATTTCAAAATTCTAAATCAAAGATACACTCTATGTTGCTGTCGATTGATTGATTTCACATTGGTTTAACGATTAATTGTTTGATGCAGGATGTTTATAGGCCTGAAGAAGAGGATGATGACGATGATGTGCCAACAACCAGTGGAAATGATTCAAAACCATATTTTTCACCAGTGGAGGGTGTTTCCTTCAACGCAAACTCGTTTCTCGACCTACATCTTTCGAGGCCATTGCTTCGGGCTTGTGAAGCTTTGGGTTATAGTAAACCCACTCCCATCCAGGTTCTTGAATGCCACCTCTCCACTATTTTATTCAAGATTTGACCACTTAGGGGCCACTTTGTTCAAAATTTTCATTGGGAATAGTAATGAGAATCATCTAATAGAAAAAACCATGAGAATGTGGTAACATTGTTAGTTTATTTCTCTAATCTTGTAATGACATAGGACAAAAAATGATTTTTAGTTGAGAATTAAGTGGAATGGGGGTAATGATTAACCTATTTTGAGTCTCATTACCTCATAAGAAGTATGATGAAGGTGAATATTAACCACCAAAATTACTCTATATTCATTCCCATTGAAGAATTGCAAACCAAGGCGCCCCTTAGTTTTATACAGTTTAAGAAGTTTTGAGTCATGCTTTCTTCTCATTTTGTTAGGCTGCTTGTATACCATTGGCTTTAACTGGACGTGATATATGTGGGAGTGCTATCACTGGTTCTGGAAAGGTATTTCGTTATTTCATTTTCACGATAACTACCATTTAAATTTGAGCTTTTCTTTTTCTAATAAACAATTTCATCACCTCTAAAAAAGATGAAAAGTCTCAAACCCTAGTGTGAAGTACATATCTATGCTTAATGTAGAGTTTACTGAGATGGCATATCAAGTTATATTTTGTCGGTCCACTTTCCTACCCGTTTTGCTTAATTATCATATTTAATTACAACAAGGATATGTTATATGTGTATGATATACAGACTGCTGCTTTTGCTTTACCCACATTGGAGAGGCTTTTGTACCGGCCAAAGAATAGGCCAGCTATTAGGGTTCTAATTCTTACACCAACTAGGGAGTTGGCTGTTCAGTAAGTTCTGCTTCTTATGAGCTACTCCATGCTTATATGTTGACGTTTTATGTTTTCATTTCTTTTTCATGCTGGCTGTTGGTATGGATTGAACTATTTTTCCTCCATATACATTTTATATAAAATATTCATTGAGGTGTTGACTTCTTATCGCAAGAAGCTGCAGACAGCTTGATTTTGCATGCACATTTCATGTAATTCTTTTTATTTATTCAGTTATTTATGTGTCGGTCTGACTTAATAGAGGGAATTTAATTTCTATGTCTTTGTACTGCATATTCTTTGACCTTTAGGTCTTTAAATTCTTAATTACTTTCATTTTCTGTTAAATGAGCAAAGATAGATTGGGCCATATGCATTATAATTTTAAACCATGCTAGGTAGCATTTTTCTGGATTGTGGTTCCTTCATATCAACTGAATTTATTTCTAAATGCTTAAAATTAATTATATATTTTAACCAGTTATACGCTTTCCATTTATTAGCTATTATATTATTTGTATTTCACGTTTGTATATATAAATAATTTATTGTGTGCAGTGCAGCTTAAAGTTATCAATTGAATATCTTATTATCCAAATCAACCCTGTATTTTTGTCTCAAAACCTCTTTTTTCAAGTGTTTTTTTTTTTTGTAGAACTTTTTTTCAAGTTGAATTACTTTATTAATATTTTTTTAAAACATAAATCTTCAACATGGGGAGCTTGAAAATCCTTCATTTCATCTAAACAGACTCTTCCCCACTTATTAGCACAAAAGTGAATCTTCGTTGCTGGGTACATTTGATCTTGTTGGACATGTTTGATTATCTCTACTATGTTAATGAAATCCAGTCCAATTGTTTACTCATTCAATGAGCAAGGTATCATTCAAGAACATGATCTTTCCATTTTCATAAATATGAAGATATGAATTTCCACATCATTAATCTGAAATTATGTTCTATTTGATCCTAAACACTGAAAATTACCATTTCTATTTTCGTCTCACCTGAATAGCAACGGTAATTAATTTCTTGTTCAATTCTTATGAAAATGGAAAGCTCATGTTCTTGAATGATATTTTACTCGTTGTATGAAAATGTCCTCCACTGGCTTTGACTTTCTTGATGCTTCCTGGGAGCAATTTGGATCTTTCATGAATATATTTAATTTATGTTTTCTTTTTGCTATTTTGTTTCTTTTCACCCCAGTTTTGTTTAGTGTTTTTACTTGATTTTATGACTGATTATTTCAGGATTCATAGTATGATTGGGAAACTTGCTCAGTTTATCACCGACATCAGATGTTGTTTGGTTGTTGGTGGCCTTTCCACTAAGGTTCGTCTGTGAACATATCTTTTTTATTTGGTGTAGCTTGACATCGTATCGTGCTTTACAGTCTCTTCAACGCATATGACCTCTTTTAAATATAAACACATGACTATTTCATCCATCAGGGAAACTTGAGATTTATTAGCAGCATTTTAATTTCTTGCATATAGTCAACCGAGTGAAAACTCCAAGTTAATATTGATGATTTTCTGCAACAGTCAAGCCTTGAGATTCTGTTTAATTAATCAGCAAGATATTGATTTAGTAATATTCTATCAAACATCCTTACTAGAATACAAAAATATACTGTATCAATTAAATCCCTAAAATCCTGGACTTGCTTTTTTTTGAGAATTCACAAACTTAAATGTATAACTTTTACAGCTGGTAAATGTCTGCAAAAAGAAATTTTGATACCTAAAATGTTACTGCAACCGAGTGGTTAACTTCCACTAAGCAGTCATTTTCCTATTACATAAATCCTACTGCGATAATACAGACTGCAACTAATTGTTATTCATAAATGTCACATAGTAAAATTATTCTGCTATCTTCCATGTTCTTTCATGGAGTACGCCTCCCACATACTGTAGTTGAACGCAAACATTGTCAATGCCTGCATATATGACAGAATAGTTTTGTTATTACACTGTGAAACATTGGTGTAGGTCTTTTTTGACAAAATACCTTCTCGAGGAAGTTTCTATGATTTATTTGTTTTTATCACTCTTCCTTATATTTGCCTAAACTGACAATGATATTAGGTGCAAGAAGCCTCTTTGAGAACATCGCCAGATATAGTTGTTGCAACTCCAGGACGTATGATAGATCACTTACGAAACTCTATGTCAGTACATTTGGATGAGCTTGCAGTTTTGATTCTCGATGAAGCTGATCGACTTCTTGAGCTTGGATTTAGTGCTGAGATTCGTGAATTGGTATATTTTCAAACAGCTTTCTTTTTTAGTGGGAGAAGCGTGTTGATTCATTTCCTTTCTGAACTGTGAGCAAAGAAACATATTCTTGGAATGTGGTATCTTGATCATGATAATCATTTGTGCAAAGAGGAAATATTTTGGATTTCCATGGGTTCTTTCAGGAAAAAATGGAATTAATCTGTGAAGCTCTTGCATATTGTTTTTTTAATAAGAAAAAGAAGCAAGAGATTATAGCGAGCAAGTACTTCACTTTAATTTTGGATTTAAAAATTAATTGCTATTTTAATTTGGTTTGTCTGTCTTTTGAATCATAAAGAGAATCAAAATGTTGTTTTGGTGCTTTTCCTTCAATATTCACTAGTATTTCAATTCTGACCGATTACTAATTACACGTAAAAAAACCCAATTTGAACAATTACTGAAACTTTGCGAATCAATATTCTCAACATGTTCAATAACATTTCTCTTTCATAAACCCTAAACCCATAAAGAGGGAATTTACAATATTATTGCTTGCTCATCACCCATGCCTTTTTTCAAAATTTTAATGTTTATTAGAAGCGTTTCTGTCCCTACCCTAGATCACCACTGCCTTCATTATCTCCTTTTGAACAGTTTCATGATAGTTTGCTTTGGTAGGAGCCAGTCTTATTTCATGGACATTTTTTTTTCTAGATTTATTTTATTTTTAACTGCCATTCCTTTGATGTGGGACTTGTGATTCTATTCATGAACTAATTATTGAGATAATTGTTAATGCTCTTCAGGTGAAGTTATGTCCTAAAAGGAGACAAACCATGTTATTTTCGGCAACAATGACTGAGAAAATTGATGAGCTTGTCCAGCTCTCCTTGAATAAACCATTACGCCTATCAGCCGATCCATCAACAAAGCGGCCAGCTGCTTTGATCGAAGAGTAAGGGGATGTTTTCAAACTCACATGAATAGTGCATAATCACTTTTTTCAAACTGGTGACTCAGTTTTTGGAAATTTAAGTGATTTTGGGTGTGAAATCTTGTTTGCAAACACCACCTAAATCATTAATAGTTCTCCATACTATTTTTTTACTTCAATATTCATGATCCTTTGTGTTAAGATAAGATCTATGATTGATTTTGCTTCTGCACAATACATAAAATGTCCAATTAAACCTCACTTTGTATGCAGGGTGGTTCGCATTCGCCGAATGCGTGAAGGAAATCAAGAAGCAGTTCTTCTAGCCTTGTGCACCAAGACCTTTACATCTAAAGTGATTATTTTCAGGTTTTCTATCCCAAATGGAATTCATTGCCATATTCACCTACCTAAAATCATGATTTCACATTGTTTTCATTGAGTTTCTACTCACTTTTACATTGCTGACTATGTGCCACTCAACTATAAGGAATTGATTTGCTTATAGAAATATGAGCCAAGGAATTAGTTATTTATTACCTTCCCATCAGTAAAGAAAAATTTGCAAGGAAGGCTTTGAACACTCTGTGTTTCCATTTTTGTCTTGCATATACTGTAACTTGAGTTGTATTTTTCTTAGTTGGTGAATTAATAGATGAAAGTTGGGCCATGATTACTTTTTAATTATCTTTGCATTTTTCTTAGTTCATGCCTAAGGGGGTTTTATGTTCTTTTTCAGTGGTACCAAGAAGGCTGCCCATAGATTGAAAATTATATTTGGGTTAGCTGGCCTTAAATCAGCTGAGCTTCATGGAGACCTTACCCAGGCCCAGCGTCTAGATGTAAGTATCTTGTAGCATCATTGGATTTTGTTGAGTTAGTGCATGCTCGATTAAATTGTAAAATTGGTCTCATATCTATCGGGTGTTGTCGATTTTGGTCCCATGCGAATCCCTTAACTTTTAAATTGATGTAATTTAGTCCTGTATTGACAAGGTTGCAGGATTTATGCATGTGCCACCAGACTAAGGATCTGGCGTCGTTTATGTGGCATAATGAGACCCAACATATTAATTTCAATTAAAAATATTACAAATTAATTATCATCCTAAAACAAAAAAAATTGTCAATAAAGGACTAAAATTTCATCATTTTAAAAGTTATGGGAATTAATTGAGAAAATGAATTCTTATAGGAGTAGAGGACTAAAATTTCCATCACCCAATAAATATGGGACCTATTTTGCAATTTATCCATGTATGCTCCATACCAATTCTGAAGGCTTGTTTTCATGATTTATTTGTAGGCCTTGGAACTTTTCAGGAAGCAGCAAGTGGATTTTCTTATTGCAACAGATGTTGCTGCTCGTGTATGTATAAGATTTAATTATTAATTCAACTGCGCTTAAATCACAGAGTACAAATATGAAATTAATATGTTCATGGATCCATCTCATTGTTTTATTTGTTTTTCAGGGTCTTGATATAATTGGTGTTCAGACAGTCATTAATTTTGAATGTCCACGAGACCTTACTAGGTAAATATTGGCCCTTTTAGAACACTTCAATCCTTTTTCTTTTATTTTTCCTGTGATGTAATTTCCCCAATCTAGATCTTCTCATTTACCTCCTCTTCTTAACTTTCATCATCTCTAAAACTTGTTAAGCCACCTATGTGTGATTATGTACAATTTAAAAACAATCTGTACTTCTGCAGTTATGTCCATCGAGTCGGTCGAACTGCCAGAGCTGGCAGGGAAGGATATGCTGTTACCTTTTTGTCTGATGATGACCGTTCTCTTCTAAAGGCTATTGTAAGTATATAAACTCATATAAATTCACAATTATTTTGGATTTTACTTATTTGAGGTTCAATTGAAAAGCTCAGAAAGTTTTGGTTTCTTCGTGTAGAATGGGTTAGATGTTAGTAATATTCAATGGGTTTTGCAATTTACTTTCTCCATTTCTATGTACCTGCGGTGTTTAAGTTGATTTAATATTTATATTTCATCTTTAACTCTTGTCTCTTTTGAGGATGAATTGTGGGCACCACAATATCTTCAAGATGCCATTTTGTTCTTGCCTTCTAATTGGTTGATGTTCTAGCAGCAGTTGCACAACTTTTCCAGCTATCCATCAAGTTTTACAAATTTCTGTCCATGTTTACTATTGATTTTTTGTAATTTTTTTTTTTGGATGATATTATCAAGAAAGTTATCTATGGATCTCCTCTGATAATACAAAACGAAGAAACTGAATGAAGCTTTTGCTTGAGTTTAGTAGCATCTCAATTCTTGACCATTATGACAGGTTAAAAGAGCTGGTTCGAGGTTGAGAAGCCGAATCGTATCAGAGCAATCAATAAAGAAGTGGTCTCAAATAATTGAGCAAATGGAAGATCAAGTGTACTCGATTTTTCAAGAAGAATGGTAATTGCTTCATTTTTCTGTCGAAGTATGATCTATTCTTTTCTCTAAAAGAAGTATGATCTGTACTGCCATTCATTATCTTTTATTGTTACAGGGAAGAGATGGCACTAAGAAAAGCTGAAATGGAAGTTGCAAAGGTCTATTATTTGTCTTATTTTTTTCTTTCAATACCTCATAGCTTCTATTGGTGCCAAAATATACACCAACGATCATTGATATATATATAACATTATAACCTAGATAAACCCCTACTTTTATGTTACTTAATTTTTAGATAGAATAAAGACATGGAAGCATCCTGCCATGCTATTTTCACCCTATTGGTTGTATTAAGCTTGTATGTGTGACAAATTAGCAATCCGGGAGTTCATATGATAGGAAGTGGTATACACATGTACACTAGGGTCTAGGCATAAGAAAACAAAAGAACTCTGATTTTTATTTGTCTGTAGAAATCCGGGAAAGGGAATGAAATTTAACCAACTTGATTTTCTCTTTTCAGTATCACATGCGAGTATCACAGAACCAAATGGTGTTGGATTACTATTGTTATATGACAAACATATTTAAACTTATTTCTTAGGAGCATTATTTTCCGCGCCTCATGTTCAAGAGGCGAGCACCTTAGGTTTACTTGGCGTATATAACTATAAACATATTTTACATTCAAAAGTCTTGCATAACCCAGTAACAGTATCTATTCTGTACTGTAATGTTTACATGTTCCCTTCATGGTTTGTAGGCAGAAAACATGATTGCTCACAGAGAAGAAATATATTCACGTCCAAAACGAACGTGGTTTGCTACGGAGAAGGAAAAAAAGCTTGTAGCTAAGGCAGCAAAGGTAAATCCTGATCCTGACATTCTGTATTGCATAGTCCTTTTAGGCTCACAAATCAAAGTTTGAGACTAATTTGCAGTTTTTTGATGACCGTTACTCTAGGCGGTAGCAATTGTAGGAAAATATGTTTTCGGGCTGACAAATTTAGGTCATTATATTTTAATTTGGCACATTTAGGCCCGTAAATTTTTATTTATTGCACAATTTGGCCAAATTAGACTGAACACCCCCTAATCAGGCCAAAATCCTTATCTTTCTTTTGATTCAGTCACTTCCAACCCGAAATTAGCTCAATTGCCAATAATTCAAGGATCAGGGTATATATTATCCTGTTCATCTCTCCGAGTCTGTTAGTTTGTACCCATCAATTGTAATTTCGTTTACCACAATGCCTCAAATTTCTTTAATTTTAGTACCTTTGGACCTCTTTTTCTCTATTTGTTTGGATATTTCCCCCTCCATCACGGGATTACTATTTAAACCTAATGTTTGAGCTGAGAGTGTTAAATAAACCTAGTAACCTTTGTGTATCTTATACTCATGATTGCGTCCTTGGTTGTCTGTACAGTACAGATTCTCTCATGATAATTCTTCCGCTAGTTGTACTCTTTTTGCTAACTGAGTGGTACTGCTAATGGTTTACTAGGATGCTTTGGATACGAGAAAAGGTCCTGGAAATGAAGCTATCAGTGCTGAGCAAGCAGAAGACTTAAAGATGAAAGAAAAGAGAAAACGGGAGCGCGAGGTATTTTACATACTGCACTTATATGCAATATTTCATTGTCTGTAAATTAATTATGTGGATTTGAATTTTATACAGAAAAATATGCCCAGAAAACAAAGGAGAAAGTTGGAGGCAGCTAGAGAGATGTTAGAGGATGAAGATGAAGTCAAGGTGCGTATTTTTTCATTTTTTCTTTGTTGTATGATTCACATGCCTCTGTGTTTATTTGTTTGGATAAATACAATATCGTGCAAAGTGAACTTTCTGCTATATGTTGTATGATACACATGCCAAGTGAAGCACAAGTAGCTCATGAGCTGGCTCACACACTTTCACCCTCCATGCCCATGCTGCTTGTCACTGGATATTTCATTTGTTATACCTTTAGTCATGCGAAGTGTTTCTAATAATTAATTTGGGCAGGGCGGAGAGAAAAATAATAAAGAGAAAAACGGAATTTCTCTTGTTGATGTTGCATACCGTAGAGCAAAAGCTGTGAAGGCTGCACAAAAGGCTGTTGATGCTGGAAAGATTGTGAGAAAGTCCGTTAAAAATCAGAAACGTCCTGCCCAAGTAACTAAATCAAGAACAGATGAGATGCAGGAACTTTTCCAGAATGACATGAGTGAGAAAAGGCAGAAAAGAACTGTTGGAGGTGCTGGGAAGAAGAAATCCTCATTCAAGAGCAAGTCACGGTAATAATATCATTTTGATGTTTCACAACTTAAATGAATTTATTTTCTTATCCTGGTTCAGCTTGTCGCATGAACTTAATTCAATCCGCCGAATATATGATTAGAATAAACACATCTTGTTGGAAAAAAGACTTTTCTTTTGTTTTATTGAGCCCAAAAACTTTTATTTTTCTCACATTGAAGCCCTAAGAGAATGCAATGTGATCACAAATAATAGTTTAAGGGCTCAATATTAAAAAGAATAAGTGCAATGCTCAAACTTCCAAAAAGTGCATTTTATCATTATTTGCATGAATTAAATCTAGATATCTTAAATTATTTGTGTTTGGAATTTTATGATTCTGTTACTCTTCAGGTACAACCGCCGTTAGGTTATGTGTTTGATCCCTCGGGAAAAAATTGGATGGTTTTGCGCGTTGACTTTAGCAGCTGAATACCGGGTGCGTGAAATTTGATACATGAGTACTTAGTTAAATTTTAATATTAATGTATCTGATTAAGTACTGCAAAATTTTGATTTACTTGTTCCGTCAAATTTTGTGTATTATTATAAGCTTCACAAATGAAGTTAGTTTTTGTGTTTGTTTTTAAGGATTGAAATTTGTATCTTACCACATCCATGTTTTATTGGAATACAGACATTGAGGTTATGTACGACTTTTGATTCATTTCCCAATTCTGAGTTTAGTGTTTGCATGAGTTTTGAGTTACTGAGCTTAATTATGTTCCACCCATCTGTATATTTGTTCGCTACACTTATACGGGTTGTGCCTGGATTCAAGGCTGGGATTTATGATAGAAAATGATTTGGATGACTTGATCCACGTTAGAAAATAAAGAGTGAAAATTTAGAGAAACAAAAAATTGGAAGAGAATATGAAAATGTGATTCAATACCTATAAATATTTATTTCTTTTATAAATAAAAAAATTTACTCCCACCATCCTTTAAAGTTTGCATGAAAAAATAAAATGTATATATATATATATTTATTAATAGGAATTATTTACTATTGGGTCCATGTTTTTAAAAAATGTTGCAATTAGCTTAAATCTCTCAAGGATTTCAAAAAAATCCACTCTCTCTTAATGAAAGAACAATCAGAGTAGATATAAGTCGCTTTGATTCAAAGATATATATGCAGCGAAGTTCGAAACTGTGAGTCTCCATTGTAGCGGTAGGTTATTCAGCCCAAGCTTCTACGACATAATTAATTAAACAAAGTAAAATATAATTTCATGTAAGTTGTATTGAGGTTTTGTGAAAATATGAAGGAATGATTCGGTCAATTTTAATGAGCTATTTGCAACAATTTTTTGGGGAGAGATTTGGTTGCTATAGATCCCCCCAGGGACCTAGAGTGATCCCCCGAATAATCTCTCGTCTGAATTCATAGATTAATCGCTTTAGAGAAACCATGATTAAATTTATACTGCCTTTTATTTGAGGGTTATTCGATATTAAAAGTTTGTTTGGGTAAATTTTATAGTTTTGGGGGAGGATTATTAACCGTGAGAAGAAAGAGTGATGACGAATCCAACGATTTCATTGTGGTTTGAAAAATAAACATGATTTTGTAGAAATAAGTTTTCTATAGAGATATTAAAAAAAGAGATTGAACATAAAACAAGTGCAGTTTTTTCGCAATATCTGAGGATTTCATTTATGTACGTAGAGAAAAAAATTCAACTTTGAAATGGCCCATTCACCAGCAAATTACCACGTCCGCAATACCCGTAACTTTACTTATTGCAGCCAATAAAAGGACAAAATATTGAAAAAATAAAGGACTAAAAAAGTAATTACACTAATAATAATAATAATACAGAGAGAAGAACAAGATAGAAGATATAATAATAATAATAATACCTAGAGAAGAACAAGATAGAAGATATAAGGAAATAGGAATAGCAAAAACCAGAAATTATTTACAGATCCAGAATCTGTTACACAATTATGAGAAATCTGAGTGAGTTCTATGTATGTAAGAGTCTGGCCTCTTAAGTTGTATTGAAATGTAAGAGAACAAAAGTATATGATAGCTTACCCTGTGCTTCCTATAATGGAACCAAAAGAGAAAGAATTTAGACTCTCTCAACAATTAAACCTAGCTTCTGTATTTCTCCCCTAAATAATATAGCATATCCCCAAGAACCAAACGAAAACTCGAATTCCCATCATTATTCGATTTCTACAGGACCTTCACCAACTATGTCAATATCGAATTCTTTCTCCTCGGGTTAAACTAATGCTATAAAATTACTAACCTGCCCTGATTTGCACTAATCTCATTCCATTCCACGAAATGATCACACGAATCAACTCTGTCTCCAAGGTGGTGTATAGTGCTTGAACGGGTAAGGTTCCCACCCGTTTTCTGGTTCTTTTCTCTTCCCAGCGAGGGTAGATTGGGGATTTAGCCTCAGCTGGTCATCAACAGACCTAATTTGAGCAGAATTCAAGAACAATCCAAACCCAGAAGGATCTTTACTTCCACTTTCCATCAACATACTGGAATTCAGATCAAAACTGCTCCTCGACGGGCCAGCTCCGTTTGAAGGAGTTGAGGTGTTCATATTCAGAAGAAACGGTGGCTGAGAGAAAGCAGCTGGGGCAGAACCGACAATTTGTGGGATAACATGTTGTCCCCTGGAATCCACCATGTACGGGATGGGCCCACCAGGCCCACCATGCCCGTATATGGAGGAGAAAGGCATAGAAGGCCCGGGTGGAATGTTATTGTAGCCATACATTGATGAATGGGCATATGGAAGTGGTGATCCAACGGCTAAAAAGTTACCGTTTCCCCGCAAATTAACATCAAATGCGAGCTCTGGGGTTCGTCCATTTGGTAGGGGTGGAGTTTGAGAAATAAAATCTTTTCGATTGATTTCAACTCTCGTCCCCATTATGGATATTACTGTCTCGTCTGAGCTGGCACCATTGAAAGATCGAGAGACGGGAGTTAAATAAGTATTAGCAGAAGAATCATTGTGATAAGATGGCTGATCATTCAAATCAATATTCCTTGAAGGCTGTGTTGATGGAAAGAACTGCCCTATCCTCCAATCTAATATGGAACCACCATCGTCATTCGTGTGATTCAGATCAAGTGCAAGATGTTCTGATTTTCGTGAGCTCGTTTCAGCAGAAGACTCCTCTGTTCTGGGATCACCACTTTCAGCCACATTCAGATCAAAATCAAGAAATCCTGGTCGTTGCCTTGATGCTGGACGAAAAGCACTCGTTACAGCTGAACCTTTCCAACCAAGATTCCCCTCAAATTGCAGAGGAGCATTGGGCAGTGAAGGAACTGCTGTTGCTCTCGAAGCAGAAACGACAGAAACGGGGGCAGAAAAGTGATTCTGGGGACGATCAGAATCTTCCAAAGTGACTTCTTGATTCAGGTCAAGATTACAAAGACCTTTCTCTTCATCGGGAGCTTCTTGAGCCAACTCAGTGAGTTGAGATGTTGCCATTTCTTGTGTGGCATCTGCCAGCTCAGCATCATCAATGTCTTCAGAGCTAGTTGCAGATTCTTCCTGTGTTGGTGAAGATTCTTCAAGTGAATTTGGTTCATTTACAACCTCCATAGGTGGGCCCTCACCTGAACGGGCTTGACTAACAGATTCTGGGCTATTGGGCTGTCGTGGATTACCTTCCGGAAGCTTCTCAGAAGAACTGCAACTCGGTTCTCTGTAATCTACAACTTCTCTCTCCACTTCTATCGCCACTTGCCTAGCAACTTCCAGAGGATCTAGTTCAACATCAGATTTCTTGCCAGCTCGATCGGGTCCACTATCCATTAGTTTTTTGTGAAAAGTGTAATTATTTGCTCGATGATTTTCACTTCCATGCAGGCTAAATGTGTTTGCCTTTCCACCATCTTCGATCCCCGAAAGGGATGTCCCTAAATCTTTGTGTCCCCAACTTTTCTCATTGCTAGAAGATCTTGGCAACATATAATGGCTAAACATTCTGTACTGATTTGAACCACAACCTTCATCCTTGACGCCCTTTCCATCAGAGTCTGTTGTCTTTGAGTCGATACATGATACAACTTCATCACATGAACTTTTGTCCCCAGCAGTGACTTCAGTTATGGCTTTCATTTCATCAATATCATCAGAACTTGTATTAATAGATCTGCCTTTTAACATCTTAGATTCTTCAAGCCCACCTAATTTATCTGGCAAGCTTTCACTCTTGAGGGACTGCGTAGTATAGTTAGATGATTCCATGTGCTGAAACTCTGTCTGAGTTTCAACAGCATCTTGCCTAGGAACAGCTGGGCTACATGGCTCAGAGGTAGTACTGATAGAGGGATTTACGATTTTGTCCAAATTGTTTGCACTTTCAACTTGATCAGGATGAACAGCATCAGAAGTTGTAGATAGCACAGGGTCATCTTTCGTTATTACATTATCCTTTGTGTTAGAAGTTTCCAGAGAAACAGGACCATCACACGGGGAAGTTTCTGAATGTCCAATTTCTTTATCTGTATCAGCACTTTTTCCTGCCTCATCAACAGCAGCTTTATCAGCATCCAAAACAGATGGAATACTGTCTGTCTTGGTTTTCCAGCTTTCAAAAAGCGCTCGAGCTTTCTCCTGAACCTTGGAACTATTGTGCATGAAGAGATTCTGAACAGTTGTCCAGATTTCAGAAGCAACCAATTTTTCATAGTCCACATCAAGTTTTTCGATTGCCTGTAGTAGATGAGTGATTGATTCTTCCACAAAGCTGTCAACTTTATCATCGCCAAATTTCTGGGCTTCCTTCAACCACTTAGAAATGAAGTGAATGCCATCTAACTGAAGAAAAAGATCAAGACAATCCTTATTCTCAGTGGCAGCAATAGCATTTGCAACTGCAGACCACTGCCTTGTTGAGTCTGTTGCATTCTTCGCAGTACAATCTCGTTCTTTCTCCACGACAGCCATAAGTTCCCTAATCCGTGAAGGGGCTGTAAGCCCGTTATTCATCTCAGTTACGGTGAAGAAGTCTCCAAGCGTCATAACTTCTTACAAGTTAAAACTCCGATAGACTACTGTATGTCTATCCATCCTGTTGTCTGGACCCTGAAAAATGTATTCAAAATAATGGCCGAAGTCATAAAAATAATCCAAACAATCGTGAGGTTCAGTTTATTAACAGAGTAAGAATACTTAGTCGCATTAAAAAAAAAACTGTACAACAAGTATGTGTGGCAGGATTTCATTCCCTTATGTTGTTGTAATGCATTTTTTAAGGGTTAATTACTTAATTGCAAAATTAAAAAAGAACTCTTCACCTTTTTCAATTAAAACATATGTTTTAAAAAATTGTAATTCGATACACGACTTATCAAATTGTCGCAACTCTATCACGGGACTATTTTCCGGCAACTCCTGCTAATGTGGCACTCAGTGTGAATTTGAAAATAATTGCAACCCTAGAAAAATCTGGCTGCCACGTTAGCATAAGTTGCCAGAAAAATAGTCACATGATATAATTGCAACTATCTTAAGTTTGGTTTTATGAGAGGAGATTAGTCTTTTTCCATATTTGAATAAAATCAAGTGCAACTTCCTGTAAAATTGGCTTGCAGAAATTCCACCATGAGAAATCTCTACTTTCCAAATTCATTCAAATTGAAAATAGGATGGAACTCAAATTACTTTAGAGTACTAGACAGTCATCATCTTTACCAACTGGCATACAAGGCTGCATGATCCTATATGGAGCTCTAAATGATATACAAGAGGGCCATATCCACATTTTGTACATGTTTATCTAACATAAACGCCACAAAACAAACTAGTCATTACTCCCACAAATTGTGTTGAAGACTTTGCATAATATCATACATGTAATATGTATCTACTACTTTATGCTGCAACTTATTTATGTAATGTTGATCATCATCTGAGTAGTGAGTAGTAATGGCAAGTCAAATCAATCATCTTAATGCTGCAGAGTATCAAATGAATTTTAATTTTAGATGCACGTGGCAAGGGGCAAAAGAAGCACCCTTACCTGACGTGAAGCACAGCTTCTGAAAACATTATGTATTCTCAATTTTCACACAATTAAAACATGATGATAATGTAAAATCATATTCCAAGAGAAACAACAACATTAATTAACAACTGTGAAGTAACAAAATCACAGCAAGGGAAGTCGTGTTGATAAGCACAAATAACAACATAAAGTAATCCATATAATGATAACACACAAGGCAGATGTCAAACATAAAACATTAAAGTCTTGCACGCTGTTGATGACAGCGTGGAATTCTTGTGTTCTGTAATTACCAAATTTGGAAGCATTGATTGAGCTCATTTTTAGTGGGTTCTTGCCCTAACCATTTGTTAATAAAGCACTGTTAGAATCAAGTGCCAATGTGCAAACAAAGGCCAAAAGAAAAATACTGTTGGGGAAAAAGGGTTAAGAAAGTAAATATCACCCCTTATAGTAATAATAATCCCACCCTTGCTGATGATGAAACCATTGGCTGAACATGAAGATATTAATTAAGAACAACCTACTTTCTGAAATTTTCATTGAAGCCCAGGATTTAAGTTACAATGTCCCAACTCCATGCAATCAATGCAAAATTGAATGATGTAAAGAAAAGAAAATGTTTTCAAATTTAGAAGCAGATACGACACGCTCCATTAAAGAACATCCCACCATTGCATACTGGAACCAATCAACATTTGAGATTAAAACTCAATAGTATAAAGTATAATAATTTGTATGGGCATAAAAATTCAATATGAAACAGTAGTCAGTAATGTTTACCACTTCAGCAATTCTCCGTTTATCGAAGATAACAATTCCAACTTAACTCCAAGCAGCACTTGATTTATATCCTGAAATTGAGAAGAAATTAAGAATAACAAAATTCAACGGATGAAAGGATGAAATTTCTCAGATATGATATATCAACCATTTCCAACGAGAAAATCAACTTCCAACAAAAGTGGGAAAAACAAAAGTGGGAAAAAATGTACAGGAATCAAATCTAGGGTTTCTGAACAGACAACACCAATTAGTTCCTGAGAAACAAAACGAAACAGAACAATAACACCACAAACACATATATGTGTATTAATTTATAAGCAACCTAATAACATAAACGAAGGCCCAACCCTTAATCGAAACCCTAGATTGCCAATTCAGTTTACTCAGCGTATAAATTAGCGTGTCCAAACCAATTACAGAGTGCATATACCGCGATTAATAGGACGTATACTCTAGAGATTAGATGGGGATTATAATAATTATAATTAATGCAAACAATATTGCAAATTGACAACGCTTAAATCCAGAGAAATATCCAACCAAAAAATAAACCATTTGGGAAAGGAATAGAGCTAACCTTTTCCCGAAAGTCGGAAAAGCTCACGATTCAATAGCCTTCAGCTCCCCTTAACTTCCACCCAAACAATCCAATTTTCGTATCTCTGAACCCCTAATTCATTGTGTTCCGAATCCTTTTCTAAGGAGAATTGAAAACAGAAAATTTATCAAAAATTAAGGGCGAAAGATTTGGTGGTGAATAAACCTAAGTTTGTTGTAGAAGTCTAACGCTGTGTTGGTGTTCTTCTTTCTCCTTCTTCCCGTCGATGAAATTTTCTTTGCTTGTTGTTGGTCTATTTTAGTTCACAAGTGGGTATTCAACACGTGCCCCGTGTGTGGTTTACGCTAAATGGCCGAATTACCCTACGAGTATAATATATTTGGTTTAATATTTTACCATAAGTATATTATGAATATTATTATTTTTAAAAAATATTGTTTGTTTAGATATACATATATTTTCATAAATTTCGACACTCAAACTATTAATCTGAAGATTTTTTTAAAATTAATATTATATATATATATATATATTATATGTATATAAATAAAGTATTTTATAAATAATATATATTCACGAGATATTATCAATAATATATATATATATTAATTCGAATATATTCGTGAATTTGATCCAACCCATTCTCAATATGGGGCGGATCCGACTTGACCCAAAACTTGTGGGGTGGGGCGGGTACTCGCGGGTAGAGTCAATATTGTCATCCTTTACTTTTGAGTTTTGACCTTTCGTATTCAGAGTTTTCTGAGAAAATTCGTTCAAATCTCTGATTTTTAGAAGAGATTTTGGATAGTGCAATTTGTTTATATTTTTTTTAAAGAAAATCCAATAAAATCAACAGAGTATTAAAATGCATAAACCTTGAATACCTAAAGACTTTTTAAAATGACTTTTAAAAGTCCAAAATAATTCTACAGAATCCACGATCAATACACCTCTTAGATTTAGATAATTTAATGGGAAGAATGAGGAATGAACTTAATCAAAACTACACTTCCAATTAAAATGAATGATATATTTTTAATAGATTGCATAGTAATGTATAGTATACGTGCATGGGAGACATTATTTATTTTGAGAGATGATTGTGGATATAAAATATAATATCAAGAAGGCTCTCTATTCTCAAGAAAAAAGAAAAAAAAAGTAACACTTAATAAACTGATGAGAATGTAATGGAAGGGTGTAAATCATACTAAATGCTGCTTTCATTATCGCAACACATTTTAAATGAAAAGTACAAAGTTATTGAAAGAGAATATGAAAGCAATAATGTTAAGTACAGATTTGGTTGAAAATAGAACAGGTATTCAGCACTTGCATCTTATCTTAATAAAGCGGGCCCCCTTTTTTCCCAATTGTTTTGGCCCCATGCATCTTTTTTAAACCCTTTCTCTAGATTTTTGTTTTTTGCTAACATACAAAATCGAGAAGCAAAGATTGTTACAAAATGTCAAAATTAACTTAGTTCATTGAAGCTAGTTAACTTTTTTTTTTTTTTTCGAGACTTAGTATGTTAAAAAGTGTAACACAATATTACTGAAAATTATAATACAATTATTTTATTAAAGTGCAACACAATTTTTAATGAAAAATATAAATAATTATAACTAAAAGATGCAACACAATGTTACTGAAAAGTACAAATCAATATAATTAAAAAGTGCAACACAATATTTTAATGAAGAGTGTAAGTCCATATAACTGAAAAGTGCAACAAAATATTACCAAAAAATATACGTTAATATAATTGAATATATTATTGAAAAATGTAAGTAATAAAATTAAAAAATGCAACACAAAACTAAATTACAAAATAAAAAAAGTCAACGATCAACTATTGACCGTTGTCAGTTGACTGGTCAACTCAATTTCTTATATTGACTTATAAAACCCACCAATAAAATAAAAATATATATCTTCATTGAGTAAGATTTGTATGTATTACTAGTAATATTAGAGATGTCTATCGGGCTGGCCCTAACCCTATAGGGCCAGCCCTACAGGGCTACGGGCTAAACGGGTTAGGGCCTTAACCGGTTCATATTTAACGGACCTACAATTGTTGGGACCTAACCCTAACCCTAGCGGATAACGGGCTAAACGGGCCACTAACGGGCTACAATAAAAAAAAAATTCTTTTAAAATTAAAGGTCTCAATTTGCACATCCAACAAACAAATAAAATAGAAAAATACATAATTAGTTAATGACCAGTAAATGAGAAATCAAAAGTATAATTTAAACAAAATTCTAGAACTCGTTGGTCCTCAATATCTATATACTTATATTTACAAACCTTTCTATTGGCACATGTCACCATCATATTTCCTCTACTCCAATCTCTCTCCTCTCATTTCACTCAATTTTAAAATCTCTCTCTTCTCATTCATTCTAACCTTTAACTTTTAATCTCATCCATTCATTTTAACTATTAATCTTAATCCTACATTCTTAATCTTTTTCTCTTATATAACTCTCTTAATCTTTTGTTAATTTCATTCACTTATCTATTGTTTAGTACGTTTTGCAAAATTCTAATTGTTTCTTTTTTGCATAATTTTTCTAGCGCTGAATATTTTTTATTTTTTTAGAAATCTTCATCTCCATGTATGATATGTATTTCTGTAGACGACTACAATTTCATGTAAGAATCTTCGTTTTTTATTGGAGTCGTTGTAAATTATCAGATGTTGTTTCTCTCTTATTATAGATCCGTAAAGATGTAAATTATATTAGAAATTTGTAAAGCAAATGAATGTACAATTTCAATTATATTTCGGATCTGAATGAAGAAAACAATTCTGATTGATTATATTATATATCTGCAGAATTCTTCAAGTTGATCGGCGTTTGATCCAGTTTTTTCGATTTTAGATTATATAATTCAATAGCCCGTTGATCTTCTTATCTCTCTGTATATGCATTGTTCTTTATTATATATTTGTTATTGTCAACTTTAATAAAGCTATATTTGAAGATGTAAAATAAAAATATATTTAGCATAGTAAAATATTAGTTTCTAGCCCGTGTTTGAATTCAAATGTTTATTGCACCAATTAAAATATATATGCTAGGTACAATTGTAAATTATTATAATTTTTTTTTTATTAATTCTACATATATAATTAAACAAACTATCAAATTTAATTTAATTTTGTAATTTGTGGACTAAATTTGATTTCATAAAATTTTGTTATAATGTTAATAAGATATTCTAAATTATAATTAATTTAGCGTCAATCGAGACTTTGACAAATTTAAACATAAATATATTATAGTCCATATATTACGGCTTAATTACTAATTTAGCGTGTTAATTAAATCAAGTTGCTTTAGCATTATTTAATTGAGATTGATTGTAAAATAATTATACATAATTTTAGCTAGGTTAATTAGTCAATAAAGTAAATTTGATAATTCAAATTATCCTAAATTTAAGTCAAATCTTAACAAATGTGTAATTTAATAAATAAGGGTCAACATTTATTTGCATTTAATGTGTTATTTAGGAAGAGTATATATATATATATATATATAGAATTAAACGTATTATATATTGTATTTTTATATTCGCTTCTTAAATATTGAATCATAAATCAAGATTAATTTGTACGTGAATATCTATTACGGAGTATATTGAATTAAAAATGCTCTATTGCATTATTTGAAATTAACTAAATGTAATTAAAACTGTATCGTAAATTAATTGTGCTCATTTATTATTTAATTAAGAGGAGTATAATTTTGGATTAATTAGTTTTTTTTTATATATATGTCAAATTATTCTAGGTGTAAGTCAAATCTTAACAAATGTGGAAATTAATAAATACGGGCCAACATTTATTGGCATTTAATGTGTTATTTAGAAGAGTATATCAATTAATCTATATATATTGAATTAAACGTGGTATATATTAGCTTCTTAAATATTGAAATCAAGAAATAAGGATATTAGTTTTTTAAATTTGAGTGGTGTGTATAACATTCAATAAATATAAGTTCAGAGTGTTTTTTTTTTCTGTCACGGTGCCCTATTAAGGAGGGATGTGAGAGCTTTCATTTAATTTTTTATTGAATGTATATAATTATTTTTTTATTGGAAAATGGTAATTATTGTTATTGAAAAGTGGTAATTATTATTATAAAATTATAATTTTATTACTAAAAAGTGTAACTATTAGAAGTATTATTGAAAAGTGGTAATTTTGTTATTGAAAAGTGGTAACTATTATTATTGAAAAATGATACTTTTACTGAAAAGTGAAGTGTAACTATTATTATTGAAAAGTGGTAATTTTGTTACTGAAAAGTGGTAACTATTATTATTGAAAAATGTTAATTTTATTATTGAAAAGTATAATTCTTATTATTAAAAAATGGTAGATATTTTAAATGAAAAATGTAATTCTTATTATTGAAAAGTGGTAGATATTTTAACTGAAAAATGTAATTCTTATTATTGAAAATTGGTAGATATTTTAAATGAAAAATGTCATTTTTATTATGGAAAAATGTTAGATAAAGAAAAGTGTAATTCTTATTGAAAATTGTGGATATTTTAACTAAGTGTAATTCAAATTGTTCTATTAAAATTAAATTGTACTTCCACTGTCCCACAATTGTTTGCACTATTTTCTTATTTGTTCGTTCCACAATTGTTTGCACTTCTTAAAAAGTAAAATTTTTTATAAACCCCACCCTCACAATATTCAAATATTTACACAAAATGTCATTACTTTTACACCCAATCCAATCATTCACTTTACTTTATTAAAAAAAGTTTACAAAATTATCCATCAACACTCCACTCATTACACTTTTTTTTAGTTTATGTGCCCACAAAGTGGTGCAAACAGTTCCCGAATGGAGGTAGTATTGATTAAAAAAAATTACTTAAAAAATGGTAAAAAAAATTTTTTTTAAATAAAATTTGTATTTAAAAACTACTATGATATATATTGTACTGATTAATTTTTTTTTTTTTTTTACTTCAAAATGGTAAATTAATTAAAAAATGGTAAAGTTGTATTTTCTTAGCGATTACTTTGTTGTAAATTTTTTCTTTTCCTAATTCATATGAGTTGATTTATGCATTAGCGATTACTTTGTTGTAAATTTTTTATTTTCCTAATTCATATGAGTTGATTTATGCATTAATGTGCACGGTGCACACTGTGTACATCATAAGTTTTATACTTAATTACACAAATATGAATAAGTTGATAAGTTATATTATTATTATGAATTATTAATTGTCAATAAGTTATTTTTGCTTATTAAATTTTGAATGATAATCTATTTTGATATGTTATTCTTCTCTAATTTTGTGTTTCAAATTTGAAGATGCAGTACAATTTATATTTATTTATAAAAGAATTTATATGCTTAATTCAATCGTACCAATTAAATTAGATTACATTATAAAGTCAAATAATTAGATATTAAATTCTAGAAATTTAAATTTATTATTATGCTTTCAAATAAACCATACTAATTAAATCAATACATACACAATGAGACAGATACATACATGCAAGGTCACATAAACATTGTAAAACACATTCACAACTATTGGCACAAACACAAATTGAAACACATACGTATCAAAAAAAATCATCACACGGTAATAAAACGTACATTCATTGACATACACACAAATTAAAATATATACTTCAATATAACATGGAGGCATACACACTTTTAAATATTCATATGCATTTGAATATATATAGTCTTTACTACCGTTGCTATTAAATATAACTAGAATCAGAAATGTATAAAAATTTGAAATGCATGAATTCACAAGAACATAATATAAGTCTTCATGTGTATTTTTTTCTTTAGTTCAAAATTTTAAAATGTTATAAAATTTAAAGCAAAAATTCTTAAATTTCTAATATTAAAAGTTAAATAATATCTCACCTATATATGTTCGATCAATTTGTAACTTTTTGGCGTAATCTGAATCTCAAAGAACTTTTTTAAACTGTTACATTTTACTATACCATTATAACTTAAATGTCACATTATATATTTTTTTTTGCAATTAGTCCTAAATTTAATTATAATCGATGCATGTAGTAATTTTTTGTTTTGGATACCCGTAAAGTTTCAAATGAGACAATTTCATATTCTATGATTTTTTGCAATGACGATAAAATAAAGTGTTCACACACAAATTGCAACCTCTAAAGTCTTTTTTTGAAGAGTAAGAGTGGATTATAAATATCTTACCTAGATTCAAATGAAAAAATATGTAAATGTACAATAAATGTTGTCTACAAAGAAGTTTCCCGCAAGTTTTAATATCATATACCATTAATTTCTTTTATAAATAAACTTATGATTCTCTATTTTATTATTATTATTTATATATATGGTGCAATCTATATTGCTATAAATTTTCATTTTTTTAGTTTTTAATAGAATGATAAATTTATAAATCTATAAATGTTTCAAAAATTACTTTTTAAATTAATAAATAAAAAATAAGATATATTATAAATTTATTTCAATCCCGTGTAAAACACGGGTCTTACACTAGTGACCAAATAAACCTAAACAAATATCATAATCTAATAAAAAATAGTAATAATGACTAATAGATGGTAATGAACTTCTTAATGCTTATAATTATGGTTATGGGTCAAATGACCCAAAATTTGTTTTAGATTATTTATTAAAAAAAAAAAAGAAAAAAAGGTAACAATTCGGGCTAGCGGGTTGGCCCTGTAGCCCTGCGGGCTGGCCCGGTTTAGCCCACGGGCTAACCGGTCCAGGTCAAAAAAGCTCAGTTTTAAACGGGTCTATAATTCATGAACCCTAACCCTATATTTTTCAGGGTTAAACGGGCCAGCCCGATTAGCCCGGCCCGAATAAACATCTCTAAGTACTATGTAGTAATTTTTTTCAATTGGTAATATCATAGTATTTCCTTTTATCTCAAAATAAACTTTACAATTTCATTTTTTATTTGTTCCACAATAAACTTCACACTTAAATGAACTTCCTCCAATTTAACATAAAATGTCATTACTTTTGAATTGATTCAACTAATTAAATTTTCCAATTTTAGAACAGAGATATTATTTATCAAGTGATACCATTATGTTTATAAAATAATACTAAAAATTCAAACATAAGCCCAAAATATGAGGATACAATATATCAAAATTCATCTGAAAGAACAATAAAAGGAGGGAGTCCTCGAGGAAGAGGACTACCACAGATGAATTTAGATATTTCTGATTTTACAAAAAAATGAAGAGCTCAATAAGGAAACATATTTCTATCAGTATGCAACAGAATGATGAGTTAGCAGGAGTAGAGTGAGCCTAGTGACTTGAAGCAACATATGTTTCCAAAACAAGCCTGTACATAAGATGATATACACCAAACGTTAGACAACCCTAAAGTTTACGCGTAAGCAAATTAAGGAGAGATAAGCTGCCTTGTGTTCTCTTCTTCTCATCAATGTTCCCTCTCTTCCCAACCCTGCCTCCCTGAAAGAAATCATAACACTTTGTCATTATCACACAAAGAATTGTGAATTTTAAAAACATGCGTTGTAATTGAAAAAACGTGACGAAAGTTGTGATTTATTTTACAATTAATCCAAAAGGCAATGAATGGCCTCCAATACAAAGGTCAAATAATTTTTGGAATATTAAGTTCCATACAATAAATAAAAAAGAAATGACCTTTAGCTTGTCGTTATCATCATCGATGTTCAACAAACTGATGTCCTTTAACAACATAGATGAAGCTGGTCGTAGTCTCCTGAAGAAATTGACAAAATAACTATAGTAATGAGTTCCAAATTTTGAAAGCAAGTTAATCTATCGTAGAAGAATATAATCTATTAGTATAGTTTGATTTGGGATTTGAAAACCGAATTAGAGATTTCGAGATTTAATTTCGTTTTATTTTGAAATTTTCGAATTTAACTTTTAAAAACTCAATACATTTACCCTACAAAAACCTATAAATCCTATAAATGAATCATCTTTTACCTTTTTGGTTTATCGGTATGCTGAATATTGCTGCATGGAGCAACTTTAGGCACAAATTTGACCTCATTTTTGGCATTCAGTTCTTCCTCTGGCGCAGTGACCGGTGGTTCCAGCTGCACCCAAATAAGCAAGAGTTTAGTATTATTTCAAGAGTATCAATCAATTAGATATGAGACCATAAGAATGCTAAGACCTGAGAGAATAGCAACAGTGAGATTTAGAAGCAATGGGCTCCAAAATTGCACCTTGATCATTTCATGTATTATGTATACAAAATATTTCTCATATAACAAATGGAAGAGTCGGACCAAATAACAAACTAATATTTGGTAATATTGCAGGTATATTAAAAAGTGAAGAACAATGAAAGGTCCTGTTTATATTTACGTTTGTCCAGTATATTTTGAATCTAAATGAGCAGATCAAGGAAACTTACAAGTACATCCTTCCTAATACACATACTAAAACCATTGCAAAAAAGTTTATTGTCTCGTGTTTTTTTCCACTCCAGCTACAACTATAGTGAATTAAAAGTACATCCCCTAAAAAAATTAATCCTTATCCACCACCATGGGTGTTCATCAACATCCTATACTAATGCCTACTTCAAGAATGTGCAGGAATAACAGAGATGGAGTGTTCATAGCAAAATAGATATAGTCACAACTAATATAGCATTACACCTTTCCTTTGACTAATTGAGCCGAAGAAAATTCTCGAAAATATCCCCCATGGTATGCAAAGGCTAAGCATTGGCTGCTATAAAAGAGACAAATCCAGAATATTAATCTCTTAATAGTTTTCTGACTAATGAGCTACAACTTCACAAGAAATTGAATACAGTATTTTTTTTCTCAGAGAACTCCACGATGGAGAATATCAGTAATTTCAAGTAGATTTATGTAGCATGAAGAATACAATATCATAACTTTCAAAGTTCTCAGAGCATCAAACTAACCTTGCTCTCTACATTATTACAATGCTCTTCATCCACATGATAACTCGTGTTATCTCTCCGAGGAAATTCAGAAGAGCTAAGGACAGTTTGTGAAGGGGCAGCAATGGGAACAGTCCATTCCTCAACCAATGACAGGTCATTATCTGGAAAATTAACATTATTGAGAAAAGTGCAGGCGATGAAAGGAGTACCATAGTAATGTCAAAATTATATTTGGAAGAAATTAAATGTAAGAGAGTGAGAGGGACATTTATGTCACAAATAAGAGGAATATTGTCGCTATTTAAATGAGAAAGTAGGGCAGCAGAAGAAAATCTTAAAAGAGGAAAATCCATGTCACAACTCAGCATGGCTCTTACAATAAAAGTTTTTTTTTTTTTTGAAGGGATAAAAAGATTATTAGTACATGCTAATGTTTCCCACAGTAAGAGAGAAAGAATGTTGAAGATTATGAGGACCTAGGAATTCTGTCTTTATTAGTTCTCCTAGTTTAGTGGTTCAATGTTTAGTACGTAAATCGTTATGTATTCTTTCCTTACATTGATTGTAATCCTAGGTCTCTCTCCCACTATAGACAGGGGAGTCATCTACCTCAATAATGTACACATTACATGAATTCCCATCTACTACTATCTCTTTTACAAGGGCAATAAATATATATGTTCACCTCGCAATATAGCCATCAATTGCATCTTAAGAGTTTTTCTATAGGTTTTATATAATCAGACATGTTAGTTCTATTTGTGACATATATAAAGAAGCAAAAGCACTTAGAGAAGCTATATAAACATAATGCACAATTAAGCAGCTGAACCTGTTGCACCATTTCCAAGCTGAGCTGGCTCTTGTTTAGCATCTTCTAGATCTTCAGAATGCTGACTACTCTCAGCACTTTCTTCACAGTCAAGAGCTATGCACGCTTGAACAGTTAGACAAGTCGCACTGCTTTCAGGTTGAACTGGCTCTTGTTTAGCATCATTTAGATCTTCAGAATGTTGAGTGCTTTTAGTACTCTCTTCATATTCAAGATAAGTAGAAAATGGGGATCCATTCGATACACATTTACTCTCTGGTTCCAACTTCTCCACATGTTCCAGTGTGTCTACAACATCTTCTTCTGGCCTGTGACTTGGGTAAAGGTACCCACAAGTCGACTGAATAGTTGCTTGGCTTCTTGAAGGCATGTCCACTGTGCCCATATCTTCATGGCAAATAAAATCTTTAGAGCTGCTGCAAGTACTTGTTGAAAGCGCCTGACTACTCTTGGAGCAAATATCCACTTCGCTGGGATCTTTCATGCCCTTCGTATTTTGAGTATCCTCACTACTTTTTACGAGGTCTTCAATTTTCTGGTGAATAAATCATGACAGTTAAGTGGTGATACGTTCAGAACATGACCATAATACTACTGTATGAAGATCTTACATCAGTAAAAAAAATCCAATGATAAATAGCTAGCATAATTTCTTTACCTGTGTGTAATGATATTCAGGTCCAGAAGAACGGGAAGCAGAAGTCACGACTAAATCTATAGCCTGACAGACATTTTTTTAATTTTTAGGGACAGATATATAAATTAGCACTCAGTACTCGATGAAATAAATACAAATGGCTTACTGCAGGATCAGTTTTCTCCAACTCATATGAGGAATAAGATAGTTTTTCTGAGTTTTCCTGAACAAGAATTGAGAAATAAAAGATAAGATATTCAGTGAGACATAAATTGTGAATTGAGCATACTGCATACTGTATCACATACAATTAGTGCCACAGTTTTCAAAGAATCACGGTATCTCGAAGAAGGATTTATACAAGTGATATCAATATCCAAGCATTCCGGGAAACAGCCACAAAAAGATGTGACCAAAAATATAATTGACCGGGGATATATAATCGCTACTCTTTGAAAAAAGATGTACTTTTACCAAAAAAGACAATGAATTAAAGTCCGCCCCACCACATTAATTGATCTCATAACTCAATTGGCTTCAACTTGATGCTCATACTTTTAAAATTGAATTCAATGCTCATACCTACATATGATGTTGAAGCTCATACCTGCAAGATACACAATTTCGATTCCAGATCAACAAGCCTCATCTTTTCTCTGGTCATTTCATTCACAAGGTCTAGGTTTCTTCTTTGTTCATTGCTTAAGCAATCTCTGAGATTGCAATTCTCAATTTCTACCCGCTGTTGTGAACACAAAAAACTAAATAAATTTTGTATTAAATTGAAGAAGTATGTAATGGATGAACTATAAACCAAACATACAAATGATTATCCTACTATTTCCACAGGAATCAAAACTACCTCAAGTTTTTCCTTGTACTGCTTCAAAACAGTCCACATAGCTTTTGAGAATCCTTGCATAATTTGGTACTCCCGATCCTTTTTAACACAAGGTTTGCTATGATCTCCCTTCAGGGACAATTTTTCTTGAATTTTCAGTCCAACAAACCCATCTGACAGAACATGAATCTCTTCATTGTTTTGATTGAGGGCTTTAATCACTTTCCCAGAAACTTCTGTCCACAAGATAAACACCTCATGAGGAACCTCCAATAGGATAAAACGGGGGGAAAAAAAAGTTATTGGATATAGGTTTCATTAGCCAAAGATATTTACCAGAAATACAATTACCTTTGTCCACATTGGTATCAGGACTTATTTCAATCTGAAAGAAGAAAAAGGAAAATCAATAAAACAATGTAGACAACAGCACCCACAAAAAGGAAAAGATAGATTTAAGGGTATATTTAAACTAATTGAATTGCTACTAGCATGAAAAGGCTGAGAATGTCATACCAAAGATGCTTCACTGTTTCTGAACTTCATTTACTTAAGTTGTCATACCATAAATCAAACTATGTACATAACAGTACCCTCAGAAAGGAAACACTAGGTTTAAAATTAAAGGCATTATTTAACTAATTGAATTAACGACAACTAAAGGTAATATACATTATACAATAGAATGACATCTTTAGTTGCTAATTAGTGTATAGTGAATTCCATACCACAGAAGCATTGTTGCTGAACTTCATTTTCTTAGGTTGCATTACTTGAGGCAATGCTTGGTTGAGCCTCTTGTTGCACGTCACGTTTACTGGCCCGTCCATGGTTTTAAATCTACATAAAATTCCAAAGTGCTGTGACTATTTTATGAAATATCCAAGGTGCTGCAGCATTCAGTGATTCTTACTTGATTTTTGTGAATGGCGATGCCTGCCTCAACAGAAAGGATGTATCAAGATAATCTTCTACTCCAGGTTTGACAGTTAAAATCTGCACGATTTCAAATTTCAATAATAGGCAAAAACAACAACAACAATAATAAGTATAATGAGAATAACAAAACAAAAACTGCTACATAGACCACAAATAATGGAAGAAGCTCACCAGCGCCATCCTCTTCTTGCCTTCCAAATAATCTTGCAAATACCTAGTTAGCTGATCAAAATAATGCAATGTGGATGCTGAAATTAATAAAAGAATTCATATGCAAACTTAGGAAAGAAAACCAGCAACACATTGTCAGCATTAGCTGATTTGCACTAAGGTACCAAGGAGTTTTTGTAGTGCTTCTGCAATGGTGGTTTGTTTCGATTCTTCTGGTGCTCCAACAGTGACTGAAAGTGAAGAATGAAGTAAGTAGAGAAAGAAGATTCTTAATCCAAGAAAGAAGCAGAACAGAAAAATATGATTTTTTTTTTAAAAAAAGTTTTCATTCATACCCTCAAGCACTGCCCAAAAACCATTGAGGTGTTGTTGATGAAATTGCTCTCAAGCAATCTAGCCCCCTGTGAAATAATAATAATATCAGCTCCAAACACACATACCATTGGCAATCAGATGCAACTCAGGGTACAGCTAGGTCTTGATTAAATTTGTAACTAATTAAAAATGTGTATTATTAATGAATGTTACAACTCAGTATCCGATGGCCCAGTGTTCACATAGTTATTAGCCTAAAGTAAAATTCACTAAAATCATAATAAACTAATTCTCCTTACTTGAATCATATGTATGCATTGCAAGCTCCAATATTGGAAGTAAATCATATCTGGAGCATAAGGAAATATTATTCTATTTGACTATACACTGCGACTCCAATGGCCTTGCAGTCACATAATACTCATCAACATATAAACTCTACAATACAATGATACTGAAGTAACTGAACAAAAAGTTTAGAGACTTGCTGGTGAAATAATTTCTTAATCCCCATGGACAAGTCTGTGATGCTTTTTAATGAACTGTTACAAAGAGTCAATGACTAAAGAGAACATCTTTTTTTTTGTATGCCCCACTTGCAGTTATTGATAGAAAACTCTATCATATCTAGCTCTCACAATTAATTATACATAAAATAAGATGGTGAATAACTCAAAAACATATTAATATAACACTCAAGTGGAATTTACTAGTTGCGCTTACCTGATTCCCTGTTTTTTTCTCTCTCTCCGCTCCAGCAAGGTCCACAATTGTCAGCACACTGCTGCTTGCATTAACATCAACTTCATCACCTTGTGTTGATTCGTGACGGATGTTAATGATGCATTGGGAACGACTACAAAAAATTTGTCGAGAATAAAAAACCCACCATTGAAACTAGAGTGAACAATCATTAGTACAGCTACAATTAGGCAAAATTGAAATAGACCATAAAGAAAGCCTTAGGAGATTAGTGGAGGGGAAATATCGAAAGAAGACACCACAAACAAACTGAGCCAAGACTTGAGTACAGGCAAATAGTCATTGTCTAAATCAGTTCGCATCTACAACTTGGTGAATTTACTGATAGAGCTTTCAGTTGTTTAATAAAAATCACAAAGGTAAATAAATAACAATATTTGGACATAAATATCCATTTTTAGTTTCCTCCAGATCAATAAAATTTAGAACTTAGTAAAATGTCATGTTAAACTATCGTTTTAAGAGACAAAGTTAAAGGGATGATAGGTAAATAAATTTTCAAATTAAGTTATTGTACAAATAATATTAATTATACTTGATTCCAGTGCATTAATCCAAAACCACATCTGATATGCATAAATATAACTTCTTAGACAATCAACTGACATTGCAAAAACAAAGTAATAATGCATGGAAAAAAGGAATTGAGTACATGATGAATAGACACAATTAGGAAAAGCTGCTAACAGTAGATAGGAGAGCAAAATTAACCAAATATGTATATCAAGAACTATACTGTCAAATGGCTCAACTGACTTGAAAAGATAACTTTCTCAACATGACTGAACACAAACCTCGACTGACTATTTGAATTGGTCGTAGCTGTTGAGCGTTTCAGCATTCCTTTTGCAATTAAAGAATCCGCTTGCTGAGCATCAGAAACTAGAGCCTATTCAACACAACCCAAAATTACCACATTATTGTTCATGTTACTGTGATTCATTACAAGAGAAGCAAAAGTAATTACTAAACGAGAAAAGGAAAATTTGTGTAGAACTGAGAAATATAAATTGCAACCTCTTGAAGTCCCTTGATAACTGATTGTTGCATGCTTATGTCACCTCCATCATGCAGCAAATCAGTCATTCTCTCAGCCTTTCCTTCCGAAGATATTTCAAACATTGACAGATAGAATACCCTGTCACATGATAATACAGAAATTAATAGCATGCACTTCCCATTTTCCCCCCAACTTATGCTAGATCCCACGGTGATGTTGGTTTTGGATTTTGAAACCTAAAACTAGTTCTACTTCGAGATTTTAAAATCCCATTTCAAGAAACCAATACTACATCCCTACAAATAACCTATACAATCTAATGATTACAATTAATCAATCATTACAATCACACAATAATAATAATATAATACAACATCAATCACTCTTACACATTGACTTGGCACAAAGTTAAATCCAACCCTACTCAAAATCTCAAAACAAAAACACACCTTATTATTTATCAGGATTTTAAAAGTCCCTAAATTAAAAAAAAAAAATTGGTTTTTAAAAGTCACTTAAAACCCACACTCCACTTTTTATTTCAAATTTCATCGGTGTTTGTTTCCCCAATTTTGGTATAGGATTTCAAATCCTCTAAACTTCTACCCCATAATTCAAATAATACACCTATTTTACTTTTTTCAAACACAGTTTACAATACACAATTAAGCATCTATCTCTCTTTTTTTTTTTTTTTTATTATCTACCCAACTCAACACTCCCTCTTTTCTTTTTTACTTCACACACTCTCTCCCGTACTTAACACGCACACAATCAATCATTTATCCCCTACTTTTTCTAAATCGTACCCTATAAAATCTACACTTCTAAGCATATACAAAATCCAAATACAACCAAGTACACCTACTAGATTTGAAATCCACTCCAGTCCATAAACAAACAAGAGAAACAGAAATTCTACAGTGTAAACCAAGTATACAACATAAGCTATAAGTAAAAGAAGTCGATTGACAATCTTTTGTCTGCCACTGTAAAAAGATCCTTCATGAAAATTACCTCGATTTGTAAGTGACGGTGCTTTCATTGTCACCGAAAATGCGACTAAGGGCGAGAGGAACCATACCAGGTTCACGAGCACACCCAAAAACAGTGTGAGTCTTCCCAGAACCACTAGGACCCATCGCAGCCAACATCCCACTTTTTCCCTTCAGGAAATCTTCCACTAAGGGCTTCATCATTTCTTCATACACATCAATCTAACAACAATAAATAATGCATTATTTTAGATAATGTAATTCTAAACCATGTAAACAGCACAAGTATAACTATCTAAATTAACCTGAGAGACTTCAGAAGCAAACACATGCGAAAAGCCTTCATGTACTTCTGACTTGATCCTCTTCATTTCTTGCAACGGTTGAGGAGTTGAAACTGTGACAGAACGAAAGTCCTTGTTCACATGTAGGCAAATTTCACTGCTCTTCTTGGTTTTAGGCTTCAAATTACCCTTAACCCTTGGATTTTTCGGCCAAGCATTTTTGGATTCTGCTGTACTTCTAACATGTTTTTGAACAGTCAGGGGACGGATTCTTAAGAATACTTTGAGGGTTTCCGAGAGATCTCTTGATGAAGAATCGGTGATTTTATCATTGATATTGTTAGGGCTCTGTGGAATCTCAGTGGGGAAAATGTTTCGTGGAAGAGGTTTTGCAGAAAGGGGTTCGTGAAGGGAAATGGCTGCTAACGGGGTGGCGCGTGCTTTTCGAGGGGGGTTGCGGCGGACGGTGACGGTGGTGGGACACGGCGGAGGAGACATCATCTCCATTTCGGCGATTGAAAGCTGAATGAGAGCCGTAGGGTATTTCGGATTTGAATTTACTTGAAACTCAAACACTCAAAAGGGAGGGAATTTATTGTGTTTACTGTTTAGGTAGCATCTCAAAAAGTTCATGTAATCCTAATTAGTCATTTTAATTTTCATTCTAATTATAATTCGACTGTCATTATCTATTTTCATTAGTATTTATTTTATTTTAGTCCATTATTTATGTTCACATAGTGTTAAGTAAGCAAGTGAGCTCGTCTAGTCTCATTAATGCTTGAACGCAATTTACTTGTATATATAAATGAGTCAAACTTAATTTGTTAGAATCGATATTAAAATAAAAAATTATTAGACTTGACTCGATTTGATAGACTCGTTTACGAGTCGACTTTATTTCGCTCGTTAATGTAATCGAGTCAAGCTAAGATTAGCTCAACGAAACATATGAGGGTGTTGAAACAAACTGTCAAGAATTTTTTCATAAACGATTTTAATTTAAACAATGAAAATCCCACTCCTGAGCAAGAAGAATGTATTGCGAAAGGGAGTGAAAGCCTGATGAGAAATGAGAAACGTTTGATGAACAACTATTTTGTTTACTGACAAACAATACTCTTGAGATCTTTCAATGTAGATTTTACATGCGAAAATCGGTATACATTCATATTGTGAAGGTTGTAATTGTCAATGAGAAATATTTTTCAATAAACACCTGATGCCACTAATGTGAAGACTTTTCTCCATTAAAAAATGTACTAGAGTTACGAGGGTGTTCACACTAGGCCTGGTTTATAAATACTCCCTTTGTCCGCCTATAAGTTTCCCATTTTACCATTTTGGTCCGTCTATAAGCTTCTCATACCTTTTTTAGTAAGTACTTTTTCTTACACATCATTTTATATCTTACTTTTTCTCTCTATTCTCTCATCTCTCAATCGCATCACTTGTACTATATATATTATTTAATCACTTTTCTTAATCTATGTGCCAAAAAGTAACGGAAAACTTATAGGCGGACGGAGGGAGTACTAATTTTAAGTAAATGGGTAAGACCTACAAACCTTTTAGAAACATATTAAAATATATATAACGATATTTCAAGTACTAAAAAATTGTACTATTGAAGGTGGAGGTCGCAGATTTCAAACCTTTTAATAAGTGATAAAAGTTGACTAGTTAACATAGTGTGCACGGTGCACACTATGCACAAGATACCCACTCTTAATTAAATAAACTTTTTAAAAAGTTTTAGTCCGATTAATATTCTAAATAGACTAGTTTAACAAGACCCTTAATAAGCTAGAACGTAGACCTCGTGATCCTGCCCACTTCCACCCATATGAATAAGTGCAGATATGACAAGATAATCTCTCATACATTTTGTAGAATATAATTCAAGGATGAAAATATCGGTATCGGTGGAAATATAAAAACCTTAAATTTATGGAAATATCGATGGATATATCGATATCGGTAAATTTTAAAAATTAAATAACAAGTCTTTAGTATATAAAATTAACAAAATAATTTGAATACATCTTATATCAGTCATAAATTTATATAAAATATAATATACAATGTTATTTTGTATAACATTTATTGATATTTTTCTAAATTTATCGACATTTTCTCGATATTAGGTTTGATATTGTTATTGTCTACCGATATTTATCGAAATTTTTAATTTTTTTACAAATATAGTGGAAATATCGATTCTTCTCAATATTAATATCGATGACCCCGAAAAATAAATATATCGAATATATATCAGGGATATTTACGAATATTTTCATCCATGAGAACATTTTCATTTCGTGCTTTGATAGCGAATACCTCAAAACTTAGAAGACACAATAAACAAGATTTTAAAACCGCGCAACTAATTTAGTCAAATCATGATTTTTTTTTAATAATTTAGTCGTATTATAAAGGTGTGTCTGCAATCACTGTAACAATCACTTCTCATAATCAAAATCTGTGAGAGGGCTGCTTCTGAAAAAAAAAATGCTTCTAAGCTCTCACTAGAATTTGAAAATATAGTACTTCGTTTGTCTGATATAAATTTCATTGGTACAATATTTACTATTTTTACATACTCCCTCCCCCCCCCCCCCCTCATTTCCCACAAATCATGCACTTTACATATATGAATGAATTAATAATGTGGATGAATTAATAATGAATGTCTCATATCAATTTTGCCACTCCATAAAAGAAAATATGTTCATAAACCCCACTCTCAAAATATATACTCTTATTTACCTATATGTCATTACTTTTCCACACTTAGGGGGTGTATTGGTTCTGAATTCTGTTGAATTTTTTTGGATTTTCAAAGTCTGGGGTATTCAATTTGGATTTTAAAAATTCTTTTAAAATTTTGAGGTATTCAATACGGATTTTAAAAAGTCTTTAAAAATATTTAGGTATTCAATAATATATGGATTTTAATATTCTTTGAATTTTGTTGAACTTTTCCCAAAAATATAAATAAATTGCAATATACAAAATCTTTTCTAAAATAAGAGATTTCAACGGATACTCTATTAACTCTAAAGACAAAGATAAGAAGTAGGAATGACAATATTGACCCGATCCATATTAAGTATGGGTCAGGTCAGATTCGCCCCATATTAAGTATGAGTTGGGTTTGGGTCTTATGCCCGACCCGCGGGTATCCGATCCGCCCGAATTATAAACTTTTTATATATATATATTTTATTGGTAAAATACTTTATTTATATATATATATATATATTATTGGTAAAATATTTTATATAATATATATATATATAATATTATTTAAAAAAAAAACACTTCACATTAAAAAAAAACAATTTGCATCAATATCGGAGTTTATGAAAATCTACGTAAATCAATAAAAAAAAAATTCCACAGTTCTGTCAAATCTATGAAAATTCATATAAATCAATAAAAAAAGTCAGTCAAACTCTGTATGGACTCTATAAATTTTATAAATGCACGTACTTTTTAAAGTCCAAAAAAATCCAATAGAATCTCAATTTATTCATAAAACTTTACAAAACTACCCTCAAAACATCAATCATTACATTTTTTCTTACACATTTTTTAAATTGTGTGTCATTCAAAGGGTGCAAATTCTTTTGGACGGAGGGAGTACTTCATATAAAAATGTTTATTGGGTTATAAGGCTACCGACTCAAAGGATTAGTATCTTATTCGATTCACTTTTAACGGTTTGATAAAAGTCAAAATATAAATCTAATCATAGAGGGTCATAGACTAAACGGGCACTTACGGTTTACAATTTTTTTTTTAATTCTCAAATTTCATCTTTTAATGCGTAGTTATGAAGTTAAAACAACTTGTTGTTTAGTTTATTTATATTTATTATATTATATTATCATTTTTTTTTTTTGACAGGTATTATCATATTTTTTTTAATTAAAACACTTGAAATAGAATAAAAAATATAGTGAAATATATGTAGTACTCCTTCAATTCCATAACAATTTTCACTTTTTTCTTTTTTAACGTTGCACAATAATTTTCACACATTTTTAAAGTGAAAAATCATTTATAAACTATATCATCACAATATTAATAATTTTACACAAAATATCATTATTTTAAACTCATTTATTAACTTTATAAATAAAAAAAAATTACAACTTAAAATCTTAGTCATACTATTAAGGGTTAATTGCAAATTAAATCACCACCTTTCGATGAATTGCAATTTAATCTAAACTTTTGAATAATTGTAAATAAAATCATCACCTTTCAATATTGTTGCAATTTAGACTTCTACACAATCTCATTTGTGCCCGAATTTGACGTTTCGAGATTAGATCGAAATAAAAAACAATGTTGTTTCATTAAGAAGGTGTCACATCCGCCAACCACGTTAGATTTAAGCACAAATGAAACTATTAAGAAGTTTAAATTGTAACAATATTTAAAGGTGGTGATTTTATTTGCAATTATTCAAAAGTTTAGATTAAATTGCAATCCAGTGAAAGGTGGTGATTTAATTTGCAAATTAACCCTACTATTAAGTAGGAGTCTCTGAAAGCATAAATTCAAAGGCTAATGGAGTAGAGACTGTAAATGGGGTGTGTTTTCAACGGCGGATTGAATGGAGTGTCAGGGCAGGGCTATTGTACGGCGTCGTCTTGGCCTGTGTTTTTCGATACCGCAAATATAATTGTACCCCCTCTCTCTCTCACACACTCTATTTATACTTTCTTAGACCATCCTCAAATATAATATGATAGATTTATACGTCAAGTGTCACAATTGTATTGATTTTTTTGTAATTTTTTGTGTGATATAATTAGACTTGTAGATATTGAAGATAATATGTACTCCTTCCGTCCCACGATAACTTTCACACTTTCCTTTTTAGGACGTCCCACAATAACTTTCACACCCTTAAAATGAAAAATTCTTTATAAACTCCACACTCACAATATCCTCAATTTTACACAAATGTCATTACTTTTTCTCCACACATACACAAAAGTCAACTCATTTTTTTACTTTATACATAAAAGTTTACAAAATTACCCCTCAAAACTCAACTCATTATTACACTTTATTAATATTTGTGTCCATCTACCTATGCAAATTAATATGGGACGGAGGGAGTATTAAAAAAAAAAAAATATATATATATATATATATATATATATATCAAAGTTCGTAAAAAAATTTTCTCTATAAATAGAGTCCAATATCGAGCTATTTTGAAACACAAACTAAAATTCTCTCTTTTATCATCTAATAGGGAACAACTTCGCAATAGAGAAGCTCATATCGCTCTCAAGACCGACTTGATTGAGCATATATGGCAGAAATTCGGCCCTCAGAATTAAATAAGTAATTTTTGTTTTCTCTATTTGTAATTTAATATTTCATGCATCCATTTGTAGCTTGTTTATTATTGCTTTTCAATTTCGTATTTTCAAATCTTGTAATTTTAATTTTGTTATTGAGTTCATTATTTATTTTAAGTGTGTGATAAAAAAATTCATATTATAATTACAAATTTAGAATATCAAGTAATTTTTATATACCAATTTAGTAAAAATTAATAATATAATATGTATTTAAAAAATTATTATTATTTTTGGGTTGGGTTGGGTCAGTGTCATTGATGAAGTATGATAAAATGAAATTTGGATTGGATTGTAAATTGTATAAGTGAATGAGAGAGAAATTAATATAATATTAAAGGGTTGGATTGGGGGAGTGTCATGTTGTTACTTCAAATTTACATCACAGAGATTATGGGCCAACATTCTTAATTTTAACTATCTCCCATATTTCATCTCTATTTGTACAGACACTATAAATTACTTTTCCCTTCAAATTTACATCACAGAGATTATGGGCCCACATTCTTAATTTTAACTATCTCCCATATTTCATCTCTATTTGTACAGACACTATAAATTACTTTTCCCTTCTTCAACACCTTTTTTCCCCCCAAAACTATTGGTACCAAAATATAAAAAAAAAAATTGTTACTATTAATATTGGCCTCTTGCTCGAAAATTCTAACTCCAGGCTTAAATTCTGCACTAGTGTATATATGTATATATATTTTATTTTTTTCTTAGCAAATTCAATAGTATTTTTTTTTCGAGGGAAGGAAGGCTTAGCTTCCATTATTGCATCGACATTCGATAATAGGAAGTCCAACCACAAAGTTTGGCGGATCTACCCAAACAAAAGGGCTTTCAAACTGGCGAGAAGCCCTAACAAATTGGTGAGCCATTTCATTGACACTCCGTTTGACAAAAGTAATAGAAACGTTATTGAAACTAGCTAATAAGGCCTTACATTAGTGTACATAATCTCCAAACACTGTTGATACCGTGATGTCCGAGTTGATAGCATCGACCACAACTTTTGCATCCCCTTCAATAACATAGTAGTTATGAAACTGGATAATCAAAGTATAGCAATTACAAATTCATCCCTTTTTTTGTCATTTTTTAAAAAAAATTCATCCCTTTTTATAATTTGTTTATCCCTTACTCATCATAGAATCTTATAAATAATGGGAATTTTAAATAATTTCATTTGTACTAATAAATAAAAAGTTTCATTCAAAGCGTCTAAAATATCACTGACTAAATAAATAAAAGTTAAAATTTATTAAGGATTAAATAATAGCATTCGGAATGTTCAGAGTCTTCACAAACATTTTTACTTTTTTAGTTTATAAAACACTTAATTAGTGTTTACGTGAATAGAGTTGTATATGTATTGTACAAATAAAAAAAATAACATTAAAAAATTAGTAAGATGTTGTAATTAAATTATAAAAAACATCATAAATTTATTTGCAAATTTACAAAAAAAAAAAAAAAAGGCATTGAAGACTTGCTCAATTAAAATACCCAAAAGATACAATCATACCAAACTGCATTTCAACTGTTTAGTAAAGTGTACGAGAGAATTGATCCTCACAATTACTAGATTATCATTTAATATAATTGCAAGGCATATATTCCCTAACCCAAAAAATTATTCACCTTTCAAACCGAACAAATTCCCACTCCCATTTAAAATGTTCTGGTGGACTGAATTTTTAAAAGAGTGATAGTGAAAGAGAATAAAGATGATTATTCGTGTTCCAATATTGGGCGCTTGCAATTTCTATAACATTATACACTAACATCTTTTGGAGAAGCTCCATTATGGAGTATGCATGCGTCCAATTGAAATTTCATTCTCATATACATACATAGCTCAATAAACCAAGTCCAATAATTTACATATACATATTTAGGGAAAATCAAAACACGATTGGCCTTTATTACTATTATAACTTATAAACTAACATGACTAATAGAGATAGAAACATAATTGATCGATCTTTGTCCAAGAATGGGATCAAATAGATATAAGGTTAGGGGTAGATTGCGGGGGATTAGTGAGCATATGCACAACTTGGCGCATGTTAGGGCGTGCGGAACTCTCCTCCTCGACACACATCATCGCAATCTTGAATAAGTTCACCACCCCATTCAACGGGTATCCGGTCAGTCTCGAATCCACCACCGCCAACGCCACAGCCGCATCTGACGGCTGCGACACTTCACCCATCATTTCACACACCCACCTCACGATGTCCACGCCCTCCCCAAACTCTCCAACCGGCTTCCGCCCCGTGATCAACTCCAACAACACTACGCCAAAGCTATACACGTCGCTCTTTTGATCAACTTTCAACGTGTAGGCGTATTCTGTTTAAACATACACATACATAATCAATTAACATATACAATAAAAAAAAAAATTGATATGTATGAATGGATAAAATAAGACAAATAAAACGAACCGGGTGCAATGTAGCCATACGATCCAGCAATCGAGGACATGCACTCGGAATCGCCCGCATCATGCAAGAACTTCGCGAGCCCGAAATCAGCCACGTGGGCCTCGTAGTCAGAATCGAGCAAAATATTGTTCGACTTTACATCCCGATGGATAATTGAAGGCGAACAATCGTGGTGCAAGTAGCACAACCCTTTCGCAGCCTCGACCGCAATCCGGTACCTCGACTCCCACTGCAAATGACCTCCCTTAGAGCCATGAATCATCTCCCCCAAGCTCCCATGCGACATATATTCATACAACAACAAGTTTGTATCCTTGTTCGATAAGTAACCCAGGAGTCGAACGATGTTCCGATGCCTAATCCCACCCAGTGTCTGAATCTCCGCCTTGAATCCATGATCATTGCAGCTATTCGATCTCCCGGTTAACCGTTTGATGGCCACATCTATCCCGTTAGGCATGGATCCTCTGTACACTACCCCTGCTCCGCCTTTGCCTATAATGTTCTCTTCTTTCAAACACTCTAAGATATCCTCGGTTCTGAAATCGAGCTTTCGGAAGGCTGTGAGCTTCCAAGCTCTCGATTTCTCGACGCGATACCTCCTACATACGAACCAAATCACGGGAAGTAGCAACAATGTTACGATAATGAGTACTATGATGATTGTGATTTTTGATGAATGTTGACTCTTGTGAGAGACGTCTGATGCACAAACGTCGGCATGAGGTGAGCAGAGGTTTGGATTTCCGGCGAAGAATCGATCGTCGAGGTCTTTCAACAATCCGGTGACCGGTTTTCTACCGGAGAAGTCATTGTACGAAAGATCCAACACTGTAAGGCTTTTCATTAGCCCAATTTCCTCTGGAATTTCGCCATTCAATCGATTTCTCGAGAGATTGAGCACATTCAAATTCTGCAGCAAGGAAATGTTCTTGGGAATTTCATCGAACAGGTTATTCTGGCTCAGATCAATGAAGGTCAAGTGAGGACTCTGAGCAATTGCCGCCGGAATTTCACCTCTCAAGGCGTTGCCGCTGAAGTTGAGCTTAGATAGCTTCTTGAGGTTGAAAATCTCCGTCGGAATCTCGCCGGAGAACTTGTTCATATCGAGTGATAAAATCTCGAGGTTCACCAAGTTCCCGATCGCCGGGGGTATTTTCCCGGTGACCCAATTGTTAGACAACGTCAAACTCCCGAGTTTATCAGCAGAAATCTCCTCCGGCAGCTCTCCGGTGAAGTAATTGTCATCTAGCTCGAGCATATCCAGCAACGGAAGGCGGAAAAACCCCGGCGGAACCGTTCCGTTGAGGAAATTATCCTTGATTCGGATTCTCAAGAGCGACTTACAATCTCCAAGCTCTTGAGGAACAGAGCCGTAGAAATAATTATTCATGAGAATCAGAGTTTTCAACTTACCCCCTTTGCACAAATCCTTGGGGATAATCCCTGTCAGATGATTCTGCGTGACGTCGAGCAGCATGAGACGGCCGTTGCGGCCGAGATTCTCCGGCAAAGCCATGGTGAAATTGTTGCTCCATATCTGTAAAACTTCGAGATTGGGGAGATCGCCGATGAAGGCGGGAAGTGGGCCCTCGAGTTTGTTATCAAACAAACTGATTAGCGTCAGATTCTTCAGTTGTGAAAAAGTGTCAGGAATTCCTCCACTCAGGTTGTTGATGGAAAGGTCCAACGACATCAAGCTCGTTAAATTCGACAACTCCGCCGGAATTTTCCCACTCAGGTTATTCATCTGTTAAATTCAAAATCAGCATTGAAAACATTTTTCAACTTTTTATTCTATTTTTGTGTTTTAGCGACAAAAAACTAACCTGAAGGAACAGAGTATGCAAATGCTTGAGATTTCCGAGACTCGCGGGGATTTCGCCGGAGAGATTACACCCACCGAGATCAAGTTTTTCAAGAGTAGATATCGAGCCAAATTCCGGCGGAATACCGCCGGCGTACGTGTTGAAATAGCCGAGATAAAGTTGCCGGAGATTCGGAATCTGAGCCAAACCCGCCGGAATTTCCCCTGTCAAACTGTTCCCCTGCAAAGCCAAGTAAGTCAAGCTTTCGAACTCGGAATAAATCTCCGGAATTTGGCCGGAAAAATAGTTTCCGCCGAGATTAAGCAACTTTAACTTGTTGAGCTTCACAAATTCCACCGGGAGATTTCCCATAAAATTATTATTGTACACATCGAATTCTTCAAGCTCAGTAAAATACGCCACCATTTCTCCGGGGAAATTACCGTCGAACATGTTACCACTGAGATTAACGTATTTCAACGAGGTCAGTTTCGACATTTCAGGAGGGAGGCCGCCGGTTAAGTTATCGCCGGCAAGTGAGAAGCTGACGAGTTTATCCAGCAGGCCGATTTCCGGCGAAAGAGTGCCTAATAGAGGAACGTTGGAGAGGTTGAGTGACGTCACCCTGGCGTCATCGTCACAGATGACGCCGGAAAAGGAGCAGTGGGGTGAAGAGGAGGGAGGAGACGGCGGCGGCGCCACCCAGTCATGGAGGGCGGAACTTGAAGGGCCTAGAAGGGATTTCTTGAGGTTTAAGAGGGCATGGAGATCCGATTGTGCATGGAGAAACAGAATTGGGAGAAAGATGAGAATGAAGAAGAGATGAGAAGATTTTGTCATGTTTTGTTTTTGATTATGAATGCATACGGAAAATATGTACGAACGAGATAGAGGTTTAATAGGGCGCTGAAAAGAGTTAAAAAGCTTAAACTATGGATTTTAGCGGTGGCATGGCATGGCAAGTGAATCTGTTAAGTCAGATTCTTCTCCTGACGTTGCCTGTTGGGATCGTTAAGTAGCTACGCCGTTAAATCACAAAACATCTCCATTCGTAGTACGAAATTTCGATAATTCGCATTTGTAACTCCTTTTAATTTGTGTTTTTTATTTTAATGACCGATGTTGTGGGCAACACTAGTCTTGACGTTGTTTGGAGGGGTTTTCCTCGGATTTTTTTACCTCATTTCTGTATAATGATTTGTATTTATTTTTTATACACATTAATATTTAGTGGAGTGTACATTTTTTCTTTGATCTGAATTTTGTTCCTAAAGAGAATTTTCCGTTTCAATGGTGCCCCGGTCGACAATTAGTTGCATCTATATAATTGAAATTGAACTCTAATAAATTGAATCAAATGTTAAAATTCAAGTGTATCTATCACATATGAGAATGTCATTATAAATTAATTGTATAGTTGTATTTTGTAAACGGTTCTAGTCGTTTCAACCTCAAAACTTTTCTAATTTTGCAACGATACTTCTCATTGTCATCTGCTAACTTATCTACTAGTAACAATGAACTACTCCCTCCGTCCCATAATTTTATGCACACTTTGACCGGTACGGAGATTAAGAAAATTGAATAAAGTGATGTGTAAGGTAAAATAAAGGAGGGGTATTATTGATAATTCATTGATTAAAGTGGATAAGATTTAACTAAAGGGAAGGGAAAGTAAAATAAAGAAGGGGTATTATTGGTAAAAATTATGTGAGTTGTTTCCTTTTTTTTTTGAAGTGTGCAAAAAATGTTGGGACGCCCAATAAAGAAAATGTGCATAAAATCCTGGGACGGAGGGAGTAATATATATACTGAAGTTCATTTTGTCTTTAGGTAAATGTAAACAGTATCCATCTTATAAGTTAATTCTGACGTCAATTGATTTTATACTTACCAAAATTGTTAATTAAGTATCAGGATATACGGTAGCTATTAGATCCTTAACATGGTTTTCTAAATTCTAGCTTAAGATTTTGAGGGTTGAAAGAAAATTCTGGATAATGTTTGAGTTATTATTTTGCATTTTTTGGGAAATTTAGGGTAGAGAAAGTTAATATGGAGTATGTTTTAAAACCAAAATAATATTGATTTAATTATGGAAGAGCATCTCAGTTCAATTGCAGATTAAAAAATATGGAAAATATTGAACGAGTGTCAAACGAAGACTCCACAATAAAATTAGCCAATCATACTAAACTGCATTTCAACCGTTTGATTATTAACATTACTTAGATTATTATTAATAATTCCGAAGGCATATATTCTTAAATTTATCCATCATTGAAACAGAACAAATTCATATTCCCAATCACTCCAATGTGTGTTTATATGGTGGAGTGAATTTTACAATAAGAATGGGGGCGAAGTGAAAGCGAATAAAGAGGATTGTTTTTGTTCCAATTTGAATGATACACATAGGCGCTTACAACTGTATTTGACTTTCTTTTTCCTCATTACAATATATAGTGGATGCACCACAAAATTTGTCACCATTTTGTGAAATATGCTACATTTTTTTTTTTTTTTTTTTGTGATTCTGTCAAAGCTTACTTACAAGTTACAAAGGTGTGTGAGACAATGATAGATTCTCTATATTCATGAAGTACTCCACTGTTTATAAAAAAAAAAAAAAAATCAATTTGTAAGAGTAGAATTGACATTTTAACACAATAATTTTGTACTATAAATCAATGTAGTACTTTTGCAGTTTTTTTTTTGAAAAAATATGAATAAATTTTTTTTATAGAAAAATATGCAACTGTATACAGATACACTTAATTGTCTCCTTGAAATCTCGTCCATTTCGTACGGTCCATTATGAAGTGGAGAATCAAAGTATCCTAGAAAGCAATTTAAAAGTTTCGTGTGCATATATTCATATAGTTTCTAATAAATGTTTACATTTCATTATCCTTCCACTTTGGGGACAAACCTGCCAATTACTTGAAGTTTGATTCGGGCTCTTGTTGAACCGAACTCGTTTCGATTTTATTGACGAGCGATCGTGCAAGAGTTTAATGAGTCTAACTAGTCTATTGAATCGAGCCTAAGGAACGTAATAAAATTATGAGAATATTTTTAGATATTGAGTCTAACGAGCTTGACTCGTTTATCTATATGAGCGAGAGGAGTTCAAGTCTAATAAGTGTTGGAGTGTGGAGCCTGAATTGATCCTAATGGACTTAGGGTTAGGACAAGTTTATTCCTAATGGGTTTGGAGTGTGGATCAAGCTTGATCCTAATGGGCATAGAGTGTGGAGCAAGTTTGATCTTAATGGGTTTGGAGTGTGGAACAAGTTTGATCCTAATGGGCTTAGGATTAGGACATGTTTTTTTTATTATAAATAGATGTTCTCTCATTGTAATCAGCATCCGAAAAATATAGTGAAATATCTAGCTTGACATCGCCCAGACGTAGTCGCAAGACGAACTAGGTAAATAAATTTCGTGTTATTTTCTTTTCGTCATCGTGTGCGTGTGTTTATTCCTAACAATAAGTCTAACTAGTCTATTGAGTCGAGCCTAACGAGCATAATAAAATTATATGAATGTTTTTAGTTTTTAGATGTTGAGTTTAACGAGTATGACTCATTTATGAGTGAGAGGAGTTCAAATCTTAGCAAGTAGAGTCAAGTCGAGCTCATAGATAGCTCGATTCACTTAACAACGACAGCAAACCTCCTCCCCCAACACACCTCCAAATTTATATTTATCTACATCTATTATTACGATTCTCTCTCTCTAAAACATTTCTCTCTCTCTCTCGAGGTTGCTTAGGAAATAAGCACCGCCCAAAAAAACTCCACCACCGCCCACACCACTCATCTTCTTCCTTCTTCATCGGCAGTCCAATTGTTCTTCTCCCTATCCTCGACTCTAGAAGCTATTTTGATCAATCGTCGCCGTTCAACGTTTGAGTAGATTCGTCGTCAGACCGTCTCCCACCACCGTTGGAAAACCGCCGGCCTGTAGAAGAGTCGTCTTCCTGTTGGGATCAATGTGTAGATCCTCTCCGACGGAGCCACGGTGACCGTATGGTTGAGTTTCTTCCGTTGATCCCGTTTTACATTTTTGTTTTTATTGTTGTTGTTTTCTTTAATGCTTTATTTCCTGTTTTATTTACGGTTGTTTTTATCTTCCCTTTTATGGGTCCTCCTACCCTGTTGTGGGTCATCTTCCCCTGTTGTGGGTTTTTGTTGTTTGGAAGTTGCGTTTGGTTGGTAATGGTTCTCCTTTAACACTGGATGTCCATGGGTCATCTTCTATGATTTGGGAAGTTTGTAGCGCGAGTCGTAGTGGGCGACAATTTATTTCTTTTTCGAAGCAGATTTGCTATCTTTCTTGATCGAAGAATCCGATGGATTGCTTGTGTGACTCTCCACTCTCTTAAAATTGAGTTTGGAATATGAGTTTTTGGCAGAGTTTATTTATAATAGATAGGTGAGCGTGAGATGCAATTTTAATATTCATATCTTGTAATTTTACCATAAAAAAAAAAAAACATACCTCCAAATTTGTTTGATATTTGGTGTTTCACACTGTAATATAATGTGAATGAATGATATTGGAAGGGGGAAAAATAATTAATGAACTACATACTATACACCATACTAAAATATGTTATGATCAATTACATGTATATAAATATAAATTATAATTAATGATAAAATAATAAATATTGTTCAAACTCAATTAGGTTCGCGAGCTTTTCGAGTCGAGTATTTGTGAACTCAAACTCAATAGTTAGTTCGAAACTCGACTCCAATAATTTCGATATTTTTTTCAAGTTGAACACAAGTAGCTCATGAATTAGCTTGACTTACTTACATCCATACACTCGATTCGTGCATGTATATGTAAATTTAAAAGTAATGACATTTTATATAATACTCCCTCCGTCCGCCTATAAGTTTCCCATTTTACCATTTTAGTCTGTTCGCCTATAAGCTTCCCATACCATTTTTTATAAGTATTTTTTCTTACACTTCACTTTATATTTTACTTTTTCTCTCTATCTCGCTCCTTCTTCCAATCACATCACTTGTACTATATCCATTATTTAATCACTTTTTTTAATCTCTGTGCTAAAAAGTAGCGGGAAGCTTATAGGCGGACGGACGGAGGGAGTATGGAGTATTGTATAATATTGTAAGGATTGAAGTTTATAAAAAAAATTGTATATTTTAAAAACTACTGTGCATCATTAAAAAAAAAAATTATTATGGTAAAATAAGAAAGATAGTTTTGTCCCACATGATTTGTGAGTGCAATTTGTGTAGGAGTGTAGCAATTTTAGTTTGTTGATAATTAGGAGCTTGTGGAGAAAGTAAGTAGGTGTAGGAGTACAGGCGTATAGGGCTGCACTGCTGCTAGTGCCTGATCACTTTCTGAATACCTATTGCCTTAGTGGTCATCCTCACTTCAATCATAATATTAATTGCTACATATATATACTTTCCTGTTTCGTTCTTAGATAATTTGTACTCCCTACATTTCGGGGCAAAGCTCTCCATGAGCTCAAGGTACGAAGGTTAAGAAATACTTCGTATCAATATAATAAGTAGATGTATGGGAGGTGATGTGATTGAAAGAGAGGAAAATATAATGAAATGTGAGGAAGAATAGTTATAAAAAAGGGAATGAGTGGGACGGACGAAAAAAAAAAGTTGGGTAGGTTTCTATGGGACGGAGGGAGTACATATTTGATCGACATCATAATATTTTTAGAAAAAAGAATTTTGTGATTTACAATGTAAAATAAATTAGAGGTATTTTAGAATTTTTTTTTTAAAAAAAAAAATATTGAAAGGATATTAATTTTATGATATATTTTCATATTAAAAATGTACAAATGATATGTATCAATAGAAAAAATGTACTACAAGTAATTAAAATGAAGTCATATACTCCCGTCGTGCATGAAATGTAGTCTCATACTTTCATAACCAATCACTTAATTACTCAATTTGTCATCAATTTTATTTACAAACAATTACCTTTATTCACAATGACCCCGTAATACCATTTATCTACATTTTTCTTAAAACTTGTGTCCCACTCAAATGAAACTACATTTGGTGGATAATACTCCCTCCGTCCAATTTTATTATTTCCACTTTCCTTTTTTGGTTGTCCAATTTTATTATGCCCATACATTTTTGAAAACAATACTATTTATACTACTTTATCTCCACCCTTCCACCATAACTTATTTATGTACTTTGTCATTCACTTTATTCATAAACAATCATTTATTTATAAATGAACCCCATAATACTCTATCATACCTAGGGGTGTAAATGAGCCGAGTCGAGCCGAGTAGTGCTGAGCTCGAAACTCGACTCGATTGTTATACTTGAAGCTCGAAACTCGACTCGACTCAGTCGAGCCTAAAATTTTAAAGATCGAGCTCGACTCGATAAGAAATTCGATAAACTCGAGCTCGGCTCGACTCGAATCGATTACCTGTATAATTTTCAAAATTAATTTAAAAACATATTTTTTTCTAAAATAAACTCGAGCTCGACTCGGCTCGAGCTCGACTCGGCTCGACTCGACTCGACTCGATTACTCGAATATAAATATAATTTATATATTAATGGCAAAATAGTAAATATTGTTCAAGCTCGATTAGCCTCGCGAGCCTTTCGAGCCGAGTATTTATGAGCTCGAACTCGAACTCGGTAGCTACTCGAGTAGCTCGAAACTCGACTCGATTAACTTCGAGTCGATTTCGATCTTTTTTCGAGTCGAACACGAGTAGCTCGCGAGTAGGCTCGACTCACTTACACCCCTAATCATACCCAAGGATAAAAATATCGGTATCGGTGGAAATATCGAGACCTTAAATTTATGGAAATATCGATGGATATATCGATGTCGGTAAATTTGAAAAATTGTAAAAATTTAATAACAAGCCTTTAGTACATAAAATTAATAAAATAATTTGAATACATTTTATATCAATGATAAATTTATATAAAACATAATATACAATGTTATTTCGTATGACATTTATCGATATTTTTCTAAATTTATCGATATTTTTTCGATATTTTATCGATATTTTACCGATATTAGACTCGATATTGTTATTCTCTATCGATATTTTTAATTTTTTTACAAATATCGTGGAAATATCGGTTCTTCCCAATATCGATATCGGTGACCCCGAAAAATGGATATATTGAGAATATATCGGGGATATTTCCAAATATTTTCATCCATGATCATACCCTTAACTTATCTATTTTATGAATAAACTAATCAATATTCGTTAATATATAAGGAGTTGGCGACGGCGTCTGCATGAGAAGATAAGCCCCCAACTTCGATTCTCTGGTAAACAGAATCTCCGTGTATCAAGTTTTCAAACCGTAATCATCAAAATTGATATACTACTGGAGTACTTTATTTATTTAATCAATCTTATCGAATTGATGGATTCAATCCTATCAACTGTAAATCAATTGTCAATCTCTTCACACTAATAAATTTTTTAAGAGAAATTTTAAAATAAACTATGCGTATCCAAATGCAAAAATACAAAGATTGAGTTTTTATTTATATTAGTATTATAATTTGAAAGTCACAATTAAATTGACAGGAGTACCAGGTTTAATTAGAATTAAAAGTCGTGAATTAATACACAATTACCCATTTATTAATTACATTTGTCATTAGTATAATTAAAGTCTATTATACTAACTAACTAGTTATATTTCCCAATAAAAATTATTTTTTTTAATTATCATTCTTAATTTTCCATCATTAAAAAATTTTTAGCCAAAAAAAAAAAACAGAAAGCAAAATTTCGCTCATTACAGCTCAAGTAATTTTCCTATAGTGTTACCCCTTTTTAACAAAATAAATTGATTATATTGTCAATTGAATTGATCTAGATGATAAACAATACTCCCTCTAATCCAATTTTATTTGTCTTTCTAGATAAGAATTTTCATTTCAAAATAATTATTGTTTTGCACCAACTTAAGAGAATTAAATTTCATATTCCAAATTTGCCCTTACACTTGATTTAATAATAATAATATGCAGTAAAGAACCATGTAGGTAAATAAAAGAGTAAATATGCCACTGGTACATGTATTTTTGTTGTTGTTCTTAGTTTTAAACAATTAAAATGGGACGGAAATAGTATTATTTTAAAGAAGAGAGTTCACCAATTCACAGAAGACCTACCCATAATTTCACTATGAAAATGAGGTGAAAGTCCAGCAGTGAGTGGTGAATGTGGAAACAAATGGAGATTCAGGATTTGAGAATCTGAAACCAAACAGCATTTCTTCTTCATTCATTATTCACAGAAAACAGAAACAACACAATAGACCTCAGGAAGCAGTTCTCCACTGCATCTCAATCTGAATCCTCCCATTCTTAGAGTCTATCAGGTGGTACCTCTCGTTGATCCTCTTGTTTTGCACAACGTCCGATAGGTATACGTCCACGTAACCCAGAGATTCCTACAAAACAAAGTGTCCTTTAATTTAATTCTATCTATTATAGGAGTATTCATACATAATAATAGGTGATGGAATGCAATGCAATCTAACAAACCTTGGGGTGTAACAGCCCCATTCTTTTGGAAATACTGACAACTTCAACGTGAATCCTGTCGTTCGTGGGGGGCTCGTCTAGCGTGAATTGGAACTCTTCTTCCCATCTCGGATCTCTACTTTTTTTCACAACCTGCAACAACCAACTAACTAAATAAATAAACATAAAGATGACCACAATATATATCATTTGACAAGTTAGGAGATTATTACTATTACTATTACTATTACTACCTTGGTTCGTTTTTCCTCCCCTCGAAAGAGTAGGCGTACTGATGGATTATTGTGGTTCTTGCCTTCCAAGTCTTGAGCTTCGTGGATTATAATGACGAGCAAGCCTCCTCCATCAGGTGTTCCTTCAGGGGCCTTCTGTACTGCATCCTCCGAATCTTCTACGTTGGTTGGCATCTCATTATCCTTGAAAGCCTTGTAATTCACTTCCACTACAAGCTGCCCTCGTGACTTTTCGTTCTGAACATCGCTTGGATTCAGATTCTTGAGAAGATCTAAAGTGAAAGTTTTGGGCTCCTCTGGAGTTAGATCTTTTAGTGGAATTACATTCACCCCCATTTTATCATGTGTTCCAACCTACAGAACAAGACGATGCATGCAATCAACAAACAACACTAGGAATAGGATAAAGAAGATGCAACTGTACAACAATAATATTTTACCTGTTCCCAATCAAAGACAGAGAGATCTAAAACTTGAGTTTCAGGGTCCTTGACAACAAAGGTGAATTCTTCGTTCCATTCAGGATTAAGGTTTTTATGTTTAACGGTAGTTTTCTTAGATGGGAGTTTGTCATCTGCAAGCTTTAGTTTCACGTAAGGGTCGGATGCCCCTAAGAGATCTTTCTTCTTCAGTTTTAATGCTCTTATTACATTAACGTTAAGAATGCCGACTGGTTTCTTCATTGCTCTGTCAAATGAGATAACAGGATTTGATCAGAACTTGGATGGATATCAATCATATAACACTAGAACAAACATGTGAACAACTTACTTTGAAGGATCCATTATCGGAACTTCCAGTCTTTTTGGCCACAAATACATATTTGCAACCTGATCTTTGATCAGTTCCTGAGCAAGCATAAAACTCCATCATGAGAGAGGTTACTTGGCACAACTCCAAGTACTAGTAGAAAATCATCCAAGAGGGTGTTTGACTGACCTTATAAAGCTCCGTAAAACAACTTATAAGATTTTCAAGAGCTCTCAAAATGTGTTCGATAAAATAAGATTTTTAACAACTTTCATGTTCTTATAATAAGCTCCAAAAAAGAGTATCAACCCCCAAACTTATTTTTCTAAAATCACTTAAGCTATACTTAACTGGTCCAACAATGCGGGTGGAGGCAGAGGCCCAACGACTTATACGATATTAGAGCTTATACGATGTTTAAAATAAGCTTAGTCAAACGAGCCCTTATAAACTACTTGAAAATTATCTTATACACTCTTGAAACAATAAGATGTTTAAAATAAACTTAGTCAAACAGCCCTAAAAAAACATTTCCACCAAATAAAAGTAAAGTTAAGAAAGAAAATAAATATTGAACAATACCTGAACAATTTTGTATACCCCAGGAATGGACATAGCATCAGCGCCTAGTAGCTTAACTCCAAAATCGACATGAGGCTACAAGAGATTTAAGTGAAAAGAACTATGTAAAAACACAGATGTATATATTTTTACGTTCCATTTCCACCTATATCTTAGGATATGTCCTAAAAGTATGCATTGCTGAGTTAAATGCATATAGTTGTGGTCTTCCCACCAAAAACCACCCATGTGAAGTAGTCTATAGTTGATAACTTATATAAAATTTTGCTCAAAGTTGTGCAGCTGATCAATATTATTATCACTATCACAGACAAAAGACAAACCCACCAATGCTCACCTTCTCCATAAGAGAAACATATATATTAGCAAAACAAGGAAAGCTTGGAACGAGCGGCTTTAATGTGATACGTGGACAAGCAAATACTTGCAAGTCAAGCACCTGAAATACTCCAAAAGAAGAAGAAGAAAACATGTCAGATTTGGAAACTGTTTAGAAACACTTTATATATCTACAAGAAGCTGGTTGATTATGAGGAAAATGCATCAAAATAAAGGAGAGACAAATGCTCAAAGTATCAACTATATACCTAATCATATAGAAAGTATACCTGTACAGTTGCTTTCAGTCCAAATGCTTTAGCAGCAACAAGGATGTTAGGATTAGCTGCCCATTTCAAGCCTAGTTCCATAATCAATTCCTTTTCCTCAGTGTTGTATACTTTCATTCCTGGCAGATAAAAGAATTAACAGCTAGTATTGATGTTAAGAAAGAAGAAAGATTTAAGCAGAAGGGCAATACTAGGAAATAATAAAAAGAAAAACATACTCCGTATTTATTTATTTAGAAACTGATATTTCTTTCTTGGCATTACATGGGCAATTTAACAGCAAATAACAATGTATTATTAGGAGAAGAAAAAAGATGGAAGAACTTATGTTTTTAGCATTAGATTGTAGCTATACGGAAAGATTATAGATTTGGGACAAATAAATTTGGAAAATATAGAAGTAATTCAGCAATGAACAACAGAGATGATTCTATTGATTATAAACGAAAGGGAGGAGGCCACACACATAAAGAGAGGAGCATTTTAAATAAGTTTGGCAAAAGAAACTTCTAGGAACATTGCTGTCCATAGTGGTTAATGCAAATGAACACATAAATCTTACTTCTGGGTTACGAGAAATGCCTTAGCATACATCAAGCAACAATTACTAGTATTAGTTGATTCTTTCGTATATATACATACTCACAAATACAAATACACACAGCTTATTTTCTGCATACATGCATAACTCAGGAATTTTCTTAAAGACGAATACTTTTATTAACCTGGTTCACAGAAGTAATACTGTTTTAGTATACGAAGGTATTACTGATTAGTAATTTTGAGAAGAGTAACACATAAAATCAAACATATTTCTAATAGTGATACTTCAGATGCTAAAACATGACACTTCATATGCTAATAGGTACTCCATTACTTTAAAAAAAATAACACGTGAACCTAGTTCACAGGAGATCTTCTCTTTCTTAAAAGAGAAGATAAACACATGAGCACAAGAAAAATCAATTGAAAAACCTTGAAAGGTAGGTGGTAGAGAGCCCAAAGTGAGTGTCTCAAAATCAACCGAATCAATTTTGTATTTTGGAATTTGCTCGGCTATGATAGGACCTGCTATTTCCTTTGCCATCTTGCAAATTCCCTGCACAACTCGGAATGTTAATATTCCATTACAAGCACGAACTTAAAGCTTAAGCATATACATTATACCTTGTCTAGATAAGGCCACATGTATTCAATGAATTTATTCAGCCAATCAATCTGCACAGAGAGGTACTATGAGGAACTTTAAATAATTATTTATTCTACAATTAGATTTTTTTAATGGAACTTACTCGATCGTAGTCTGGGTTTTTAATCCAAAATGGTATCTCTGGAAGCAGCTGTTGGAGACTTTTAGAATCTTTCTCCAGCAACGGGCGAAGTTCAGGATCCTGCAGAACAAATGAAAAACTGACTTATATAACTATACTATTATTCGGTGGGGAAATATTATGAAATATGTTCTAATCAAGTATTGTCTAATCCACACCACTCAAATTTAGTTTATGTTTTAAGCCTTTTTCTTGATTTATCAAGTCTCTTTCAAAATTAAATGCAGTTTGTCAATAGGGGCAGAAGAAGCTCCAAAACTAAAGTCTCCAAGGTCTTTCTATACCTAAAACCTCTAATTTATCAAGTCCATTTGTACGAAACTTGCAATCTAAGCATCAATAGTAACTAATTCTAAAAATGTTCAACTCCAATGTCCCTGCTTAATTGTACCGAGACTTTTTTTACCTGAGGTTACATTAAGGGTTTTTCTAGGTCTATGGGATGATAAGTCACAATATTACTCACTACACCACCTACATGGCTACATTAGAACACTTACTTCCATGAAGAAATGCAACTAAATTGCAATGCCAAGAGAAACAGCAATATTCGAAATTGAGGAATGAAGATTAACATACACTAATTAGAAGGCAAAAACAACTTTTAAGGCCATGTTTGATAGCAAAGATGATTAAACTAAGATTATGATGATATCTAAACTTTATACAGTACATTTTAAAGCATAATCTACCCTTGGTCTAAGTTATCAAACAACTTATAAAAATGAGATGAAGTTAATCTAGATTTACTCTAAGCTATCAAACATGGCCTAGATAGATAGTAGTTCCTCAAGAAACCAAATGTGACAGAAAAACATAAGCAGCAGAGCAAAAGGAAGAAACACACCTTCACATCAGTAGGTTGAGAGTAAATGAAGATAAAGTAACCGATCACAAGCCCAATGGAGATTCCAATCCCAAACCCAAAAACCCCCAATATTGTGCTTATGATACCCATACCTAATCTCTTTCCAAATCAACCCAAAACAAATCTTGGTTTCAAGAACTTAACAGAAAACACACCCAAGACAAATATAGAGATTAATCAAGAAACCTTTCCATATCAAGAATCTTGATCAGCAAAAGGGTCTTAACTCCAATTCAACAACCACCAAGTTCTTAGACATTAATGACCTTTCTATAAACATCACTCGCAGAGCGTGACCAAGACTAAAAAAAATAAAAAATCACAGAAAACAAAAAGTCATAAAACAAAAAAGTAAGCGAAATTCAGAAGCTGGTGAGATTGTATGACGAATTTGAGGAGAGAAATAAAAGAAACACAAATGCTGGGCCAATCTGTGCATTTAACCACCCCATTTGGATCCACACATAACGGCAATTTTATTTTCTTCCCAAAATCTTAAGCGCGTGGCTTATATGCGTGTCGGCAAACGATAGTAACGTACAATAACGGCCCCTTGGCCTTGATTCTTATTGGGTAATATGGGGGCCCCCATGATTCAATAGTACAGTATTTGCCTAATTAGGATTATTAGGATAATAATTGTCAGAATAATCGGTGTGGAAAAAGTAATTCATTATATTCATTTTTTCTGGTTCGATGTCCTTTCTCATGTTTAATTATTACTCCGTAGTAATTAGGAACATATTTTCAAAACAAATTTACACTTCATCAATTTAATAAGAAGAATAATACAAACTTACATTCATTCTCATGGAAAATTTCAAGAAGTTGTTCTAGTGGCGTATGCTTGATACTTAGAAATGTACTTCTCTCCAAATTTTAGCTTCGAATTCGGGTTGACTTTTGTGTATGTACAGAGAAAACGTAATGACATTTGTGTAAAATTGAAGATATTATGAAGGTGAAGCTTATAAAGGGTTTATCTTTTTAAGCGCAAAACTCTGACTTTAAACGGGCCCCCCTGCAAGTGGGCGGTAGGATTGGAAATTAGTTGACTTTTGTGTATGTGTAGAGAAAAATTAATGACATTTGTGTAAAATTGAAGATATTGTGAGTGTGGAATTTATAAAGGGTTTACCATTTTAAGGGTGTGAAAGTTATTGTGGAACGTTATAAAAAGAAAAGTGTGAAAGTTATTGTAAGACGTTATAAAAAGAAAAGTGTGAAAGTAATGCGGGTCAATCGAAGAGAGCAGTGGCGGATTCAGGATTTAAAATTCGGGGGTGCGGAAAATATTAAGAAAAATACTATTCTCTTCGTCTTGACGAAAACTACCCATTATCTTTGGTCATTGAGAAAAAAAGAATATATTGAAATGTGAGAGAGCGTTATTTACCAAAAAAAAAAAAAAGAATAAGTATCTTTCATTGGGACGAACAAAATATTTTAATTAATTTTCACCGGAACAGATTGAGTATTTAATAATAAAAGCAATACAATTTGGTGCAACTTAAATAATAAAAAAAAATGCATAACATCATTTAACAGTGAAAATTAAAAAGTATTGTGTATTAACTTTTGAAACTGTAAGAGAATTGAAGTAATTTTAAAATGTTGAACCTGAGTCTTTCACTTTGTTGGGAACAAAAAGTTGTTGTTGAACCTTTTTAATTTGAGTTGAAAAATAAAATGGGGATGCAAATAAAATAATTTGTGTCAAAATTAACTAATTAATTAATTTTTTTACATAAGATTTTAAAAAAAAAAACATTTTGGGGATACAGCTGTACCCCCAATTTCTACGCTGCATCCGCCACTGGAAGAGAGTAGTAATTTAGGGAGAAGAGTAAAAAAACATGTAGCTTAAAATACAAACGTTTTAAAACAAGATACTCCGTATAAGATAAAAAAAGACAATTAATATAAAATGAATGAAGTATTGATTAGTTTATATGTAAAGTGGATATGTTGAGTATACGATGAGGTATTGTGGTGCTCCTATATAAATAAAGTGATTGTTCATAAATAGAGTGAATGACAATTTGAGTAAAATAAATGATGGTTCGAGCGTTAACATAAAATAATACTCCTAGTATGAATATTACTCGCTCCATCCCTATGCAAATGACTCATTTTTTTTCCATTTTGCCGTTTTAACCTAATTGGCACATTTACTAAAATGTAAATATTCGACTATCTTTCTACCCTTTCTCTTTTATAATATTGTATCTTTTTCTACTTTTATTTTTCTTTTATCACTTTTCTTCAATTCAATGCGATTTTTTTTGTATTTATATAATACTACTATATGAGTTAATTACAAACGTGTTTAAAAAGTAATACAAAAGTGATATTTTTATTAATAATAGACTCAAACATATAAAATATAAATCTTTCTGACAATATTACAACTAAAATACTTGCAAAATAATCATTTTTATACATAAGTGCCAAAAATGCAATAATGATTGACAGTTTCAAATTAAATTCTTTTGACATACTACTCTCCCCGTCCCACTATAAGTTTTCCACTTTCCTTTTATGGATGTCCCACTATAAGTTTCCCATTTCATTTTTGGCATATTATTTTCTCTCTCTCAATCACATCACTTCTACTTTATCTATTATTTTATCATATTGATTCGGGTGAAATTTACACATTTTAAGGGCACATGTGAAGTGTATTTTGATGTGGATTTCATTGAATTATGCATTGAATATGATTGTTTGAGCCAAAATGAGAGAAATGTTGTGTTTTGTTGATTTTGTAGGAAATACGGTGAAATTTGGAGCAAAACACCAACCATACTTTACTGTATCAGGAAGAGGAGTGCACGGTTGGATTCGTTTCGAAAAACGGAGTGGATTAGTCAAAGGAATCGAGTCAATCCGACACCCGAGGTGGAAGATATGTACGAAACAAGAAAAGACCGAAATCGAAGAACAAGGCAACTCGTCCGAGTGAGTCAACTCGGCCGAATCTGAGATTTTCAACATTTCTGCACACTCGGCCGAATCTGCGAATTTCAACATTTCTGCACACTCGGCCGAGTGAGCCAACTCGGCCGAGTCTCGGCTAGACAAAATCGTGGCACGCTTTTTAAGTGCTCCACTCGGCCGAGTCACCCCAAATTCGGTGCCATCTTCACATTTTGACCATTTTTGAGGGACCAACTTGCAATTATGCCATCCAAACCCTATCCAAACACTATATAAGCCCTATTTCTTGAAATCCAAGACATTCTCCCCCAATCCACACATAGTTACACATACTTGGAGGTGTTTTGGCCATTTCTCTCTCAATTCTTCATCAAATCAAGTAAGAAAGGATGCAATAGCTCCCAAATTCCATTCCCTACCACATTCTAGACTAAGCTTTCTCTTTCTTTTCCTTTTTATTTAGTTATTTCATTTGGATTTTGTAATTTTAGTATGTATTTGATTAGCTAAACAATTTGTGGTTCTAAGGCATTGTAAATACTTGGATTGAAGTTTATGAGTAACTTCTTGCTTTAATTGGTGTTTATCTCTTATTTTCATGTTTAATTATTCATTGTAAAGCATGTTGTTAGTGGCCATGATGATTTGCTTAATTCATTGTTAATTGGGGTAGTATCGAGAGATTTATTCCATTTAATCGTATGCAAGCATGCAACCCGGTATTATTATGATCTCGAGAGAGGATTAATTATCGGAGAGGGAATTGAATGATCTTAGGGGCTATTTTAGGCGGTGTAATATTTGTGATGTAGAGATACGAGCCTATGTTGCATGCGCTTTTGGATTAATTTGTATCGAGAGATCGATTAGTTCTTCTTGTGTGATCACCCTATATGAGATAACCTTAATGGCCATTTAAACGAGATAACATTCATAAACGAATATCTAGGTGTTACAATTGCCTTGGAACCCACATTCTTTCTTTGCATCTTCACCCACTTTACTTTCGTTTTATTGATTTGCATGGTATTTGATCGACTTTGTATTTACTCTTTTCATTGTTTAGTGACAATTTTGGTTGTTAATTTAGGATAATTCAACATTTTCAAGTTATTGATCACGTCTGAATAGAACTCAATTAACAAACTACCCTTTTACGCTTAACCTCCTTGTGGGATCGACCTCGTGCTTATCACGCTACAATAGACGCCGTACACTTGCGGTTGTTTATTTAGTGTTGCATAACACGTGGATCACATACTTCATCTAATAATCATCTATTATTTTCTCTCTCACCATCACATCACTTATACTTTATATATTATTTTATCATATTTCTTAATCAAAACACCCAAAAGAAAAGAAAGGGAAAGTTTATAGTGGGACGGAGAGAGTATTATTTATGTAATTTTATTGTTAAGTTATTTTTATAAAATCTACTTTTATGAAAATTGAGACGTGACACCAATAGATCCTCCATCTTGCGGAATACTAAAAAAAAATCATGCTCCAAATCAACTTAAGATCATTTTGACTGGGGTTGGTCTGCTATGGACTCGAGTGCATGTTGTGCACCCTAGTCCATGTTACACTTTTTAGTAAATGGTATTGCACTTTTCAATTATTAAATTGTATAATAAGTAAACTGAAAAGTGCACATGGACTAGGGCGTACCTTTTGACTGTATCTTTATTTTTTGTATATACATAATATATATATATATTATATTTATCTTGTAATTTGTAAATATCTTATAGAATACTTTAGAAAAGTTTGGTGTATCATAGATTAGGAAATACACTTATATATATTGGACCTATCAATAAAAATTCAATTCACCAAATCTCTACTCTCTACACTAATGATGATGTTTGTTGCAAAGGCAATGCCATACATATATTATAGTTTAATCAAATAACAATATATACACAATACATTACTGAAGCATAGAGTTGACAACATAGCATATAATCGTTGAAGAATAGCGTGAGAGCCGCATAAGTAAATTATGATCAATAGAAACAAAATGCACAATTCAAAAAAAAAAAAATGAATGCATAGAGAAAGACTTAATTAAACAACTTTAATTAACCGTTTCCTAATTTTAAGAAAATATTCATGAATGCTGAGAGGGAGATAATTCATTTAATTACTTCATCTCTTCTATTGTTTAAGTTATTCTATTGTTTTTTTGGTTGTTTGCTGAAGAGTCAATTCGTTAAACCAACCAAGCTATCAATTAATCAATTAAGCACATTAAGACTGCCCCAAATATGGCCCCGTTGCTAAACCCTGGAAATAAAGCAAGCGGTCAATGAATTGTTAGTAATTAATATACAAGAATTAATTTTCAACCTCACTATAAGTTTGAACTTTTAAATGAGACGTAATTCTTTCATTGTATCAGAGCAAAACAACCTTAATTCCCAACCTGCAATAAACATCTTGTTTCCTCATACATCAAACTTCTTTGTCTCTTCGTTTGAAGATAATTCTTTTGATCAAGACGGGTATATTCAAGATTCACTCTTCCTCATACATGTCTACTCATAAATGAATCTTGTTGATGAAGCCCTGAATCTTTGACCAAGTCAATCTTTTGGACTTGAACTTCAATTAATTTACGTTGAGATGCTAGCATATGAAGTGTCTTAGTGAGTTGAAGTTTATGATTATGTTCTTCCACAAATTCATAAACACAAAATGTTCCATTTACGTGCTTGATCGCAATTAGTTCTAGTCTCAAATCTGAGGATTCACAGTTAGACAATTTCCTTTGTCATATTTTTGAAGACTTTCTTTACAACAAACAAATCTACATGAAGTAATAAAACCATCTTTTTTACTTTTATTGGTGTATTGTTTTCTAGCTCCAAATCCAACTTTTCCACCATAATCAACCCAAAACTTCCAGCCTCTACACTATCAAATTCCAATCTTAAAATTGTCCCAAATTTTCGATTTAGATTAAAACCTTAACATTGTCCCAAATTCTTTTCTCGTTTAGATTTGGAATTAAAAATGATATCGTTTTTAAAGATAAAGAGACACTTTTAAAAGAATGTAAAATGTTACTCCACTATAAAGTAAAACATTAATAAGGTGGTACAAATATAATTGTCATTTTTTTTTTCAAGCACACCCATCACCAAGTTCTATATAACTTTAATAATAAAAATTCTACTCCTACTAATTAAAATTTGTCATATTATTTTGAAAATAAAATAAAAAGTAATTTTATCTGTAGAGGACAACTAATTTTAAATCTGCAAGATCGAGGAAGAAGGTTTATGGAATATTTCAAGATTTGAGCAGCAGCAAAAAGGGGGTTTTCTATTCTCGTATTATTGGACAAAAGAGGAAGAAACTTAGACCATTATTCAACTATACCCAATCTCAAACAACTTTTAGACAATAAAAGTGATTTATTTAATTATTCATGATGTACTGTTTAATTGTTCTTTATGGTACCCTTCGTACAATTTATATTGAATGATGATTTACGATTTTGGCTAAGACAATATCTCTCCCTCTTAACCTAATTATATATTCAAATTGGTAACTCAAAACATTAAAAAGAAATTAAACCACATGAAATTTGTAAAAGTTGAATTTGGCAATGGACCATATATTCTTTGAATATTACCGTTTCAGATATTATAATTAAATTAAATATATAAAACTTGTTAAAGAATTGAAATTGCAACCATGAATGTGGGACGGATCCATGAATCAACGAAGGGTTGGGTTGGAAAATATTATTTATTTATTTATTAATAACAAATACGTATATATAACAAAATAATACTCCAGTAGTACATAATTTAGAGAATTGGAAGACAAATTTAATTGGGAAAAAATTAGATGATTTTTTTTTTTTGAATTATCAATTGTGAACTTAAAAATTATAAATAAGCATTGTCAGTAAAAGATTCCCAGTATATGCAATGTATTATAAAATATAAATACCTTATCATCATAGACATAAACAAAATGCATACATAAAATTACATTATCTCCTCAATTAACAATTAATATCCTTAAAGAGATGACTGCACACTTACGCTAGGGTTAATTAATTTGATTCGATCTGCCCCATTTTATTGGGAGTAATTTTTCTATTTGGAAATTTTTATGGCTCTTTTTTAAATATTTTTTATTTATTTTTTTGAAAAAACATAATAACATTAACATAATATTTTTTTTCTCTTTGAATATTTGGAATCGAATTTATATACGGAAAGTTTTTTCTCAAATCACTCCTCTAATTTATTAATTTCTCAGACTAGTTGAAAACTAACTATTATGTCATTAATAACACCTTAAACCATAATTACCACTAGGGTTTATAGGTTATTGCACGAGAAGATATTTATCTAGCTAGCTAGTGCACATTTTCCTTTTTTTTTTTTTTTTTTTTTTTTAAAATCCTATTTAAATACTTATGATAAATAAAATGAAATCCAATTTTGTAAAAACCATGAAGACTTTAAATTTTAGTACAAGCACATTGATAGGTCAGTAGTGTTCCTCCACCTGTCGATCATCTATAGGCTAAAACGACACATATTTACAGAAAGGGGTTTCCCAATTTCTGGGTGTACGAGGAAGAGATTTATTAATAGTATATATATACAGTTGTCCTTATGAGATTCGTTTATAGTATATATATATATATACTTGTCCTAAAACCACCTGCCAAGCCATTTTTGGTACTAAAGTAATGAGCTCCATGTTTTCTAAAGAGGTTTTACTTTCTTGAAATTAAACCTAGTAACCTTTCCATATAAAGCTGAGAACAAACTTTTCCAAAAAACGTTTCTTCCAAACTTTCTTCTTTTGCAAATCAGTAAGCCAGCTAGCTTTTGTAGTAATTTTGGTTGAATAATATATCAATCATTGATAGATCTTGAAAACCCTAGCTAGGTAGATCGAATTGTAAGGATGGGGCGGGGTAAAATTGTGATCCGTAGAATCGACAATTCAACGAGCAGGCAAGTAACGTTCTCAAAGAGAAGGAGTGGGTTGCTTAAAAAGGCTAAAGAGTTGTCAATTTTATGTGATGCTGAAGTTGGGTTGATTGTCTTCTCTAGCACCGGAAAGCTCTATGATTTTGCAAGCACCAGGTAATTATTCTTCTTAATTAATTCTCTATAACAATTAGTATATATATATTTGCATTGTTAATTGCTTTAATTTTAATTTCGAAATATACATGAATTAATATTTATGTGTACATTCTGCATATGCCTTCGTGATGAAAAGTTTTTTTCTGTTCTTCCTAAGTACTAGTCTAAATTCCATAGTTTTAGTAAAGGGAGAATTAATTTGGCATTGCACTGTTTGGAATTTTTGGCTCTCGAGAAAATATTCCATAATTTTCAATAGATCCCGAGTCAACTGCAATGATATTGTTAACAAGATTTCGTTAATTTTTTTTGGTTAAAAGCTCATTCTTGTATTGGTACGTAGTTGGTTTTCCATTTCAAATTGGGTACACGTACGATGAGTTGAACTTCAGCCTGTTTTGCTGGTTCTTGTAAACGGACTCTTGCTGTAATACGTTGTTTAAGGGCATTCCTGATACCTCATTTTTTAATACGGAGTAGTACTATTTTACTTCTTTCCCAAAAAAAAAAAAAAGTACTATAGTACTAAATAATGTGCTTGAATATTGGATAAAAATACTTATTTATACTATAATTATATATTTCGTCCATCCATCTAAGGTTTACGTACACTCTTTTGTTTGGTCCGTCCCAAGCAAAGGTTTACCTATCCTTATTATCCTTAATTCTACAATGACACCTAAAGTTCAATTTTATTACAACAATTGTCAATAACCTGTAAACCTTTGGGAGAATCGTTTTTTTTTTCAATTTCTTCTAGATTTTCTAACATTCACACAAAATCTAGAAGAAATTGAAAAAAAAAAAGCGATTCTCCCAAAGGAGTACAAGTAATTGCATGATAATATCCATGCAAAGGAGTACAAGTAATTGCATGATACTAATTATTACAAGAAATCAATCTAAATCAGAATTCAGACTTCATTTAGATTCAACAGATATAATATCCAATATTATGATCGATCAGGAACAAAAATTTAAAAAGATATATATATATATATATATATATATATATGTATATATATACCCAATTAGTTCTAAACAGGTGATATTTCAACTACGTTCATGTGAAGAAATCAGTGCAAATCCAGCTTAATTGCTACATAAAGATCAATTAGAGTTAATATTGTTCTCCATATAAAAATATGATGAAATTAGTGTTTTTTTAAATGGTTTCAACTTTCATGTATATATCTCCCAAATTTAAAGCTTCTTAATTACTTCGATTTTTTTGGTAATGAATTAATTGTTCAATTAGTTCTCAGATGATAGATATATCATGGATTATCCAATATATATACAAACAATACCAGTACGGTATTTGGTTCGAGTATGAGTACGCATAAGTTTGATTATATATATGTATACTCTAATGCTATATAACACAGTATAAATTAAAGGTTGTTTTTGGATAAGAATAAAAAATGTAAGGATTTTATGCAAGGTTTCTTTATCCTTTGAAACTTCACTACATTCTTTTTGAGATTTTGTGTGAAATTAAGGATGCATATTAATTAAGTCAATATTCTTTCACAGTACTATTGAGCTGCAAAAAAAAAAATCATCAACCTACCTTTTTGCAGCTCAATGTATGAAAATTTGACTTAATTAATACATTCACACAAAATCTCAGAAATTGTCGTGAAGTTTCTCTGATATATGTATGCATGGTTTCAATTAGAGCTTTGGCTTTTCCATTGCCAATAATTTGGATATTAATTAATAACCTACAAATAATTGGTGCTTATGTGGATGGTTTAATTAAAGGGTACAGAATCAGGAAAATTTTCATATTTCGCCCCCCTTGGTTTTAATTAATTGTCAAGATTAATTATCCACGAAGTTCTTATTTTTGTTCTCTCATTATTATTATTATTATTTATTTTTGAAATACATCATACTATAAGAGTAATTAATTTGGCGGCCATACAATGAGATTATTTTTAGCATATGTCCTCAATGGTCATCATTATCAAATAACTTAGCTTGTTTTTAGCATGTCCTTAATTCGATGAGTTGCCTGATTGAGAATAGGATATATATATAATTCAATTTTGTTCCTTTAATATATTTAGAGATTAATTCCTGATAATGGCATCATATATAATTTCTTAAAAAATGAAATATCTCTTAATTTGGTTATAATTAGCAGCATGAGTTCTGTGATCGAAAGATACAAAGAGGAGCAGAGCCACATCTGCCAAATGAAGATGACTACTGCTTCAGAGATCCAGGTACACTACTTTGCTTATAATTAATTTACTCAACAAGTAAATTATTCACTAGAATTTGTTTGTAAATTTCGAAAGAGTAATTTAATTAATTCAAGAATTAATTATTTGATATATACTGGCTGAGACCCAAGAGGCGTCTCATTCAAGAATACAAGGGGTTTCCGTCCTGTTTAAAGATGTGTGCATGTCATACAAATCAAGTCCAGAGATGGCAATGGCTGCATCAGTAAAGGAAAAGACTTCAATCAGATTCACATTATTTCGTTAAAAGATAGTTCGTTTTTTATTAGGTCGTTCACTACGACGCAGGTGATCCTAAAAGAAAAAGACTTCAATCAGTTGGGACTCAGGATTCACTTTATTTCATTAAAAGATAGTTCGCTTTTTTATTAGGTAGTTCACAACGCATGCTGAAAGACAAGCACAATATACTTACAAATGACAGAGGCATGTGACCACCATGTCTGCAAAAGGTGTAAGAATATATAGGATATTATCTTATGTTTCCAACTATTTGGAAGATTATAAAATTATCAGATAGAAGATGACAGAAAGATCTCACTATCAAGATGATTTGCTTACATCCATAGCAATACTGCTTCTTATTCTCTACAATGTGTAAGAAAGAGGCAGAGTGAAGTGATAGGGTTTAGAGCCTGTTAAGAAGTGCATAAATCACCTAGCTTGCATGCCAACAATCAGCTTGTGCCCAAATAGTTACTTAGTGAGGGGCCAAGATTATTCATTTCATTAAACTTGGACATTCTCAAAACTAAGTAGGAATCAGCAAAGTGAAGCTTTATCACAAGTCAAAAACACTGGAATTTGAATTAGGAGCGGATGTCCAACTGTAGCAGTACACGTCACAAGTCCAAAACACTGAAACGCTTTTTAACACGCAAGGCGGATATAAAACAATTAGGAGCAGAGTTAATGCTGATTATAAGGATCCAAGGCGTAGTAAAATCAGAATTGATGCCAACTTCCAATTTTCAATGATTCCCTTCCGGATAAACCAAGTCTTTAATAGTCAAAGTTCAGAGGAAATCAATATCCCCCATTGGTACCGTCACCAGATCTTCTAGATAACATTCTGTCTTTTGAATTCTCAAATCGTAATAGAGGTTAAGAATCAAGAAGTCTCAAAGGTCAAGTTCATAGTGAGTTGAACATCCAAAGGGCGGTTTCTCTCACCCCGCTTGGTTCGAATTCTTCAATGAGAATGATGGCTACAATGTCGGTGATTTGCTCTAATCTAGGAATAAATGAGGATAAAAATGATTGTCGGTTGAGGAATAGTGGAATGATTGAGTAGACATGATTCTAGGAGGGGAGGTATTTAATCAAGATGGGGGTAATTATTACCTTATTTGAGTATCATTACCTCCCTCATATGAAGAATGATGGAGGTAAACTGGTCATCTTTTATTCTCATTAAGCACCATAATTACCTTATACTCATTCTCATTCCCTTTATCACTGAAGAATTTTGAACCAAGCACCCCCTTAATGTTTAAGTTGTACAAATCCCCTCTGCAATAACTCACAAGATTCTTTTACTCGATTCTACAGGGTTAATATCAGATTTGTCAATTTACCTCTTCCAGATGTTCATTCCTTCCATCAGTTGCACAACAACCGCCCACCAATTAGGGTCTCAACGAGGTTTCTGAACTAATTATTCCGGCTAGACATCAAGATCATCATCCAGTACTCAAAAACACTAATATGATTCCACAAATGAAATTGAAATCTCTTGCTTTAGATTTTTTATTTTCTTAAGATGTCGACCACCACATCATGTTTTAACACCCTCTCAGAACAATTTATGCTTTAAACAAAAGTGAACAATAAGCATTTCATCCAACCTTATACCAGCTAGGTCCAAAACCACAAGCACCTTATTTGAATAGTGTGATAAGGTGATAATTTCCAATTTGCACAAGAGAAAGGCGATATAAATCTACAAAAGGACACAATTAGCACTAATCAACTCAATAGATTTCATGGCAATGTCTTTTTATGGGAGTAATAACACCTAATACTAAGAAAAATTAGTATGCACAGGATCTCTGAAGATCCTCTGGAACAAAAAATTTATGAAATGTGTTTTCTTTGCTTGTTTTATTGTAGAACTAATATTAAATCAAAAGTGGCCATTTCCAAAACATTTTTATGTTAATCATGTGTTTATTGTTTCTTACTAGTTCTGGCAGAGAGAAGCAGCAAGCTTGAGGCAACAGCTACAATACATGCAAGAATGCCACAGGTACCCATAAGTTATACGTGGCAACTGGACTAAAATTCCTTTATGTTCAATTTGACGACACCACGGATGACTACATAAATACTACGCTGTATACTTTTAGCAACCCACATTGTCCAGTAAAAAATTGATCCATCGTATTTGTGAATTTTAACCCCCTAGGTGGTGTTTGCTTAGGGATGGAGGTAGATGGAATGTGGGTTGTGCAATGGATAGTAAATCAGTGTGGTTGTGGATGGAGGAGTAGGGGGGTGGAGCTCTATGTCAAATCAAACGCGATTTTGTATTATTTTTACGTAGTGGGGGGAGTGTTTATAATGAATGCGAAGAGAGTGTGTGTGTACTTTTTGGATGAAAAGTAAGTAGGGGAAAGAATGAGTGGATGATTTTTTTGGGTTTTGAGGAAATAGGTGTATGTGTTTTTTTATAGGGGTGAATGTGAAAATCCAAATAGTGGATATGTTGTGGATGCGCACATCCCCAAACAAACAAGGGTCCAGTGATTCGTGTTGCTTAGTCCAGCCAGTGTATATTTTTCTTATAATCATAAGCAAAAAGAGGTCAGACGGAACAAAAAATAATTCTAACACCTTTAGACAAAAACTAAAAAACAAGTAAATCAAACAGAATTTTGTTTAAAACAAGGGGTAGTAGAATCAACAGGGTGAAAATGTAGGTGTTTATAAAATGATACTGGTGGCTCAATGTACCTGTAGCATAATGTACTTCAGAAAACATCAGAAACTCTTGAAATGCAATAGGATGTCATGCTGCTGTTAACAGATAGTTTTTCTAGACTAGTGTGGGAGAAAGTGTAGAAAAACAAGGGTGCAGCTATTTACACTTACATCTCTTACATCAACATAATAGTTAAAAAGACATTCCACATTTGCAATGAAGCAAATGGCATATCAATGGTAACACTAACATTTTCATCTCACATCTAAGTGTACACGTGCAATTCAAAAACCTATTTTCTTGAATATTCTCTTTTAAATGACATCTTAGGAATGGAAGGGCAGGCAATTAGAGGTCTGGATTCAAACAATATTCTCACTATGCATTTAGGTAAATCAATTTTGAACACAATACAACTAAAAAATTGAAGATTGATGTGTTGCACAACATTTAGACAGCAGGATGTAATACAAGTCCATAAGTCACACAAATACAGCAGCAATATAATAGGGTGAGACAGGAAAATCTTAGCATACCACATGCCCTTTTCTGATTACTACAGGCAGCTTTTGGGAGAAGGACTTGCAGGATTGAGCATCAAAGACCTCCAAAATTTGGAAAGTCAACTTGAAAAGAGTATGAAAGGAGTGCGAATAAAAAAAGTAAGCACCTTTTCTACCCATATCTGCAGCTTTACAGCATTCAAGAAAATATCGTTCTGACTGTACTATTTCTGTCAGGAACAAATTCTGAAAGAAGAAATAAAAGAGTTACACGTGAAGGTATTCCCACAAGTCTGATATATAATTATACAGTGTTCTTTTTCAGTAAGAAACAGATAATTATATTATGTTCTTGTTAAGCTTGTGAAATAACTTGATTCATCTTACTGCAGGGAAACCACGTTCAACAAGAAAACAGAGAACTACACAAGAAGATAGACCTTATTCGTCAAGAGAATGCAGGATTGCAGAAAAAGGTATTGGCAGATTAGAAAATGCATGGAACAAAAGTAGAATTATATTACAAATTAGGCCAGAAAGAAGTGTACTCCCTCTGAACTTAAGCCACCACTGATGCAGGTTTATGGCCCAGGGGGCATAAGTGAAGGGAACAGATTATGCCACATTGGGCATGGGACCCACAATGAGTATGCTACTCATGCACCTACAATCCTCCAGCTCAGCCAGCCACATAATCAGAAAAGTAACATGCCTGAAGTGATGAACCTGAGGTAATTCCATTTATGGTAAACCATTAAAGGTGCATTTGATTTGGGATTTAGGTATGCATTTCAAAATCTTGATAAATAGGAAAATGATGTGTTTTGAGATTTAAATAGGACAGGGTTGATGTTGAATAGTTATATTTATTGTTGATTGTAATTATAATGATTGAATGGTTGCGTAATAACTAGTGTATTTTATTGGAAGTTGTAAAAGTGAGAATAAAAGGTGTGAAAGAGAAATAAAATAAGAGTGGGAATTAAAAAAAAAAATGCATTAATGAGTCATTGGAGAGATTGTGGTGTAGGTTTATATGTATTTGTAGGAATTGATGTATTGAGCTTTTTAAAAATCGGATTCTAAACAGATTTAGAATACCAAATCTAGTTTTCAAATCCCAACTGATAGACATATGGCATTATAGATTTTTATTTCAGCTAAGCATCTTCATGGTATTATTTTTGCAACAGGCTTCAATTGCATTAGAGACTGTGCCCACCCTATAAGATGTTTACCTGTTCGACAACAACTTGCTCACCAGTCACCAGTTCAAGGGACCAGGACTCAACAGACTGGTAGCATTATGATATAGTAACAGGACGGGGATTGCAGAGAACAGAAGACATCCATCAGATTTCTGTTTGATTAAATTGTGTAAAAAAGTTCCTAGTATTTTGAATGATTTACCTACCAGAGAAAGCTATGTAAAGTTATAATAAATGTTGAAGGGAGGAAACAGGAAATATGCAGGGTTTGCTTTAGTAATACTCATACCTTCAGTCACTGGATCAGAGAGCTACTTACTATCAGGAGCATGCGAAAGTTGATTACTTCAGTCTTCATGTAGCAAATAAACTTCATTTCCGGGATGAAAATAAATGAACACAAAATTTGGAGTACATGAGAACAATTGACCATATTTTCCAATGCAATAATGTAGTGGCATAGACATCTACAAACATAAACAAAGGATCATAAACATGCAGATTGTTAATTTTAAAAAAAAAAAACTGTTTATCAGACTTTCTAAATGATTTTTGCTAAGACACAATGTAAAAAAATCATGTCTTGCTCACAGTGGGGATGGGGATGACTTTGAAATCTCTAAAGGTTAAAACTCACCATAACATATCTAAAAGGTACTATAAGTTTATAAAATTAAGCGTGTGTATCATACTTCAACTTCACCTCATCAATGGTAAGTCTCAAAATTCTACCCTATCAAATCCACACTCAAACATATACAAAATCCAAATACACCTTTTACTATTCATCAAATCCAATACTGAATTTGAAATCCACTCCAATCCATAAACAAACGTACCCCAAGAGTAAATAAATTGCAAGAAATTAGACAACAAGCACAGACCATTTCAATCACCTGAAATTACAGACCATGCATGATGCTATCAAGTGGGGCCACTGACGCAGTTCAAGAAAGATTGCACATAGAAGGATTATCTCCAACCTACAAGAAGTTCATGTCTGAAGTTGAGATGAATCTATGGAAAAAAAAAACATAAATTCACAAATTCAGCATCTTTGATAGTACATTTTACTGAGGCATATAGCTAAACCATCAAAACTCCCTTTGGGACAACACTTTCAATCTCTTGATTCATTAACTTTCCTACCTATGGATATGCTACTACTGACTTCTTTCTCACCATTCATGATCATTAGTTCATTATTTGATTCGTCTGTCTATAAACCATCATAAAAAATATAGATAAGCCACCAGGGACTACAAGTCTACAAGTTGCAATATTGCGGACGAAGGGTGCTTGGTAAAGACTTAAGATAGTAGTGGGAATGAGTATGCAGTGATTTTGATTCCCCACATTTTTGGGGGTGTTTGGTTGATTCTCAACTTTTTCATTCCATTCCCATTCACAATTATAGAAACTATTTTATTTTTGCATAAAGAGAACCCTATAATCTTGATGAATCACTGAATAGAAAACAAGAATCAATAATCTGAAAGAGCGGCACATACCAAAATGTCAAGAAACAGCAAGTTTGTTAAAATCCAAGAACACATCCTGGAGAAACAAGTAGAGAAACAGCAGATTCTTTAGAAAATGTGAAATCATGAAACTCAAAAGAAAGTCAAGATAGTTAGGCCCTTTGAATGAAAAGAAAGGTCGATGCAATGCATCGAATTATGAACACAACACACTCATACCACCGTATACTTATGCCTACTAAATTGCCTTGTTGGCCATAAATATGGAGAGAGAAAAAAATATCTTGAGCATGAACTATTTTTTTATTGGGAAAACTCTGGCACGGATTGGATGTTATGGGTGTATCTTAGTGCCAAACTAATTATTTAAAAAATGTGCCGAATTATTATATTGTGTTCCGTTAATTTTACAAATGTGCATAATTATTTAAATGACAATTTCAATATAGGAACTCAATTTTTAAGTTGAGTTTTCGTATACGTCTTTGCTTTACAAATGTTTTATTTAAAGACTCGATTTATTTTCTATTTAATTGGGAAAAAAAAACTCAATTCAAGGTTCAATAAAATTTGGAGCGGAAAGAATATGAACAGCAAAATATTATAACGGAAATAATCTATTGACTCTCTCATATAAATTTGTAGTGTGAAAATTTAATTACCTCTCAAAATTCAGAAACAGAAGGATACATGGACGGACTCTAGCAATTCACCCTACCATCTCAACCTACCACCTTTATTGGAGCAACTGATCCTAGAGTGCAAGGATCAATCTGTGACGGTGGAAGTACTCTATGAACAGCTTTCGGAGTTTGACAACCATTGTAAGGTGTTGTAAGGTGGTTGGACACATGCGTTGCTCTAAGGGACATGTCCGCCACCCACGAACCCACAACCACCCCCTTGTGACGCTCACCGTGGTAGGATTCGCCACAGAAGAAGGTCGAGGCCTCCCCCTTCGGATCTCCAACCTCGACCGTCCCCACAGGATCCCACCTCGGCTAGCGGAGTGGATCCGGTCCCAATTAGTAACTCCTTCTCCAACCTCGACATTCTTCTAAAGCCTACAGTTGAGGCAGTCAACAACACTCAGGATTTAGAGGCCGGTGCATCATTGAAGTCGACGGCCAATGACGTTCCCGTCCCTAAGAAGCTCAGACGTCACAAGGTGCCCGTGGGGAGCTTATCCTATCAACAAATCCCGGACAGCGCTATAGATGATTTCGAGTCTAGAGTCTGCGCAGACTACACTGTGACAAGGATCGGCAATGATATGACCCGAGTCTCCATGTTCAAGGACAGATGGGGCGATACTTTCGATCCACCATAAATCCCTCATTCCGTCTCGGATTCTAATTTGATCAGTTCTTTCGAACTTTTTAATCGTTTTACTTGGTAGTTGATTTTAAGGGGTGTACCAATGTTGATGCATCCCGGCCTCAACCTCTGGTTCAGATTGTGAACTATCCCAATGTATTCTTTTCTTGTAAAAAAAAAAGACTATAAGAAATGAAATACACGAACTATTTGCTGCTTACAAACAAATAATGTACTGTATACACACACCCACATATGAACGAACAAAACAACTTTCTCCAATTTTAATTGGAACCGCCAAAAACAAAATTCACAACTCAAACGAATCACTCTTCGACTAGGGCGCAGTAACGACGGCAGAGTAGTTGCTCCGATCCCCGGTCGGTGGCGACACCATCAAATAAGAAACAAATGGCTCTCTCCACCGCTCCTTTTAAGCGGCGGCTGACAGCCTTCTCTTTTGCATCCCGATTGTCTACGCTAGTTCGTCAATTCCGATCAGACGCCGCTCTAGAAGCAATACGCAAAGCGTCGGAAAACAAGACCCCGAACTTGGTCTTATACAACTACCCCTCATTTTCTGGAGCTTATGGAGCACTGTTCGCGCACCTATACCACTCTCGGCTGAATCTCCCTTGCCTAATTTTGCCTTTCTCTGCTGTTGCGCCCTTCAGGTAATATGCTTGCTCGCGTCGTCTCGGTGTTATTTGTCATGGCATTGTCTACAATGTGGCTATGTATTAGAAACAGTATCCATGTATCTCCCACTTTCATATTGAAATGAATGATAAACAATGAAATCGTGTTTTCTGCAATGTAATATTTTGGTTTCAGCTAGAAATGCTGGCTATTAATAGGTTGATATTTTGGAATTCCTGGGTGAATACGAGGGTCAAGTAGTCTTGAACTATGTTATCTCGTCATGATGATTTACTAGCTGTCATTTACCTGCATTTTCCATACTCAGAATCTTAATCTCAAACACAGAATAAATAGCTTCGTTGGTATGGTGGAACTAGCTTTCAGCACGCGCCAAACTTACTCTGTATCCTCAATCTTGAACTTTGATAAATGTAACCAGTTCAAATATTCTCTGTGTGATGTTTCACTTGGAATTGCGCATGGCAAAGTAACACATCCATTTATGCTTGAAGGCAAACCCAAAACACATGTTAAACAACCCAACCACTGCATTCTATTTCTATATTTAGTCTCTATCTTTTTCTCAGTGTTGACGACTTGTGCATTGAAGGAATGAAAACATGTTACTTTCTAGATTTTTTGGGTCCGAAAGGTTTTGCTGCGGTGCTTTCTAGGCAGACATCATCCATGTAAGTGACTTTTGGTCATGTTATCAAAATGTATAGCGAACTTTTATCGCCCTAGTCATGGGAACTCTGGATGCCAGTGGCTAATTCAAGAACTTTTGCATTAGGGTTGTTGGATTTGATCACCGAAAATCAGTGCTGTCACAGTTCTCTCCAAGGGAAGATTCTGATATGAACCTTAAGTTTCATGTGAACATTGAGAAGAGTAGCTCCACTGCTGCATATGAATATTTCTCTTCTAAACTCTCATCAGACATGAGATGTAGTTATGTAAGTGAGTGACAAACCCAAAAATTTATTTTGGCTCTTCTGTTTTCTCGACAGTGACTGGTGCTAAATATTTTTCTGAATTGTGTTAAAGTTTGATCCAATTACTATAAGGTTGTGTTTGGATGAAGGGATTTGATTTGAGGAGGCATTTCAAATGAAAGGGTTTAAAAATACATGAATTTCAAATGACATGGTTTTAGTGAGGATTTAAAATTTTCTCAATTTTAACTAAAAAAGATGTGCTCAAATCTAAGTATTTAAAATCCATTCATTTACTTTTTAATCCAAACAAGTGAAGTGGATTTGGATTTTGGATTTAAAATCCATAGACCTAAATCCCTCCATCCAAATGGAATCTAAGTGATTTGGGTCTTCAAACTCTGATGGGTCGCTTGACCCCTGCATAAATTTGCATGATGCTTCATTTAAATTATTGAATGCATAACAGGATGGTAGCATGAGCCTGCTAAACCATGAAGACCAAGAGCGGGTGGAGATGATTATCAAATACATTGATGATGGAGATTTACGGAAGTGGAGTTTACCCGATATCAAAGCATTTAATATTGGTCTAAGAGAATGGCGCTCAAAATTGAACTGTATCACTAATCCACACATGTATCAACAGGTTCAATCTATACTGTTACATACTTCTCCCATAATGAATAACAGATGCCTTTTAAAAATTGTTAGCCCAAACAAAAAATTATGTATCTATGATTGTATTACTGCACTCAAGTTATATGATAGTGAAAACTTATTGTTGCATCCATTGAAGGAGGAGGGGTAGTTTGATCCACCTTCCATTTTCTTTTATGTCCTTGTGTATTTTTGTAGTCGAGACTGTCAACATCTAAGAAGAGAGGTCGCTCTTGCTTTCTGTACCTGCATTTTCTGTGTTGAAATGTCTGCATATAATTTTGTCTCACTTGTCTGTGTGAACAGTTGATGGAGCTGAGCTCTGTAGACTTAATCGCAAAGGGAAACACCTATCTTTCTAGTCGACAGACAGAAGCAGAGAAACTGCTTCATAAGATTTTTAGAGTTCGGTTGGGCCGAGGATTTTATGGGGAGTGTCTGGTATAATAAATTCGCTCAGTTATGTGTTTTCTGAGCTTATTTCATTTTTAATCCATCGTTCAAATTAGTGATTTCTGTGTTCAGTTAGTCTTAAAAACAGTGTTAAATTAAATTGCTTAACATCTCTTTTGGTGCATATGAGGGGCTTTAAAAAATGGAAGAAGGCTTTAAAAAATGGAAGAATTGTTTTTAACTGCCTTGCATATGTCATTTTTGTTGTTTAGGGAGTTAGAGCTGATGGAAATTCAGATTTCACTGATGAAATGGGCAAGGAACTCAGCCGAATGAGTGAGGCAGCTGGGCTAAGGTGATCTTCATGCTCTCTTTTTGTGTCTGATTTATACTTGTGTATGTGTGCTTGTAAGCTGCCATGACTCTTTTTTTTTTTGGTAAGAAAACTGCTTTTGGTGCCTTGACTCCTAGCCACCCTGGTTCCCTGCACTCTATACACTTCAGTTTTTTCATTGTTCCAATTGCCAATATGTTTGCACATTTTCTGAAATGATAAGAATAGAAATCTAATTTGTTGGCCACATAGAGAAAACCTGATTAAGACCTTCCCAAAAGCATAAACAATTTTTTTTTTTTTTTGTTAATTTGCTTATTTGAGCTCCAAGAAGAATAACTTTCCAACGAATCATGTCAGATGTTCAATAGATTTCTTCCTCGTGTAGTCAAAGGAGTGAAGTACATGAAAGGCATAGTAGTGTAGGGTGGGTGTGCTGTTGTAGCAATCTTGATGTAGCTCTGCTTCAATTTTAGTAACCAAATGAGTGCTTTACTCCTTTAGTGTTTCAAGATATGATACTCTTTTTTTCTGTTAGCTCAATATTTGGAACTGGGAAATGATATCTGTTGCCCCCAAGAAAATAAGAAGTTTTAGAGCGATACTCTATGCTTATGTTTTGGCCATGGCAGCTTCTTAAAATCCCACTAGTTCCTGGTAATCTATACGCTATGTGAACTGGAAAATGTATGAAAGGGAATATTGTATTGTCCGATGTTTTAGTATGCCCTTTTCTTTGGTTGGTTGCCAGGTGTCTTTACCATCCAAATTATGATGTTTTAGTATGTGAACCACTTTCCAATTAGAGCACTGGGTTCTCCTGGAAGCTCTTACTGGCCTAAAATCATTGTGTGCTTCTGTGCCTCAATATAATCAAATTGAAGGTATTGCCAGGTATTAGTTTAGTTGCTGCCATTCTGAATCCATCTATTGATGAATCAGGCCTATTGGAGCTGTTGTTTACATGCAGCGTAACAATCTAAAAATGTGCCTCAGGACTATTGACAGTAGTACTGATACTTCTGAAATTGCTAAGGTATGTTTATTTAACCTCCTTGCTCAATAGTTCACAAAAGATCCATTGCTTAAAAATGTCACTGGAGCAACAGCTCCTGAATGAGCTTCAAGCCTGTTTGGTGTATCTGAACCTGCAGGCATATGGTGGCGGTGGCTCCCCAAGTTCCAGTTCCTTTATAATTCGTATGGACGAGTACAACCAGTGGCGTTCAATGCTGCCATCACCAGTAAAGTTATGCCGCTAGCATTATCATAATAGTTAGAGCTTTATTGACCCTATCATAGTAAATCATCTGCGTAGCCTAGTCATGGAAGTTACTCCCATGATTTTATTGGTTAGAATATATGTTACGGCTGAATCCGTATTTTGTACAATCACTTTTATAAATATTTTCAATGCATAAACTTGCAATTTATGGTGACTGAACGAGTACATGTTTTGAAATTTGATGATTCTTATTCTAATTAAGAAAGTACTTTTGTTTGCCACACTGCTCTTTAGATTAGTGGGAACATAGGACCCCAAATCAATTGCATTCTCGAAGTAGATTTGGATGGTTCTTTTGAAACATATATAGCACTTGAGTACATACTTTATCCTCTTCCTCTTGTATTTATTTTTTCTGTTGACAAAGACACTTTATGATATATGGAATAATAACCCTTTTGATAAAAAGTAGTAACTAATATCTTTTGATCATTCATTTTGATCGCAAATAACCAAATGATGCAGACTGCAGGTTTCTTTCTTGGAAGATAAGCATCAAGTCTTTGATTTGGTATTTATATTTGACGTCAATATTTCAAATATTATACATGAAAAAGTTACTATCCCACAGTGTAACAGAAATTCTTTCGGTATTTTTCTTTTGGGACTGATAAATGCCAGTAGTTGATCTTGTCCTGTAGTTCCTGATGATACTTACATTTAAAACGTAGAGGAAATCGTTCTAGACACCTATTAGTAGAAAATGTTAAGTACAATATTATTAGTTTATCGGACAACCAGCAACCTGTATGCCCTTAGCAGTTGGACAAGTTGCCAACTTGCAGTGTTCACCACTTGTACCCCACCAATCTATTCCTTTTTCCTCCATGCCTAAGGTGAAATATAGTGCGACTGCCATGAAAGCTACTCCAGCATCTAGAGCTGCTGAAAGAACATAGTTGTATCTCTGCCACCATCTTTTCCGGTAGCGGAAAACAAAGAAGTTGAAAATTGTACCAATGATAATCCAGGCATTGTAATTTAGTGGTGTTGCGGGCGGCATCATACCGGTTGCTCCTAGAAGTACAGGCAGGTTAATTAGAGGAATCCATGATTGTTTTGGAAATGCCTTGTGGAAGAGCCAAACAACAATAGGCCCTAATGCACCTCCAACGAAGAACCAATTCAATGAACTATAATTTCCAAGACTCCCGAAAATTCTTTTTGGCCCCACTAAACCCCAAATGACTGATGCATCAAAGAAGACTCTATCTCCTGGGCATGTCCATGGACTGTCAGGTGGAAGGAGGTCATCTTGGCATATATTTGTGATAGACGTGAGCAGCCACCAAGCGACAGAAATATTTACTGTTCCTGCTATAATTGTTCCTAAGAACTGGCAGAGCAATTGTAACCATTAGTGTAAGAAAGGGATTATAATGTACTCACTATTTATATAGATTATGAATGGAGGGGATGACAAAATTTATTAGATTAGGCATATCATTTCTCTTGAGGTCCATTTTATCTTGCCCCTTAAAATTGAGGTAAAAGGAGGTAGCATTGCACAATTAGACCAGTCCTGGTTAAAACATGTTGACCAAAAGGTGATTAATCTTTCTTCATTCTCATTTAGGGAGAAAAATATATGACAATGGTGATTAATCTTTCTTCTTCTTTCCTCTCTATCCTTCCCTTTTATAAGCCAAATAAAGATCTAATGATGGTTCAAATAAAAACATTTTTTCCCTGTATAAAGAGGAATCGTCATTTTCAAATGGTGTTTCTCTGTGGGTAAAAGCGTAGACCGGGGAGGTTCTTTTATGGAGAATGTCACAGAAAAGCATGTTATTGAAAACTCAGCTGATATTCAAATTGAAGCATGCAATTTACCTGAACTATGAACATCGATCTGGGAGGGATCTTCATGTAATGGCCTAGCTTGAAATCACTGAGAAACGAAACAGCCTGTGCCATGCTCATGTAACCATAGGTTTTAAAGCAGACATTAGCAATTGGTCTTCCTGGGTATATGATACCCATAACATACTCTGTGATTATATTCAACCCAGGTGTCTGCAGATAGGACTTGATTAGTTTTGCATCAGAGGAGATATATTATGAAGTTGTATGTCACTATATGCATGTGTGCGTGCGTGCATGTGCATTTCATAAATGTAGGTCTTTCAGTCACCTGGTTTGTTGTGGCTGTAATGATGCTGATCGGAAGTGTGAAGATGAAGGCAATGATACTAGCAAAGATAAGCCCCCACCATGGCATCTGAACTTGGTCTTTCAGGAAGATGCATTGTATTAGAGAAACTGCAAGTGTCACTACTAGTAATACATGGAACCACCAGGAAGGTATGTCCTTATATCTGCGCATGAGTTTCGTATGAATGTCGTCCTTTTCCTTGTATGAAGCACGGAATCTTTCATAGATTTCCCTGTGGTTTACAAATTTAAAACCTATTCAGTACTTTGTCAAGTTTAGGAGGATGGAATACCAGAAAAGTCCTCAAACTGTATCTTGTAATAAGGAAATCCATATGTAATAGAAATATATGATTTGGCAGCTTGTTATGGCACAATTTTATGCCTTACCTTTATACTTTCGACTTAAAAGACATATTTCGTAATTAAACAGTCCAAAAAAAAAAAGACAGTTTAGTACCTTCCATAGAAGCAGCACACATGTGTTAGAGTAGATGCAATAGTTGCAAAACCAAACCCGTATGTCAGAGCAAAAAACATACTAAGATGAATTCGGCCTTGCTGTTCGTAACTTTGCAGATCCAACTCAAACTTGTCATTAACAATTGCAGATATGTTATACTTCTGACCTTGTGCTGTGAACAAGTGTGAGGAGAAGATGGGAAATTTTGTAGCACCGAACAAGTCGAACCCCCAGTAAGCTGTAGGAAGTACTATGTAGATAATCAGTACATAACCCGCAAAGATATTCATTATGGCAAAGAAGGGACATATTAGGGGGCTAGACAAGAACGACGACACAGCAGTCCAATCTAATGTTAATGCTCCAATGCCAAGGCCCCTTAGGCCTGATCCAAGCTGTTGTCCTGTGACTGACTTGGAGAATGTCCAACAGACCCATGATATGCTTGTGAGAGTTGGGAAGAGGTATCCTGGTACTAGGTACCAAGAAAAGCTGCAAATTAGTACGATTACGAAAAACTTAGCCCTTGACATTCGCTGCTTATCTTTTTCGTGCAACGCCCTGCAAAATTCAGATGCAGATTATAGGTAAGGTTTCGTAATATATGCCACTGAAGTAGGAAAGTAGATTTGTATTTCAGCTGGAAATACAATTTGGGCTTTAGATCATCTGGTTTTTCGGAAAAAACATTTTCAGATAGAAAAGATAGAAAATTGTGAATTTTGCTTTCTTTCTTTCAATTTTGCCTTTTTGTTTTTTTTAAGTTCTACATGAGCTTGTCCTTCTTAAATGTCTTGCATTGTTAAGTTGTTTCCATGAGGACTGAGCATATAGACATAATGTTGGAGCACTTATTGTGTACAGTATATGTTTACATGCAGATCCAGATTCTAGCCAACTGAAATGATCTTCTTATCATAATTATGGAAACAAGAATTAATTGAATTGCTTATTCGATGCATGTGTGATATAGGTGTAAACTTGATGGCTCGAGAAGAGAACAAAAGGGATATAGGTGTAAACTTGTGCTATAGGCTTAAATTTGATTTATAATGTGTTATCAAGCTTTCACAATGTTCTGTTCTGTGTTATCTCTTGTTAGACTAGCTTGTTCGGGAAAAATGAGATGATGATATAGGAAGTCATGTAGCTGTAAATATCTTGTTATTTCATTCTCTTATTTTCGTCTGATTTTACAGCATGGACTAGGTTATTCGATCTAGAACCCCAGATTTTGGCTGATACGAGATTTCTTATTCTACTTTGGTGTTCTATCTTCTACTATAAAGGTAAATGTAATTATTCGGTTATTGAATCAGATATCGAGATTTAAAAAAATAATGACTATAGTGTAGTTGCAACTTGCAAGTTGGTACATTGAGCTGTCATAGATGCACGTTCTACCTAAAGAGACAGGCATCTCCAGGCTGGTGGATGTTTGGACCTATACATGTAGTCTATAGATAGATTAAATGGAACACACTTTTCCCTAGGAAAAATAATATTATTCAAATTTGTGATAAGAACGGAACGGCCATAACTTATTAGAGATCTTTTTTATTTTTCCTGTTTTTATAATATACTTCAACCAATTAATAGAAAACGTATTATTTTATAATTATTAGCCCAAGTGATGATATAATTATTAGCACTGTATATGCATCATGATATGAGTACTAAACATGACATTAGTGGCGTTAATCAAATTAAAAATAATAATTAAAAGGAGATGATAAGTGTGTAGGGCTCGACTCAATTATGCCCCCTCAAGTGGCATTATGGTACTGTTAAATGTAAGAATTATGGTTGATGCAAAATATCCAAAAGTCAAATAATGAAGAAAGAATCCACACTTAAATACACAAGGAGTATTATAATATCAAAATAGGAGAACACAGTATAATTAAAAAATACTAGTAAATTTTTTCTCCTTTTCTTTTTTGAGGGATTGTTTATAATAAGGTAGGAGATTAGGACATGACTAACAAAATAGATGGGTTGATTACACGAAACTCTTTTCATGATTTTGAAATTGTTGCGTGAAATCCTCTTATTGTATGGAAATTGCACAAAAGTCTTTTGTTGGTTCATTAAGTATGGTGAATTCTCCCTTTTCTCGTAACAATAACTTTCACGGTAGGTGAGCACATGTATTAAAGTGTAATAATGAACATAGTTTTGAGGAGTAATTTTGTAAATTTTTATACATAAAATAAAGAAATATTTGATTTATGTGTATATCTGAACCTAAAAGTATAATTTTTTGTGTAAAATTGTGATCAAATGAATAGGATATATATGGAGTTTATAAAGAATTTTTCATTTTAAATGTGTGACTTAAAAAATAAGTGTGAACGTCGTTTTGGGAGTCTATTAAAGAAGGAATATAAAAGTGTAAAGTTGTTTTAGTGGAAATTAGAGTAGAAAAAGTGGGAGGTAATTACCGGAAGAGAGAAACCTGGACGAGGGTTCCAGGCCACCACATGTGGGCCGGCTCGATTACATACTTCCTCAAAAGCCAAGCCCAACCGTACCCAAGTACCTGCTCGATTAAGAAATAATCAACGTCTTAAAATATTGAGAACAATAAAATTAGAGTCATGTAACAAAATTAGAGGCAACATGCCTGTTTTAAAAATCTGGAATAACACGAAAAATGAAATAGAAAAGTGTACCTGAGTGGTGATGATAAGCAACCAACCAGCCAAGAAAGATATTTTTCTTCCATAAAAGGCTTTAACAATGGTAACAATGCCAACAGCATAAGCCGAGCCACTCCCAAATGCACTTCCAGCATTCGCAAATATCGAAATCAGCACGTGCTCCTTCATGTTAAACGGCCCCGGGTTCAGAGAAAATTTTCTCGACCCGAACCCGGGGAAACCGAACTTGGTCGCGGGCAGGACCGCGGCCATAAAATGGCCGATAGGGAGGGAGGCCACTTGGACCGTGATTTGGGTTATGACGAGGGGCTCCGTGCGATACGCGAAGAATTGGTTGAGAAAGGAGAGCATTACGCATGAGAGGAGGCCCAAGAACCACATCCGGAACGTCCATACGGGTAGGGTCGGGTCGTCGGTGTTCGTCACTGTCAACCGGACCTCCTCGATGGGCGACTCTTCTTCTTCATCTTCATCTTTAGAAGTAGTGTAATGGTGGTGGTTGGTAGTGGGAGTATCCACCTCTAAAGTTCCCATGGATAAAACTTTGGAAATAATTGGGTTTGATATTTTTTATCCCAAACTATACCTATATAGGGAATTAATATTGATATGATATTATGACTTTCGGGATGGTGGGCACACGGCTAGTGGGAATTATTGTAATCTATTTTATTTTATGTAGTATATATATATATTATTGATATGGAGCGCTCATACACGTTAGTATATACTAGTGTACAATATAATTTTTGTATAGATATGACATATATATTATTGGGTAAATGATGAGTTTTGATTTTTGTGAATCTAAATTTTTTGCCTTTTCTGTGTTTATAAAATTTAGTGTTTTAGTGTTTTTACAGAAATAGTTTTTTTTTCTTTCTAAATTGAAAACTAGACAGTTTTGAATGGGCATTATCGTTATTCGAGTCTTTTACACTATCAAAATCATCATCAAATTTTATAAACATAGAGAACTAATTTTAAAGTTGAAGAATTTAGTTAAAGAATAAAAATCAATATTGATACAACTTAGAAGGAAAAAATTTATTTTCTTTATAAAATTTAAATGAAGTTTGAAACATTAATTATTCACTCACATTTCTGCTTAATGCATATGTATATGTACAGTAGTTTTTTTAACACTTTATACATACTGTCACATTCGACAGTGTGATTTTATTTAACAAATAGTTGAGATATTATTATCTTATCTAGATGCTTATTTTGCACTGTGTTATTTAAAATGTACTCTTACACATGTGGATTGTCCTAAAAATATGCAAAAAACTATTTTATCCCCATTTTGTTTCTTATTCTTTGATAATTGGTCGTATTGAACAAATAATTGAGTGTCAATAGATGCACCCTAATGTTTAAGGTTAAGTTTCTATCAAGTTTAAATTTAAAATGAGTTACTATTTCAGTTCTGTTATAAGTGCAAGTGAATTAATTGAAATTATTAAGTTGCATACGAAATTCAATATTTTGCACAATGTAAATTGGGAGATGGTTCCGTTGACTGACTGTGCATATGTGATGTAAGTCAAGAAAATTATTATTAATGTTTTTTTTTTTATTGGATTCCAGGTTTTCAGAGTATTAATAAATGAGATAATGAGGTAGGACCTACAAATTAGTAGTACTAAATTTTCTGTGTTTATTTAATTGTATTTATATGCTTGATTGGATGTTTTCCACATTGACATGACAATATGCAATTTAATTTTTTTAATAGATACTCAATTAAGATTTTATAATTATCTTAGCTAGATGCTAATTTTTATGTGTATTATTTAAAATGTACTCTTACACATGTGGATTGTCCTAAAAATATGCAAAAATACCAACGCAGACCCCTTAACGTACAACTGGTGTACGTATATTCCTTCGGTCTTGCCGTCTTCATAATTTGCATCCCCATTTGGTTTCTTATTCTTTGTAATTACGTACACTTATATAACATCTCATTGTCATTATATGGATGGTCCATTTTAAATATTACTAAATTATAAGGTAAAAAACTATTTACATTAGAAAATTGGATTTAAAAATAACACTTGATGACATTTAGAGTTTTCTTTTGTCTAAGTATACGTCCAATGATCTAGACATTTATGTATCAATATCAATATGACAGTACATTTATCATCTAAAAATATACTCTCTCCATTTCATCATAAATTTTATTTTTATTTTTTACACGTAAATTAAAAAATATAATATAAAATGTGTATTGCCTAATTGATGTAGAGAGATATATGAAGAAAAGAAGATATGCGATTGAACTGAAACATGAAAAATAGATAAATAAAAAGGGACGAAAAAAGAAGGTATTTAATACTATGGAGTATTAACTACGTGTACATCGTAAGGTCTTTATCAAGAGTATCAACTATGAAATTAAGGTCCAAAAATACAGTGGGCTAATAAATTTCAATAAATATTTCTACACAAAATCATTTATTGAGGGAATTGAAGTTGTTATATTATTATCTACAGAGTCAACGAATTACGCTTCAATGGTTTGTGGAGTACATTTATTTTGAATATGGTTTGTAAATTTCGAATACAAATATCAAATATATAATGAGATTCAGTTTATACATAAAATTTTATCATAAATTAAATAAAAAAAAATCTCTTGCAGACAAAAGCCTATAAATTATTATTAGTCAAACAAAATACACATGCTTGCAATCTCTTCCATAGGATGAGAGTTGACTGACTTTCATGTAGATTCAAAACGTCTATTTTGAAATTTTGTGAAGATGTTCACACTACTGGATCAGTCATACTGTGCGGAAAGTTGGACACAATATAGCTACATTCATCCTATTCTTAAGTTGGATCAAGGGTATATAAAAATTAAATAATTAACGAACGAGTCACACTCACGTGCACTCAATAACATAGTGCAAATTACAATTGATGCGCACTATTGAACCATAATTTAACATGATTTAAGTATAGCAAACAAAAATTCAGTTGAACCATTGAAAATATATTCAAATCAATATAATTATATGCACAAAATTATACTCCGTAGTATTTAGTTCGTGAGAATGAAATATAGTTGAAGATTTTTATAGTGTTTTTGAATCAAGAATCCAGGATCCCTTGGCGAAATTAAACCATAATTAACGTATTAATTAATTAAACTAATTAATTTTTCAGACAGCCTATTTAACAGCTGTAGGTAAGGTAACCCAACAATTAAGGCCGGGAGAGATGTTGACCTGTAATAGAGCCCATATAAAACAGCTAGTAACGTTGTCGTATGTAACCGTTAAACTTAAAGCTTAAGATTTATAAAATTAAAAAATAAAATTTCATTTCAAATACATTAATAAAAACTTAATTTCATACTCCTTAACTAAAATGAATTCAAGTCACCAAGAAAAATAGGGTTTGGTTTAAAAAAAATGTTACTGTTAAGACCACTATTTAAATAATTTCGTAAGAATATAAATAAAGAAAATGATTAATTTCATTAATTCCACACACATAAGATTATAAGGCTTTGTTTGGTTTGAAAGATCAGTATGGACAAACTATTTTATACTATTTAGTGTTTGGTTTGATGGTAATAAGCCTGAGAATAAGTCAAGTCCGAGATCAATTTCCCACTTAATCCCCTTGTTGCTGGATTTCTAATCTGGTGAAGGGAGTTAAGTTAAACAATCAAGGTTGACTCATTAATATGGGGAGGATGTAAATTACCAAAATTGTCCTCAGATTTTTAAATAAAAAGTCATCCACACACACAAAAAAAGGGGTAGTTTTGACATTTGACATAAAAAATTGATTTTATCCAACAATCCAAACTACTTAAGTATAAATTATCATATAATTAAAAAAATTCAATCCATCAATCCAAACATACAAATTAATTTCATTTTAAATTTTGAACAGTGTAATCCCACAAAATTATATCCCAATATATCTATCCTGACTAACAAACCAAACGAGCCCTAATAATATAAACTAAGAGCATTCCAAACACCGTTAAAACTATTTAAATAATTCGTAAGAATATATATAAAGAAAATGACTAATTTCATTCATTCCACACACATGAGAATAGCTAATTTCATTTAAAGTCTACTTAAAAATAACAATTTCAAACGCAGTCGAAACAACTGGTTTCTATTTTCAAAACAATAATAATAAATCTAATTTCTATTTTTCAACGCGATAACGCAAAAATAATTCAATGAAAAATCATATTATTAAATTGATTTAGTTACGTATAAAGAGATATGTACGCATGTTTCTCATAATAATCAATAATGAAAGAAAGGCGACCAAAAGCCCCATGCTAACAACTTGGTACTATGGACTATGGCAAGGGCGAACCTATGTGATTGGCTGGGACGGGCTGTAGCTAGATATGGGCGGTTAAAAACCGAAAAACCGTCGAACCGTGAAAACCGCCGATTTTTAACCGGCGGTTTCGGTTAAAAATCGAAACCGTAACCGAAAAATGGCGGTTCAGCTTCGGTTGCAGGTTTTGACAAACCGAAACCGCCGGTTTGCCGGTTAACCGCCGTTTTTTGAGTTATTTTTTTTTTTTAATACACCATTCTTTTATTTTTTATGTATAAATTTAAGTTATATAATTTTTATTAAATTCTAGTAATGTAGTTTCTAAAAAAAGAGTTGAAACGAATAAAAAACGAGCGAAAACTGAGTGAAAACGAGCAAAAACGGAGAAAGGAAAAAAAAAAAAAAAAACCAAAACCGCCTAACCGTCGGTTTCGCCCGGTTGGACATGTCTAGCTGTAGCCCGCCCAGCCAAATTTTTTTTTTTTTTTTATTATGTGTATATTTAAAAAAATTTAAAATAATCTTAGGTATATCTGTTTTGAGAATTTTAACATAAAATTAAATTAATCATAATTTACTTAAATTCCAAAATAAATATATACATACTATTACAAATATTAAAATTTAAAATTCACTTGATTTTATAGGTATTTATATATGTTGATAGATATTTATAGAGTTAACTTTTATATAATTTATAAGTATTTATATAATATGTTTTTTAAATTCGGATTCTAGAATTTCAAAATAAAATCGGTGTTAAATTTTAAAATCTCAAATAATATAATTCCTCCCTCTTTTATAATCCTAGCCCACCCTTTTTTATAATCCTGGTTTCGCCCTTGGGTCTATGGCCTACCAGTTACGGAGTATTTAATTGAGTGGAATATAATGTGAGTGGATTTTCCTACACCCTAAGTTACGCCAATGCTATAATATTTTTAATTTATTAATTAGTATTAATTTAATATAGTGTTTTTCTAAACGTAACACCCTCTTTTCACCTTTCCCGTACCAAGCTATATTTCTCACTTCTTAGTTGCATAATAAGACACACACACGTATAATTAAGGACAAGTGGACAATAGATGTAATAAAAATTAAGGATTCAAAATTAATAAAAAGAAAATAACAAGATTCTAAAAATTAACTTGTGACATTTCATGATATTTTTAAATGTTTCTCACGGTATATTCAATAATCTAACAATAATTATAATAATCGAATGTATTAAGACTTCAAAAGTAAAAAAGATTTTGTGGGGGGAGTACATCTAACATGATCGATTTTGTGGGATTTTGTGGGGGAGTGTATGAATCGGGGAGTATATTTAACAAATATGGAGGGGTATATAGCCAGGGCCAAAAAAATTGCAGAATGGAGTGGGCCAAATGTAGCAAATTTGAGGCCCAGCCTGTATGATCGAATCTGTGCTGACTTCATTCATCAGCCCAATCTTGTAAATTTAGTTCTTTTTCAGATATTTTTCCTTAAGCTATAAATATTGTAAATTTATTGAAATCACTAATCACTAGTTCACCACAGTGGGTGTGTGTGAGGTCACCACGTTGGAACTGAAATTGTTTTTACCAGTGTTAACTGATAAAGAGTGATACAGTTTTCTGTGATGATCTTTTGCAAAAAGTATGAATTAAATGGACGATAATTTAAATGTCTCTATATCGTACTCTGATATAATATATTCAGCCACAAATATTATAGGAGAAAAATTATGCATATTCCTCTAAAATAAAGGTAGTCTACATTTTACTCAATACTCTTAATATTTTTCTCTTTTTCATAACAATCCAACTTACTTGAGCGTTATCGTCAGAACTCGGTAATGTGAGACGTATGTACGTACTTAGTCACATCGTATTCATATATATATATATATATATATATATAAATCTACTCCTATTGTATTATATAAGGACCAATCAAGAAAATACAAGTGTAGAGATTTTGAATACATAATCCTTTATAAGATACATGTTCCTGTTAAGTGTTAACATGGAGTATATGTCTCATGGTTGAACCGAATTCCTCCAACATCCCAACGCTATTAAATTTTAGACACGTACATGTTATTTCACTTATTTGCATTATAGATTTTGACACTGTTTTCTCGTGTGGATGGTTTAGGTTCCCTAATATCAACTTATCACCTTCTTGCGAATTTCAATTGTTTTACGATTTTCAATGCAAATAAAAATTGCTAAAGTGAAATATAAAGCGAGGAAAAAAAAATACATCCGTCCTCTGTAGTTAGTTAGTCATGCATTTTTTGTGTTTTTTTTAATTATAGTCACCTTTTTAAATAAAGTGAGTAAAATATTTAAAATACACATATTTAATGCATTTGAGAATTAATCATCAACATGTTTAGTAGGGTAGATGTAGCCTTTATTGTTATACTTACATGTGAACAAAATAATGGCATATTTGAAACTTTATGGATGAATTATAATTAAATTTCAAATATAATAAATAAAGTTAACGTTTTATTAGTCCGTATAATTTATTAAAAATAACTATTTTTATGGGGATGAAAGGAGTATGAGAATTGTAGTAACGTTGATATTTAAGATTACTTATGCCTATTTTCATATTGGCTAATCAGCTTGATGCTTATATATATTTTTTTTTCTTAGAGTAACGTTGGATTAATTGATATAATGAAAATTTCCATGTCTTACCAATTTTGTTGTTTACAAGATCACATGATATTAATAATTGAGAGGGAATCAAAAGCAGTCATCATCGGATTTTGATGATGTTACAAAATGCATATCACACGTTACAACATACATTTATAACTTTCTATCTAAATACTAAAAGGGTTGGTCTGCTATGGACTCGAGTGCATGTTGTGCACCCTAGTCCATGTTGCACTTTTTGATAAATGGTGTTGCACTTTTCAATTATTAAACTGTATAATAATATTTTTAGTAATAATTGAAAAGTGCAACACCATTTACCAAAAAGTGTAAGTCAGTAAATGAAAAGTGCACATGGACTAGGGTGCACAGCATGCACTCGAGTGTATACTAGACTTTACCATACTAAAATTGAAATGTGTAAATTTTTAATAAAATCAAAACATGTACTACTATTGTAGAAGGTAGAAACCCACTTTCTCGATGCATGTGATTTTCTCTCAATTCCTTCAATTCAGTTTCTACATTATGTACAAAATACTAGTAACATTTTACAAATTATAAAATGATAACGATAAAAATTAGTAAGCCATAGGCAGTAGGCACTACGCACACACATTGGCTTAATTTGTAACATTGTGTAGATTTTTTTTTTTAATAATTATGTTCACTGTTTAAAAAATATATTTATAATCAGGTCAATAATATACTTCCTCCATCCATGAAAAATAGTTTCATTTGACTTATATATTTTGTTCACAAAATGTAGTCTCATACCTTTAGGGGTGTTTCTTTTGGGCTTTGGGTGGTTTTAAAAACCAGATTTTTGAAATCCCGATGAATAGTAATATGGTTGTTTCTTTTGGGTTTTGGAATAGTGAAGGATTTAACTTTATGTCAAATCAAGTTGTAAGATTGAATGAGTTTGTATTATTATATTATTGTTTGGTGAAATTATAATGATTTGACATAAAGTTATATCTATATAATATTACTCCAATCATTATATTCTTTTTCAACAATAATATAATAATACTATAATAATATAATAATATAATACATTTAATCAACTAATCATTATAATCTCACCAAGCAATAATATAATAATACAAACCCATTCAATCTTACAACTTGATTTGATATAAAGTTAAATCCTTCACTATTCCAAAACCCAAAAGAAACACCCATATTACTATTCATTGGGATTTCAAAAATCAGGATTTCAAAAATCTGATTTTTAAAACCACCAAAAGCCCAAAAGAAACACCCCCTTAAGAAACTAACACCCTTCAATCACCAGGACTCCACAATGCCCTACAATACCCTTATTTTATCTATTTTTTTTAAAAATATGTGGCCACTCCAATGAAACTACATTACATTTCATAGTCGGAGGGAGTAACATTTAAACTCTCAATTCTTCCACGAAAATATGGTCAATAGAAAAATGGAAAAAATAAATAAATGGGCCTTAATCCACACCTTATCTAACCCAAATTAGTAAATATAAGATTGTATAATTGCCCATTATATATTTATGGCATAAAAGCAATAATAATTAATCAATACAATACATATGCTGAGAGATTATGAAGAAACTTCCAGGAAACCACCATCAACATGTTGAATATTAGTATAATCTCTGAATTAGTTTCTGACTGCTGTGCGTGAATCGCCCTCATTTTCTCCACCACTTTGATTGACCCAATTTATAGAAAGATTCTTATTATTGTAAAGAAAATAAAGTTTTTTTTCTGAGTTTTTTTGTTTCTGGTTTACATTTTGTTGTTGGAGGAGAGGAGGACTCTTTCAAGATTGGTTCTGTTGGGTGGGTTTTGCGTATATTTATCTGCAATATCCATTCACCTTGTCTTCTGAATTGTCCTGATTTTGCTCTAGACAAGGTAAACTCATTGACTTTCTTCAACATGATTCGTGCGTTCCTGATTTTAAGCAATTGAAATTTGAATTCATATTCTAAGGGGGTTTCATTGACAATATAGTTCATACGTTTCAGGAGTACATAATGGTGATAGTGAAATCTTTCACTTGATTCTTGGCGATAATTGTTGCAGATATGATAGATTGTCTTTATTTGGTATTGTGATTGGAGATGTAGAAGCTTATTAGGTGGTGATCTATTTCTATTGGTAATCAGTTTATTCGGAATTAAGTTGTTTCTTGGTGGTTAAGTGCTTATTTGACTATAAAATTGGGTATCTAGTGGTTGAACAATAGGCGTTCAGCATTGGAGTTTTCTTTGTGCATTGTTGAATAATAATTGGGGACATCAATGGAGCTGAATCATGTAAATGGTGAGGTAGAGGATACAGATAGAGAATCGTCTGAAAAAATAAGTATTAGGGCGGATGTGTCTCGTTACCCTGGTGCTGTGAGAAAAAAGGCCTACATATTTGATGGGGATGGGAATTACTTCAACAAGGAATGGGATCTTCTTCAGGGTAGTGGCAGAGAGTTCTGTTGGTATCATGTTGAACTTCCCAAGGGGAATCAGAAACTAACACATTTAGCCCAAAACCTTATTGATGTTCTATGCCCACCCCTTAAGCTACAGGACATACTCTCACTTGTTAGCAACGGGCCCTTTTGTGGGCACGTGGATGGTGCTCTTGTGTTTAGAGTTAATTCACCAGGCCCTGCTTCTGGAAAATTTGCATTCAAAATAGCAGCAAGAGTTACTGAGAATTCGGTTATCACTGTATCACTAGGCCGTGTCCCAAGATTAGGTTTCTCACCAGCAAATGAATCCTTGCTATCAGAGATTCCAATCGTAGATAGTCCAAGTCATGGTAGGGGTGAACGTAAGGACAGGAGAGGGGTTGTGATCCAGGAGCATGTTCTCGATTTTTTCTTGACGATGAATCATTCAGAGGAAGCTGATAATCCTGTGCCTAGATCTGTTTCAAATCTTGTGGTTCATATAATCGATACACATGTGGATCACCTTCAAGATGTTGTGACCAAGCTTGAGATTGAGCTGGATTCAGTTGAATTTGAGATGGACAGAGGTACGATCCTTGGAATAACACACGTAAGCTGGTTCATTAAAAAACTAATTTTTGCATTTGGCATTCTGCTGTAGTCACTTAAGTCAGAATATTCATGCCTTACATTCTCTCATTCTGTTGCTATATCTGGTTGTTTATTCTTGTGGGCCTGGATTTCTCTTACTGTCTTTTCCATCCTCCATACATTGCTGATGATTGTGTTGAGCTTTACTTGAAACAGTATTTGCCGTATAATTTCATTCTTTAGTAAAGAAAGTACTTTATACCAGTTTGTTGATTACAAGTTACTAAGTTCGGGCAGATTATGCCTTGTTACCCAACCTACCCCAATAGGACTCCTAATGTTTCACGTGTCGTAATGGTGTCTACAGATTAGTTATTACATGAACATATTTACATTTTGATATGTTACTTTAACTAGGATTATAATCGCCTTAATATAGAGCATAAGAATAAGTCGCCACTGTAGAAAAGCATTTATGCTCCCCTACCTTGTTCGAAGAGACGACAATAGTGTATTAGTGTGTGTGATACATATAATTCTTCAAACAGACAACCAATTTTCCCTTGACCTTTGACTATGTACTTCTACCAGATTGCTTTAATGTATGTAATTTCCTAAATGAACCTTTTCCCTAAGCTACAATTGCACATTCATAATTTTAGATGATTAGACCTGATTATGTAAAATGAATAATAACTACACATTGTGTTTAACAGCTATTACTGAAGTTCTTGAGACAATTCACCTCAAGTTTGGGCATAGTTGCTTTACATGTCAAATTATATATAATGTGGGCAATCTTGAGCCAGTGATGGCAATTGCTATGCTATTTAGTGATAAAAATGATGATGAATGAAGTCGAGAAGGTAAGAAATTGCAATATATGATGTGGTTTAGACGAAAACCTTGATTGAACTGGAAAAATTCGAGCAACTAAAAAATTTGTTGAAAATTCTACAAAATCAGTTCTTTCATTATTCTCTGATAATTTATGATCAGAACTAGATCAATAGGACATATATATGGACTAGACAGACAAAAGATATTTTACCATTCTGTGATACATTTAGTCCTCAATCATGCATTTTATAATCAACCCCGTGTGAAGCACTTGCAATAGTTGGTGTTACTAACTTGGAAAAATGTTCTGAAATGATGGGTAAGGAGGAAGATGAAAGAGAAAATGAAAGTGATTCATTCATAAATCATAACGTTAGAAGTTCTTAACTTATAAAGTTACTTGAAGGTTATACATTTATTTCCTTAATCTGCTGTGGTAATTGATTCCGATCTATTTGCAGGTGGTTTTGCTTTAAAGAAACAAATGTTAGATAGCAGAAAATTCCCAAAAATGCATCTTGACTTGCAGCGACTATTACAGGTATTTCACCGTTCACTGCATGCTTCAAGACTTTTCTGAACTCCTATATACAGTACATTTTTTTCTGCTATGATCTATCATCTATGTTAGAATATATCAACCTGGCCTGCATGTCACCTTGATTTGGCATGGATGGGCCCAGATATAAGTTGATAATGCATGGAATATTTATCTTAGGTTGCATTTGAAATGAAGTGTGTGATTTTATTAGAAGATTTGAGAAAAGATTTCAAATGACACCATACAGAGTAGATTTCAGATCCATCAAAACCACTTGCAAGATAATTCAAAAGGAGTCACAAATTTCAAATCCATTCAAACGCCACTTTAGATGAGACTTTAATGCTTATGGTCAATTTTTAGAAATAGCTACATAACAAAATATTTATTGATTGTTGAGAAGACATATCAACAAATATTTGAAGCAATAATCCAGTATCAATTTGCATAACTGCAGGTGATTGCACATGGTGAGCAAATATTCCCACGAGTCAAAGAAAAATGTTCATCCAAAGAGTGGTTCGGCAATGAAGATATTAACTCCTTAGAAGAGCTAATTGGTCGCATAAGGAGACTAAAGGAGAATGTGGGTTTTATTGCTAATCGAGTGACAGCAATTCAGGCTGGCCTCGACAGTTGGCAGAACGAGCAAATAAATAGAAAACTATACTACCTTTCTTTCCTCTCTATTATATTCCTGCCTTTATCAATAGTCACAGGAGGTCAGATTTTCTCATTTCAAATTCTTTTAACTGATATTCATATATGTTTTGACATAAATCTCGTCCTTTATTGACAGTTTTTGGGATGAACGTGGGAGGAGTTCCGTGGACAGGGCAACGAGACCCTGAACTGAAGGATGGATTTCGCAACGTAATGCTGCTATGTATAGGCATGCTAGGAATTGCTCTGTTGTGCTTCCTTTTCCCAGCTTTGTATAGTCGTGTAATGACGTGGAGAAGAAGGCAAGTCTTGAGAAAAAGCTGGTCTCTCGATCGGAGGTCTTTCATTAGGAGAAGTCCAGGCACTGACAGAGGAGGCTATCTTCGGATTTAGCCAACGTGCTTGTAAAATGCGCCTTTGCCATCTCCCGTTGACATAGTGTGCCTTTTTTTTCTCCCTCTTTTCAACTTATAGTAGTTGATATTCTGCTAACCTTATACCTGTTCTTTCTTGAAAATCCAGAGCATCTTCCACTTTTTTGGTTGCTGTATAGAATAATTTTTTTTTCTATTTTTAATGACGATGTTTGTTCCTACATTTTGGCTCGGGTAAAATGCCACTATCATAGGGATGAGAGTTTGATCTGTCCCACATATGCTCGCCCTGTGACCCGTTTTTAAAATGGACTGTCCCGTCCTATAGTGGGTTGTCACGCCATGCCGGGTTCGATTGATGGGTGCGGATCTTGGTCCTTAAGTTGCTCTCCCTTCACATTGTTATTCCTAGCTATTTTTTGTTCTTTAGATTTCACATCCTACTCAAGTTGGGCATGTGTGAATCTTGGCTTTTTTAAAAGTCGTTTTAGAGATTGCTCAACATTGTGCCGAAAATCAAACTATCAATACAAGATCGTTGAATAAAAAGTTAAACCGATTTAAATGTTTAGCAAAAGTAATAGGTTGAATTTGAAATAAAATAATTACTTTTAATACAACTAATGTTGATATTTCAAATAAAACTAATATACAGCTTTAAAATTTCAAAATTGTGGTTAGATTAAAATAAATGCTCTGTTTTTTCAATTCAAAATAGTCAAAATATTAGTTAAAACTTAAAAGGGGGAAAGAAAAAAAAGTAAGGGGTGGCTGCGTTTCCACGAAACTGTTTCTCATCCTCAAGTTTCACCTCCCTTTGTAAGGTGTCTAATTGATTAAAAGTTATTTTTGTTTAATTTTAATTTGATTATAATGAAAGAGTTTAAATCATTTAGAATTTAATAAAAATTCAATTTGCATTAAGAACTCTCCATTTATTACTATGATTACTTTACTTTATATTTTGTATATTTATTCGATTTCGTATGAGGCTCATAATAATATTATAATTTTGTGATATAAAACCCAAAAATCTCTTCAATCTTATTCATAATAAGTTTGTTACATGTATTATATATTATGACAATTTTCAAATTCATGAAAATTTTACCAAGAATTTGGTAATATATGTTTAGGAAGTAATTTTTTTTAAAGTATTCTCATATTTTTTATGTTAAAAATATTACTTTGACATACAAAATATTATTCTTACATCATATACATGATCACTATTTTAACTTGTTGCCCACTTAAAGACTAATTCAGGTAAAAAAGAAAAAGAAAAAGAAAAAAAAAGGGGTAAATTTACTTCTTGGGGAACAATCCATCGACGACTTGTTTGGCAAATCTACTCTGTATAAACCCATAAACCCTAGCAGCTTCCGATGCATAACAAAGGAGAAACCACTCCCTCTCTCTATCTATCACACAAATGGCGACCGCCGTTCTCCTCAGATCTCTTCGTCGCCGTGAATTTTCCTCCGCCCCTATTTCTGCTTTCAAAGCCGTATGTCTCTTCACCTGCACGCCTCTTCTTATCTGATTGATTTTGTTTTTATTCTTCTCCTGTACTTACGTGTGACATAGTGTTTTAGTTATGCCTTTTTCTTCACTTGTTTTTGGAAATGTATTACTAGCGCAATTTTGTTATTACATATTGTGGAAATTGTGTGTGTGTGTGTGTTTATTTTAATCTTCACGGCTCTAATTGAGATTAGCTTCCAAACGGATTCATATGCAGTATAATAATAGGAATTCAGCCGAGCGGATGAGATTTTGACCCAGTTGTCTCTTCTGTTTTTTGATTGTTTTGTTTTTAGATTCAATTAGCTCCCAATATTTTTTTTAATCTGTCTTGTAGTTTTATTTTCTTGTTCTTGCTGATGTACTGTGTTGGTTGATGAGTGTTGATCGTGAGATTTTGAATTTGTGAGCACTACAGTTTTATATTTCTGTGGAAGCTCATATTTATCATGGATGAAAAACCTGTTATTTTCTTATGTTTTACGACAAAATATAGTCTTTTTGTTAACATCGAATGGTATTTTTTTTTCAGTATACCAAGCCTTCATGGGTGATAGGCAACAAGTGGGCTGGTCTTGCAAGGCCATTCAGGTGTATATCACGTCCACAAGTCTGAATAGTTCAGTGTTAAAAACTTCCATTTCGAATTCTAATGTACGTTTTTCTAATACAGCACAAAACCAGCTGGAAATGATGTCATTGGTATTGACTTGGGTACCACAAATTCTTGTGTTGCCGTCATGGAGGGAAAGGTATACCCGTATTCCTCAATTGGGCCTGTAATTGACTGTCTTACATGTAAACATCTGGTTGTTTGTCTTACATGTAAACATCTGATTGATTGTCTTACATGTAATTGATTGCTTTCAGAATGCAAAAGTTATTGAGAATGCTGAGGGTGCTAGGACGACTCCGTCAATAGTTGCTTTCACCCCCAAAGGAGAGCTATTGGTCGGTGCGGCGGCAAAACGTCAAGCTGTCACAAATCCGACGAACACAATCCACTCATCCAAACGTAATATTGGCAGACGTTTTGATGACCCTCAGACACAGAAGGAAATGAAGATGGTTTCCTACAAAATTGTTAGGGCCCCTAATGGAGATGCATGGGTTGAAGCCAATGGACAGCAGTACTCCCCTAGTCAAATTGGTGCTTTTGTTTTGACTAAAATGAAGGAAACAGCGGAGGCATACCTTGGGAAGTCTGTCAACAAAGCTGTTGTTACAGTCCCAGCTTATTTTAATGATGCTCAGCGACAAGCTACAAAAGATGCTGGTAAAATAGCTGGTCTGGACGTTCAGAGAATTATTAACGAGCCTACTGCTGCTGCACTCTCTTATGGTGCAAACAACAAAGAAGGTCTTGTTGCTGTTTTCGATCTTGGTGGTGGAACTTTTGATGTGTCTATTTTGGAGATATCCAACGGTGTCTTTGAGGTACTAAACAAATATTAGTTGTCGTATTGAACATTTGCATTGATCTGTAAGTTGTGTTGCATCTTTTTGTTGACCATATATGTCTTTGCAGGTTAAAGCCACAAATGGCGACACATTCTTGGGTGGCGAGGACTTTGATAATGCTTTGTTGGAGTTTCTGGTGAGTGAATTCAAGAGGACAGAGAATATTGATTTGTCAAAGGACAAGCTTGCTCTGCAGAGACTTCGTGAGGCAGCTGAGAAGGCAAAGGTAGAGCTTTCATCAACATCTCAGACTGAGATCAATTTGCCCTTCATCACTGCTGATGCATCTGGTGCAAAGCATCTTAACATAACATTGACTAGATCCAAATTTGAGGCTCTAGTGAACCACTTGATCGAGAGGACTAAGGCCCCTTGCAAGAGTTGTTTGAAGGATGCCGGCATATCTGCCAAGGAGGTTGATGAAGTTCTTCTGGTTGGTGGGATGACCCGTGTTCCTAAGGTTCAGGAAATAGTTTCCGAGATCTTCGGAAAGTCCCCAAGCAAAGGAGTGAATCCAGATGAGGCAGTTGCCATGGGGGCAGCCATCCAGGGTGGCATTCTCCGTGGTGATGTCAAAGAGTTGCTTCTCCTTGATGTAACTCCTCTCTCTCTTGGTATTGAGACCCTTGGTGGTATCTTTACCAGGTTGATTAATAGAAATACCACAATTCCAACAAAGAAAAGCCAGGTGAGTTTCCCTTAGCATATCATCATAATACTTATTTGTATTAATGCCAGAAATGAATTGGTCTGTTTAACTGTCGCGTAACCTTTGTCTTCTCAGACATTCTCCACAGCTGCTGACAATCAGACCCAGGTGGGTATCAAAGTTCTGCAAGGGGAGCGTGAAATGGCTTCAGATAACAAACTTCTTGGCGAATTCGAGCTTGTGGGTATTGCTCCAGCTCCCAGGGGCCTGCCTCAGATAGAGGTCACATTCGACATTGATGCCAATGGCATTGTCATTGTGTCTGCAAAAGACAGGACAACAGGGAAAGAGCACCAAATCACAATCCGATCATCAGGGGGTCTGTCAGAGGATGAGATCGAAAAGATGGTGAAGGAGGCGGAGGCCCATGCCCAGAAGGATCAAGAGAAGAAGGCATTGATTGATATTAGAAACAGTGCAGACACCACCATCTACAGCATTGAGAAGAGCTTAAACGAGTACAGGGACAAGATTCCAGCAGAAGTGGCAACAGAAATTGAGACTGCTGTTTCGGATTTGAGAAGTGCGATGAGCACCGAGAATATTGATGACATCAAGGCGAAGCTCGATGCAGCAAATAAAGCGGTGTCCAAGATTGGACAACACATGTCTGGAGGCGGCTCCGGTGGTGCTTCTTCTGGAGGTTCACAGGGTGGTGAACAGGCCCCTGAGGCTGAGTACGAGGAAGTAAAGAAGTAGACGGAGTTGGAGAGTGAACACTCCTGCTAGTAAGTTGATTTCAACTTGTTTCAGTTGAGGTTATTATAATGACTTTTTTTTTTGGCGATTTGTATTTAATTTCCAAGTAGTAAGTTTTGGTTGCATTAGAAGTGTTTCTGAATTAGGAACTTTGCCAGGACCCAACCCAGCCCAGCAAATTTTATTCTTTTGCATACATTTGTGGATTTGATTCAGGCTGAAAGCTTCATTTATTGCTAAAATAAATTATACCCTGGTGCTTGGGAATTTGACGTCATTTAACTATTTTCAGTTTTCTCATTCGTTTATGATTGTTGTTTTATTCAAGGGTCATTCACAAAAGAATTTATCGTTGGTAATTCCCCTACTGTGTAGGTAGGGGACCCGTAACACCAACACCTATTGTTGTATTAAGAAGATCGATTTATATTTTGAGAAATCAATTTGGATTCATGCCGGAACAATGGGCAACAAAAGCTATTCATTTACTTCTACAGCTCATGGAGCATTATTGATTTAGAAAAAAACATGATAAAAGTTTCAAAAGATAGTGTTATAGTGGACATTGGGGGGAAGAAAGGAGTGTACAGTACCTGTATATCAAATGTTGGAACTTGCACCATCAAATGATAGAACTTGCGGAGGTACGACCAGTGAATTTGTTGTCCTTTTTGGGCCGCATCAAGAGTTTGCATTAAGTCATTTCCTATTTACTGTTGTTATGAATGAGTTAATTTGAGACATACAAATCAAGCTACCTTCGAACATATTTTTTCCAGAGATGATGTTGTTTTGATTCAGGAGACATAAATATGCATCAATGTCAAGTTAGAGTTATGGAGGGAAACATTATAATCAAAGAGTTGTAAAGTGAGTAGATCGAATAAATAATATAAGGAGTGAAAGTACATGTAAAACGCCTATATGTAAGTGTACTTGTATGTTGAGTGAAGTTAATGAGTTTAGTTTTCTTCAAAATATTTGGAATTGTCCAAAGTTCAACCAATTTAATGCCCCCACTTGGGTTACAAGCTTGAGTACCAAGTCTAGCGTTTTCTTCAGAATATACAAAGAACAATTAAATGCCCCCACTTGGGTTACAAGCTTGAGTACCAAGTCTAGCGTTTTCTTCAGAATATACAATTCTTCAGAATATACAAAGAACAATTAAAAAAGGCGTGATTTAATTCTTCAGAATATACAAAGAACAATTAAAAAAGGCGTGATTTAAAGTTATATCTAAAAATTTGAAGATTAAAACTTAAAATATATAATGAATACTTTCTTTAACAGAGTTCTCTATGTGAAAAAAATTCAATTATATATACAACACACCATGATTTTATAATTAATTTATGTAGTTTACTTCAATTATTTGAAATTAAAAAATTATTTGTTTGTTTGAGAGAGATTCTTTACTAATGTTGTGGCTCATTTCATTAATAGGAGTCCGGTGTCATTTCATTAAATGCTTATTGTGTGAAACGATTTTATGTATATAGTGAAATTTTATTTTAATATTTAGACTTCATTTAACTTTAAAACATGACATGGTTATAAATTTAAATATCACGCAATATATATGTGTAAGAGACTGGTCATATATATATATATATATTAATAATAATAATAATAATAACATTTGGTATGTATGAAGGGAAACCAATACATTCAAGTTGTTACTTGTTAGGCTAGAATCAACTCTCTTCTTTCTCCATTTTTCTTTTAGGGTTCATTTGGTTTACTCCATTTTTCTTTTAGGGTTCATTTGGTTTACTAGACAAGATAGATATATTAGGATTTAATTTAATGAAAATATATTGTTTAAATTATTATATTTTAAATTTATGTATATGTTTGGATTTGTGAATTAAATTATAAATATACAGTGATAAGTTGGTAATTGTCAATAATGCCACTTGTTTGTAATTTAATTTAATATGTATGGACTTTTTCTAAAAAAAGAATATTGGAGGACAAATTTGGAATTTCACGTTCACTCTTAATTTGAAGAAGAAAAAAGGGATAAATTTAACTCACATCCATGCTTGGACTATTTTTCACGCCAAATGAGGATAAAAGATAAAAAGTAATCGGGCCTTGATTTAGTCTCGGACTTTAAACCATCAATCCAAACATTTAATTAAGTGCTGCCACCCCCATCCACCCTCGCCCTTCCCCCACCCCAAGCCTTTTCGTGCGTTCTTCAGGTATGTGTTTTTCTATTTATTTTTTATTTTCGACAAACTAGGGTCAAAATTATACACTTTCGTCGATAAATTGTTATTGACGATACTGTATATTTTCGATCAATTATTATTAAAAAATCATTATTTTTAATTTTCGACACTAGTTGGCCGAAAATATACAGTCTCGTCGATAACAATTTATCTATGAAAATGTATATATTCGACACTGATTTATCGAAAATTATAATTTTTTTAAAAAAATCTCTAAGATTTTGACTAGATTTTGTCATTGCTTGAATGAAGTTGTCAGACGAAAATGGGGGTGGCAACAACTACAATTAGGGTTAGAGTTTAAGGGGGGTGTATTCAATTGAGATTCTATTGAATTTGTTTGCACTTTAAAAAGTACGTGGATTTATAAAATTCATAGAATCATGCAGAGTTTGACTGACTTTTTTTTTATTGATTTATATGGATTTTCATAAACTTGACAAGATTGTGGAATTTTTTTTATTGATTTATATAAATTTCTATAAACTTGGTATTGATGCAAGAGTTTTTTTTTTTTAAGTGAAGTGTTTTTTTTAATTAATATTATATATAATATTTTACCAATAAAAAAAAAAATATATATATATATACTATATAAAGTTTGTATATTAATTCGGGGCGGGGCAGATACCCGCGGGTCGGACATAAGACCCATACCTTACTCATACTCAATGCGGGACGGATCTGACCTGACCCAAAGCTTGCGGGGTGGGGTGGGTGCCCGCGGGTCGGGTCAATATTGCCATCATCTTTCGTCTTAGGAGTTCTCTAAGAGAATCCGTTGAAATCTCTGGTTTTTAGAAGAGATTTTGAATAGTGAAATTTATTTATATTTTTTAAGGAGAATTCAACAAAATCCATAGAGTATTAAAATATATAGACGGTTGAATACCTAAAGATTTTTAAAATTCGTATTGAATACCTCAAGATTTTTAAAGACTTTTAAAAATCTTAATTGAATTACCCCAAACTTTGATAATTCAAAAAAATCCTACAGAATCCATAATCAATACACCCCCTAAATGTTAAAATTGAGCGTAGTTAATAGTGGGGTGCATTTAGTAACAATATTTACTTAAAGGGATATTTTAAATTTTTTACATCAATACTAAATTAATAAAGTCGGAGGGTGAGTGACCTTTAGAAAGACGGAGGTGCAAATAGCCGTACCCTTTTTTTTAATTTTCATTGACATACTCCATCAATTAGTATTTATCATTAAATGGGAGGTATTGGGCCGGGTAGACAGACATGGGTCGAATACGGATCTGAGAACTTGAATCCAAATAAATATTGAAGCCAAGGTAGGTTTAAACCCCAGGGCTAAATCTTCAGCCTGCCTCCTTCCTTCTCTCTTGCTTCCACTCCCCTGTTTCAACTCAACGCTGTTTAAGCTTCTTCCTCATTAATCCCTCTCCACAACGAGTAAGTGAAGTTAAATTTTTGATTGATTCTTTCATTTCCAATAATATTCAGTAGCTTCCGCTTTTTATCTCTCTGTCTGGGTGTGTTAATCGATCGAGTTATGAGTAGATATGTAGATATGTGCTCTTTTTTTAATTCTATTGCGTGTAATTGCTGATGATAAATGTTATGTATACAGATAATACGTGTTGTTTGTGTTGAGCCAAATGGGTAGTAAAAAGAGAGAGTCGAGTTCAATGCAAGAATCTGGAGCAGAGACAGTGGAAGATAAGCAGCAAGTGAACTTGAGCATTGAGAATGGGGTTGCAGAACCCTCGAAAAAGAAAATTAAAAAGGAGAAAAAGAAGAAAGATACTGAAATTCCCGAGACTGAGAATGTTAATGATACCAATACTGCATCAACATCCTCCGGCGCTCACAAGCCATCTTTGAATTCGATGGAAAGGAGAAAACTAAGGAAGTTGGGAGATAAGGAAAGACACAAAGCTGAGACTAAGAAAATCAAGTCAACAACTGAAAACATGGATGTTGAACCTAAAACTGATGGGAATGAGAGTGCCAGTACCAGTAATAGTAGTGGGGGAGTATTGCCTGAGTTCCGCATTGGTGTGTTCAAGGATCTCGCAGCTGTTGATGCGACCAAAAGGGAAGCAGCGGCCAAGGCATTAGTTACAGACTTGATGAAAGTTCAGAGTGCATATGAGAAGTTAGAGAATAAGGATGAGGTGGAGGATAAATCAAAACTGGAAGCAGAGAAAGATGATGGATTGGATAACTGTGCTCCGTCTGTGAGATATGCTGTGCGGAGGCTTATCCGTGGTGTCTCCTCCTCTAGAGAGGTACAATTTGTTGTTTTATTTCGAGCATGTATCTGCAAATTGTTTGTTTAATAGTCAGAATATCACGTATAGTTGAAAAGGTAGCAATTTTTATATCGCAATGGCATATGTTAGTACTGCTGTTTCTAGTTTTTCTACAACTAATTGCTTGTACAATTTCACGTGAAACTCTGATGTGCAGTGAGTCCACCTAATCTAAATACGGAGATCCATATTCACCGATTGATGTGAACATATGATACAAGTAAACACACACACATATATTAACATAATAAGCACATGGGCAAATCCAACATTGTTAATAGTGAGGGCTCTGCCTTAGCAAATATCGCTGTTGTCCTTATATTTTTTATGCTTGATTACTTATCTGGCCTTCTTTTGCTGATTCCGGATAGTGCAATAAATGTCTTATGAATTTCATCTGCTACATAGCTTGTCTAAAATCTTCTGATTTTAAAACTGGCTTACCTGTATTTGGTAGGTCTGGGCTTGAGGTATGCAATATTTTCCAAATTGTTTGTCTTCATTAGAATCTTATGTTTCAGCTAGTATTAAAGAACCCTATAATTACATATTGATTATTATATACTCTCCCCATTTAGCCCTTGATAGATACATGTACACTTATCAAAACTGGAAGCTAAACTATTTATGATATATGACTTTCAAATCAGCATATAGTAATTGATGTTGGAGTTTCAATTCAGATTATATGTCTTCTTGATCTGTTATGAATGTCTAACCATAAAGTGGAAAAGTATTTGAGTCTTTGTGATAGATACGAGACCAGATACCTGTGTCCTTTATCAGATTGACTTCACTGTCATGCCAAATCGCACTGAAAAATTCTTGAAAAAAAAGAAAAAATTGCACTTCATATTTTTGGCTCACAGGTTTAGTATGATGGAGCATGTTTGCATGTTGATTGTCGGCAAGACTTAATTGTCTGCTTGCTTTTGGTATATATTGTTTCAGTATCAAGATTCTGTGATGTCATTTCTGAAACAGTAATGTGATGAATTTCATTGTCACGTGTCTAGTGTCATTTGTTTCACAGATACTCACAAATCAAATCTCAATATGATGTGTTCCTGGCACTCCCTTTTTCTTCCTGTTCTTTTTCCATCATTTTTTATGGTTTTGGCGTTGCTACAAAGATGTGCGCACATGAGGTGTTAAAGAATTGCATGTACAGAATGTGCCTTATGGCCCAACGAAGAATTACAAGCATTGATATTCTAGTCTATAGATATGGTTTTCTATTAGTGCTCTTTAATTTGATTGCTTCCTGTGACTAGTATTTATTTTTTATTTTAAAAATCTATAGGTATGTGTTTCTGTGAAAGCCTGCTTGCTTTGCTATATATAAGGTTTTATATTTTCTTTGAAATATATGATTTATGTGTACGTTTCCTTTTTTGCTTTTGCTCTATTGCAGTGTGCAAGACAAGGATTTGCACTAGGCCTCACAATGTTAGTTGGAAGAGTTTGTAGCATTAAATTAGATTCCTTGTTAAAGCTAATTACTACGTTGCTGGAGGTCACTTCTTCCATGAAGGGCCAGGTTGGTGCATTTCCTTCAAATCAGCTATTGAAATATGACTTCATTTTCTTTTGGTGATTTTTTTTCTTCTCACATTTTGTAGGAGGCTAAAGACTGCTTGCTGGGTCGTTTATTTGCATATGGATCACTTGCAAGATCAGGGAAACTTGCTGAAGAATGGATGTTAGATAATAATACTCCACTCATCAAAGAATTTACTAAATGTGTTATTGCTCTTGCTGCTAAGAAACGGTACTTACAAGAGTCTGCTGTTGCTGTTATATTGGAAATGGTTGGAAAGGTAATCTAGACTATTATTATGCAGAACAGTCTTATATTCACTGTCTATACGAGACGTAGAATGATTTTAATTGCAGAAAAATAATGAGAGGCCTAGTGATAGGTCACATTGTAAGCTCAAAACTGTGATCCTTTTAGTTATGATTATGAATAAGCTCATGCTCACTAATGATCGTTTTCTCAACTCTTCCATTTTTTCCCTCCCTTCTGTAATTCCTCTATGGAAAATGCAACTCTGTAACTCAAACATTTTCATCATTTTTTATAACCATGTTATATTGATTCATAACCAGTTAGACCTCTCCTAGCCATTTTCCTCAAATTTGATCAATGATTCAATTGGTCTAAAATTATTGCCTTTCTTCTAAAGATTGTTTTACATCCGTGTTTAGTTGTCTGCCGAAGCGGTTTTGAATCATGTTCTTGAAGCACCAGAGCTTCAGAAGTGGTTTGAAGGAGCAACAGAAGTTGGGAATCCCGATGCCTTATTTTTAGCTCTTAAAATACAAGAAAAAGTTGTTGACTACGACTATGGTAAATTACTGCCTGCCCCCTACAGCAAAAGTGCGTTTTTTGCTGCTGATCATTTATCCAATATTGCCAGTTGCTTAAAGGTAGCGATCAATTTTTTCTGTTGCAGATTTTCCAATTATTAGGTGATATTTTTGGTACAGATTCATAACCATGTCTTGGATGTTGCAGGAGTCAACCTTCTGTCAGCCACGGGTGCATAGTGTATGGCCTGTTTTGGTTAGTAACCTCTTACCTGATGGTGTACAAGATGGTGATTCAGCATCAGGTCATCTTTCCATCAAGAAGCAAAAAAAAAGTCGCAAGGGTAGCTCAGGTGAAGAAGATCTGGAGAGAAATCTTGTGAGTTTCTGTGAAGTAGCAATTGAAGGGTCACTTTTAACCTCGTCTCATGATCGCAAAAAGCTAGCATTTGATGTGTTGTTGCTTCTACTTCCAAAGCTACCTGCTTCTTGTTTACATATTGTATTATCGTACAAGATTGTCCAATGCCTTATGGATGTACTCGCAACAAAAGATTCTTGGCTTTATAAAGTTGCACAACATTTTCTGAAAGAACTGTCAGAATGGGTAGCGCACGATGACTTGAGGAGAGTGGAGGTTATTGTGGCTCTGCAGAAGCACAGCAATGGGAAATTTGACTGCATCACCAGATCAAAAACAGTGAAGGATTTGATGTCAGATTTCAAAACTGAATCTGGGAGTATTCTATTCATTCAAAATTTGGTGAACATGTTTCTCGATGAAGGCCAATCTTCAGAAGAACCTTCTGATCAGAGTCAAACAACTGATGACAATTCTGAGATTGGATCTGTTGAAGATAAAGAGACTGTTGGGACACTAGGAACTTCCGAGTTCCTTAAAACATGGGTTGTGGAATCCCTTCCTACCGTTTCAAGGCATTTGAAGCTTGATCAAGATGCAAAGTTCCGTGTTCAGAAAGAAGTTCTAAAGTTTTTGGCAGTTCAGGGTCTATTTTTATCATCACTTGGAACTGAACTGACATCTTTTGAACTACAAGAAAAGTTTAGGTGGCCGAAATCTCCAATTCCTAATGCTTTGTGTCAGATGTGTATTGAGCAGCTCCAGTCGTTGCTTGCAAATGCTCAGAAAGGAGAGGGTCCTCATGCTGTGGCAAGTGGTGTTGAGGCAAATGATCTTGGGTCTTATTTTATGCGGTTTCTCAGTATATTATCCAACATTCCTTCAGTTTCTTTATCAAGGGTCTTGAATAATGACGATGAAAAAGCCTTCAAGAAACTTCAGGCCACAGAAAGTCAACTGTCAAGAGAGGTACTCATCCCATTTAATTCATATTTTTCTATCAATCCCAGAACTTGAGTTGTGATTACACTAGCGAACCTGTTTTCAATTATTGCAATTCTTGTTGTAGGAACGCAATTCTGGTCTTAGCATGGATGCAAGTAAATTGCATGCTCTGAGGTATTTACTCATCCAACTGCTGCTTCAAATTATACTTCGACCTGGAGAATACCATGAAGCTGCCTCCGAAATTGTCATCTGTTGCAAAAAAGCTTTTGGTTCTTCTAATCTTCTCGAATCTTCTGGAGATGATGAACCTGATGAGGATGGTGCTCCTGAGTTAATGGACGTACTTGTCGACACGATGCTTTCTTTGTTACCGCAGTCATCTGCTCCCCTGCGATCGGCCATTGAGCAGGTATGTATGAAAGACCATTCATGATTGATTTCCCTTTGATTGAATACTTTCAGAATATCTTATACTCCTCCCTCCTATTCAAAATGTATGTAATTTCTAGCTATTCACTCTATTTGCAATTTAAATGTCGTTTTTCATTTTTCTATGTTAAATAATTACCTTCTTCCCGAACTGATTAAAAATTAAAGAGATAATAATAGGTTTTCAATGTATAGTGTAGAATTCAAAACAATTAATTTAGGGTGAAGTAGGAAGCCAAAAAAAAATTCTTAATATGTGTGCATTGATCTGAAGTGTCATACATTTTGAATAGGAGGGACTGAGGGAGTACCATTTTAGCCCTGAAGATTTGATGAAATTATTCCTTTGGCTGATCTGGGTGATATTATGTTTGGAATACGTTAGCTTGAATAGATTTATCATGTGTTCTGATATTTTTTAAATGCTTTAAACACTTGAGAATCGGTTATGACTTGAGAAAGATGCTGGTTGCTAGTAATTTATATACTATACAAATACAAAACACACCCCATGTTTACACGTGTTGTTCCGCATTTTTTTTTCTTGTTGTGACATGCTGCACATGCATATAATTATAGAGGTATTTATTGAAAATACTGAACATATAAGTGAAATCTTAATTCAAAGCTGCAACTGCCTGGGAAAACTTGAGGAGTTGTTCAAATTTAACGTTCTTTGATGGTGGAGGAAGAATATACCTAAATTAAACAAGAAACAGTTGCTCAGTGAATTTAGGACTTTCTGTGTCATTGTCTAGTTGGAAACGGGAGTGATAGTTGATTTAATTTCCCAACGTTGTAATGTAATTTGGGAATGTGAATATAGTTATGAGTGTTTAATTAGAATTCAGCATGTCATCTATTCTTAGTCAAGGACCCTCAAGGGATGTGATTTCATGCATAAGAACATGATGGTTACTTATCAATAAAGTGTCAAGTCTTACTACAGTCTGTAAGTTTTGTTGACTCTCCCTCTTCTAGTAAGCATCTCTTGATCATGTATCTATCTTAAAGCCCTGTTGCATCCCATCTTGCTTATGCTATGTTCCAGGGTAATCATTGGTGATATCTTTTACAGGTTTTCAAATGTTTTTGTAATGAAATCACGGAAGATGGGTTATTAAGGATGTTGAAGGTCATCAAAAAAGATTTAAAACCTGCTCGCCACAGGAATCCAGATAGTGAAGACGATGATGATGCTGAAGATGATATTCTTGGTGTTGAAGAAGCTGAGGAATCTGACGAGGCAGAGACAGGTGAAACTGTTGACAGTGATGAGCAGACAGATGAGTCAGAGGCAGTGGTTGGGGTTGATGCGGTTACTGCTCAACTTCCCGAAGCCTCTGATGATGAGTCTGATGAGGGAATGGATGATGATGCAATGTTTCGAATGGACACTTATCTTGCACGAATATTTAGGGAAAAGAAGAACCAAGCTGGAGGTGAAACTGCACATTCCCAACTTGTTCTGTTCAAGCTTCGTGTGCTCTCTTTGCTCGAGATTTACCTGCATGAAAATCCAGGCAAGTTTGATTGGTATTTTTATGATTCTGGTTCCTTGCATATCCAAGCGATTCCTTGGCTTTGCCTCCCAAATACCGGATATTCTTGTTTTTCTTAAATTTGAATATGATGGGCATTTGATCAGATCTATCTCAACTTTCATCCTGTATGCAGGTAAACCACAGGTAATGAAAGTATTCTCAAACCTGGCTCAAGCATATGCTAATCCACAAACAACAGAAGGAAGCGAGCAGCTTGGTCAGCGCATATGGGGAATTATACAAAAGAAAATATTCAAGGCTAAAGATTATCCAAGAGGAGAATCGGTGCAGCTTGCAGTACTCGAGCCTCTCCTGGAAAAGTACTTAAAATTGGCAGCAAAGCCTTTCAAGAAAAAGAAATCTGCTTCTAATCCTTCAAAGAAGAAACAATCTGCCTCCCTGAATCGTCACAAGATGATGAATTCACTTGCTCAAAGTTCAACATTTTGGATTCTCAAAATTGTTGATGCAAGAAACTTCTCTGAGTCTGAGCTAGAAGGGGTTTGTGCTATATTGCAAAGTGTTTTGGTGGACTACTTTGATAGCAAGAAATCACAAATGAAATGCGAGTTTCTGAAAGAAATCTTTAAAAGACGTCCCTGGCTTGGCCCTCGATTGTTTGGTTTCCTTTTGGAGAAATGTGTGTGCGCCAAATCACAATTTCGTCAAGTTGAAGCCCTCGATTTGGTGACTGAGATACTGAAATCTCACACTTCTCCTGGAACTGATGAAAGCGCTGCAAATGCATCAAAGAAGATGCTGAAAAGCCATCTTTCAAAGCTAAGTAATTTGATCAAACACTTGGTGACCAACATGCCTGAAAAACAGTCGAGAAGGGCTGATGTGCGTAAATTCTGTGGGAAAGTGTTCCAGATTATAACTGCGTTTCATCTGACTTCTAGTTTTCTGAAAGCTTTGGAACCAGATGGTCACACTGCTTGTGAATCCCAACTTGGCGAGACATTTCTGACTCTGAAGAAACAGGAAGATTAAAGATGCCATTTCTTTTTTAGGTTCTCAGCTGAGGATTACAATGGACAAGTTCGGTTCTGCTCCTCCACGAACTTGGAAGATATGTGCAATAGATATTATTTATTGACCCTTTTATTTGTCTGTAGCTTTTGTTCTGCTCCAGCTGTTGATGCCATACATGGTGTCCTTGTGTCGATTACAATTTTGAGCGTTAGGACCAACAAAATTTTGAGTCTTTTATATCTTGTGACGTGGGTTTCTTACAAGTAGATTGATTGTTTTGTGTCGAACATTTAGTGTTTATTATTTTTATGTTTAAGTACTTCTCATTAAAGTAACATTAAAGTAAAGTATTCGAGCTTATGCTCCCCCACTTCTCTTATATGGAGGTTGATGTTTTGGGGATACATTAACATTAAGCCTTTATTAGTCCAATCCATCATTTTATTTTTCTTTGACAGCTTTGTATGTTTTTTCGGTTCGAAGTATGGAATATAATCTAATGGGCGTGCACGTTTCATGTCCCAATCAACTACCGTGATAGAGGAGTGGAAGCCATAAATAGAAAGACAAAAAATTAAGGACGGAACAAACGAGTGGACAATGGAATATCATCCCTGAATTATGACATTTTTCATTTCATGTAATGTATGTAATATGTGATCACAAACTTGTAGGAGGGTCCCGGAAATTATTCACGAGACCAAAACTAGATAGGATACATGACACGATAGATTAAACTAAGATATCAATATTCTCATCTCATCTGAGCTGGAAAGATATTATTAATCATGTTGATGATACAAGGTCAAAAAGGGAAATCCCATTTCATCACGCCAGCTAAACAAGTTCCTGCACTTCTTTCCCTCCTTCCAGGATGAACACGCACTTGGTCTCACAGCTTAGAAAAATCAACGAAAATTATACCGGCAAAAAAGACGAGGAATGAAGGCACATCAAATAAGCTTTTGATTCATTTAGAAAATTACCCCATTACTTGTGTGAAAAACTGTACAAGTTAATCCATCTATCTAAGGCTATATCTACATACTTTATCCTACACCTACCCTAAACTTGGCTTCAAGATAGACAATAGCAAAATCCAACATATCCACAGCCCCCCAGGATCGGATTAATCTTATGCATAGTTGATCGAACCAGGGCCCTCTCCAGTTACATTTGCCATCTGCAACACAGTTAATATCAATCAATATTCGGCTAATTGCCAGCAGAAATTGAAATGGAGAATGAACAAAAGCCACTTATTATTATACCTTATCACGAAAAGTGCTTATTTATCAGACAAACGTACAGACCCAGTTCAGGGTCCGTTCAACACCCAGGAGGTTAGCATATTGCTTCAACAGTTGTGTCAAGACTGTGCATCATCTGCATCCGAGTCACTACCAGATGAACTCCCCGAATCAGAATCTGTAAAAAGGAAGCTCAAACTAATGAGCGTGGCCAAGAAAATTGCCCTTTTTGATTACTTGCAATTCCTCAACACAATGTAGAAACGCAAGAAGAATCAGTATCAATACCACTGGAGGATGAATCACTACTAGAGCTGCCAGAACTGCTTGAGCTAGAGCTCACATTGCCTCGAACATGATCTTGCCCAACAACACCTCCTCCGCCACCACCGCCACCTAAAGGCCCTTCATCTTTCTCGATCTCTACAGGAGGAAAGCTCTCCGTGGGCATATCATCATCAATTTCTACATCTTCATCATCATTGTCTTTCAATTTCTTTACCAATTCATCATCATTCTTCTCACTCATTGAGCCCTAGACAACATTAGCATTACACAAGTTAATAACGTAAGCAATCAACCTAATCACAACCCCATGCAGATTACCCTATGAAATTATCAGAAAAGAAAGGAAAAGGCACACATAAAACTTGAATAAAGAATAAGTTACTGCATTAAAAAAATACCCCATCGGCTTCTGCATCTGCAATAGGAGTGGTGGGAACAGCAACATCAGTAGCAGGAGGGTTACTCATCATCAATGCTTGTCGCTTCGTCTTGCTCACCATCTTCTTCCAATTGGTCACAAAGCGATCAAGTTCCCACAGAGTCTCTGTATCAAGGGCCTCAATATCAAGCTCAATTTCATCACCATCCTGGGCTAAATGCTCATTCCTCTTCCTTATAATTTGAACCAACTGAGGCATTTTTTCTTGGGGCAAGCTCTGCAACCCTAGTCCGAGCTTCTGCTTCTCTTCCATATTCATTTCCCTCTTATTTGGATCCTTTGCCCTTGGCTTTGGCTGCCTAAACGTTCCTCCTCTGCCAACTTTTTGATCCTTAGATGGAAGCGAGGTTGCTCTAACAGGAGAAGGAGGCAAGGGCTCAGGCATCAACGGTTGTTGATGACTCATTGATGGGGGCGGGTTAGAAGGCGTTGAAGCCGTAGAATGAGCTCGCATTGGTGTATGCATTCTCTCAGACTTCTTCATGACTTGGGCAACAGGAACTGGGCTCGCTCTTGGCTTTGGCTTCTTGGCTCTAATCGGGGAGGAAATAATCTGATTGCCATGATTGTTCCAAGAACTCCCTTGCAATTCCTCCACTTCCCGGAATGGAAATTCATTATTAGCCCTGTACTCGTGGATATCCATCTCTCCTCGCTGGCTAAGAAACCCATCCATCTTCTCCTGAACAGGCTTATACAATTCCTCAAATCTGGCCAACAACTGCTCTGCCATTCCATTAACCGGATCGGTCTTAGGGTTGTACAACAACGCATTGTTGAATGTCAACCTAATATCAGCTGCGAATTCGCTAGGCGACCTATAGAGATTCTTGGCTAGATTTGATTTTGCAGTACCAAGATCCATCGGCCGCTTCACAATCGAATGATAATCGTGAAGCCCAAGAGCCACAGCATCCACCGGAACTTTGAAAATATACCCATGCTTGTGCTTTATCAATTTTGACACGATCTTCCCGCATTCTTTTAACAAACCCTCAAAATTGACGGGTTCAGAACCATTATTATCGATTCCATCGTACAATTTTTTGGGAACAGATCCAACCACAGCACCAGGCCTTTTGCTATCGGAGAATTTCTTCGGCTTGGCTTGAGATCTAGGGTTTTCAACAATGTTGAATTGACCGGATTCAATCCGATTTCGCAAATTCCGGATCTGATCAAGCTCCGCACCAAGGCGTTTACGGAGTTCTACGACTTCGGATTTGTTGTACGCGGCAACGTTGAAGGTGAGATAGCTCCCGTAATTGACGGCGTTTCGGGTGGTCGATGTCTGGTTAAAAGAATACGCGTCATCGGAGGCCGTCTGCGTAACGGCTGGGGAATCGACGTTGTTGGAATTACGATAACGTCCGGCGACGCCGTTAGCGCCGGCATGGTGGAATTGCTTCTGCTTTTTCTTTGGGTTAGAATTAGGGTTTGAATTTAGGTGAGGATTGGAGTACGGAGTCTTTCCCATGTGGGCCCAGCTCGACTCATTCTGGCTGACTAGAACGGCAGACGCCATAAGTTACACCGTCGGCAGCGCTCAGCTCCGGCGACTCTCCGGCAGCATTTAGCCCCAAAAACCATGTATCGAATAGCCAAGATCTTTCTCGGTGGAGAAAACCACGAATTGAACCGCCACAACAAGAATTGGGGGTATTAATTTGGTAGAGAAAAGAAAGAGGATATGTATTAAACACCCAACAACGTGTAGTAGATGTTAGGGTTTGAGCGATGAAGGAGAAGGGGGAGAGGTGCTTCTTAAAGGCGATGAGATCTGCCCGTTTATATTTCGGGCAGTTTCTTGGCCGTTAAATTAGAGGGGAACCGGCAATCCAGGGGTGTACGTGAGTTTGTTTGCTGGCTGGGGAGTTGACCGGTACATCTGTCATCGACGGTTCTGATCACTTTTAATAGACACGTGGACGGTTCAAAAGGGGAGATGAAAGGTAAATTGCAAGGGCGTTGGGGTGAGGTGAATTTGTGTTGCATGTGTGGGGAGTTTAGGGTTTTTTTGGGGGCATGTGGGGCCCTCCGAGGTGGGTGACGTGGATTTTAACGACGTGAATGTGAAGAAAACTCGCTTTGGCACGTGACGTGTCAGGGGGATCTCGTCGAAACGAGGACAACTTTAAAGCCGACTTTACTGCGTAATTACAATATTCTCCTTCTCATATGTAAGTATCTACTTTAATTTTACTACGAAGTACGAATGTTACATTTGTAATTTTAGTACTCCGTATGCAGTTAGGGGATATTACATTAAACAAAGGAAGTAGTAGTGCTACATTTATAAATTTTAAAATATATTTTGACATTTTCATTTCAACGTTTAACGAACACTTCGTGTAATATAAGGTTAATTTCAATTTAAAACTAATAGGAGTACTCTGAATTTAAAATTGCATAGTAATAAACTAGAATAACTAAATGTATTAATCAGATTAATATATATAATTTGATATCTTAAAATGCAAAAGATTTTGTCAACTCAATAACAGGTTGAAATCAACAAGCAAGTTAATCGAATATATTGAGCCAGAGATGGGTTCGCAATTAGAATAGCTCGTTCTTGTATCCATTTTTTTATTGGCTTCAATTCGTCTATTTGTTGTGGTTCAATGCTCACCTGTAGCCATGATCCTATGACCGAACTAATGGGCAAGCTCTTCTCCATGTTATACCCCATGTTTGCCTATGCGGTTGCTTCGAGCTCCCATCATGAGGCAAACTTACGTGTTTGAAATTTTTCATCAGAAGTTCACGAAGTAACACTCACAACCCTTGCAACATGTGAGGTTCCGCTAGATCAACAAGTTAGAGCTCCATCAACAAAATATTAAGTACAATCATATTAATGTTGAATGATATTGAAGTACTTCAACATTAATTTGGGTGTATCAAAGAGATATCGGAGTACCGTCACATTAATGAAAGTAATACGACTACATTTACTGACATTAGGTCTGCTCTTGAGGGACGAAGAAGATGCGATCGTCCCTAAGTGGCAAGTAGTATTAGGGCAGTCGTTATGTTATTTAGAGGATGATATTTTTAGCATGCAGATAAGAGAAATGATATTTTATCCTTACTTTACTAGTTGACTTCATCCACTTTCCTTTTTTACAACTAGCTCAAGCGCACCTAGGTAGACAAGGTCTAACTAGTTGCATAAGCAAAATGGATAAATTTGTCTTAATGATAGTATTGTCGCATTTAATGCTTTAAATGGTGCCATTTACATCAATTTAGAGGATCGAGATCAAGGGTACACGTGTTTGCAAACTCCAGTGAGATTACTATAATCATTTTTCTTAAGTTCCATCTCACAACTTATAGATTTCGAAAGTGATTTTCACAAGTTCAATTTATCGTAAAGGATTGAAATCGCATTTATCACAAGCAAATTAAGCAATTAGTATACAAAAGGAGCTCTTAAATTATCCCAACCAAACTTGTTGATCATTTGTTTTAGTGTTCGTCATTGAATATTGCTCAAGTTCCTTCATGTTTGTTTGATTAGTTGTTAGCAGAACATTAATTCAATAAAACAACTATCAAGAAAAATTAATTATATATTTTAACGAGATTTGTCTTTTGCAAAATAGTAAATAGACACATAATATTAATAAAAAAAAAATCACATTATAATTGTGTAGAGGTATTACAGTGTAATTATATAAATGGAGCATTATAATTATATCCTCAATGAATTGCATAATTAATTTTGGTCACCCAAGCAAAGGAGGTTCTTTTTAATATTTTCATATTATAAACCAAAACTTAATATAAATATCTAATATTTTTAAAAATAATCAAATTTCAATAAATAAATAGATAGTTCAAACCACCAAAAGAAGGTGCACAACATGTGTCAAATTAACAACCATGTCAAATAAAATATCGATGTGAAAAATTAATTAATACTATCATGTAGTTGTATTTAATCGAAAACAAATATTGTGTTTCATTTTCTTTTTCTTTTACAAGTTTCTATGGCATCATTGATATTTATTACTTTAAACACGTGAAGAAAATTTTAATTTACTGTCTTAATTAGCATATGGCTATATATACACACACACACACATAAGAACACAGTATAGTATGATATAATGTAGTAATAGTATTTTAAAATAGAAAAATGTAGGAATAAATAAGATTATATGCAAGGGCTATTTTTAGGGTTATGGAAAAAAAATTATAGTAATTGAGTATGTGTGTATTTGTTCTATGAAAGCACAGTTGCCCTGTGCTGCAAGGGCCTCTCTCTCTCATAATGTCTCCAGTTTTATAAATTATTATTATTATATTATACTTTTTCTATTTAGTTTTATTATTTTTAGTTTTCTTTTTTAATTGTACAATTTCATTTTTTTTAAATATTAGCATTATTTATATTATTTTATCTCCACACTTTATCACTTATTTATAGATGTAGTTTCCAAAATACTCAATTTTACCCTCAACATATCAAAGTTTTGTAGGTATTGAGTTAGTTACCAACCTCCGTAGCTCTCTACATTCTTTTTCCTTATAGTATTTGAATTTTTCTCAACCTCCATAGCTTTCTTTAATTAATTTTTTTTTAGCTCTGCCTTCTTTTCTATAGTATCTGAAATTTTCATGGACTGTATTTAAGTTGAACTCTATCGAAAATTTGTAGTATACATTAATTTTTTTTACCACTCCCATGATAGTATTAATTTTCCTACCTGTCAAAAAATAAAATAAAATTACACTATGATATTCTAAAATACTTTAATTTCATCTAAAAGAAGATGAATGTAAAATTAATTAATTTATGTTACACCTTTGTTCCATTGTTACATCATGATGACTAATGACTAATATTACCATAAAATTATGTTTCGTGTTTTGGTTTTACATGATATAATTTGAAACTGTACATATTTTCTTACCAAAATTTTGTAAAACATATTGTTAACTCCGCTCAACTCATCGATCAAATTTGTACAAAGTACAGCAAATCAAACTACAGGAATATGTAATGACAATAGGAATGGAGCACAATTCAACTATAGAGAATTTCATCTTAGTCATGTCATTTACCAAGTTCCCTTAATTTATTATATACGGGATTTTTTTTTTCAGAATTTAGAATTTGATAGTTTCATTAACAAAATTAAAAAAGAAAAGAGAAGGAACTAAACACTGAGTCGACTTGATAATAATTGTCTGCAAAATAGTAATTATATTATATTACTTTTCTCCGTTCAGATAAAAACTTTTCTAACTTTTTTATTTTGTCCATCAAAATAAAACTTTTACTCTACAGGACTGTATCTAAGTTACCAAAAATTGTGTTCACAGTATAATTTTGCAAAGCATCAACACCCCCATTTTAAATTGGGTTCAGGGCCCACACCATACTAATTAATAGGTTATATATTAATTAAAAAAAGAATAGGTTATTAATTAAAGGCAGAAGACACAACCAAAGTGAGCTTAACATTTCATTCAACAACTCCTTTTTCATACTCCAGAATTTTGGTCTTCTGCATCACAAAAAAAAAAAAAAAAATCCCTTAAATAATATTGCAGGGTTTTAATTTTCTCTTACGGTGATTTTTGCTCTGTATTTTGAAAGAATATCAGGCGATTTGCACATTTTCATTAATTTTAAGGATGCGATGGGACTTGGGAGTGACATTTTATAGTTGTTCGGTTTAAATTTGTTTTGCTTTTATAATCTTATTATTGGTCGGTTGAGATGTAGATTAAAGGAAGAATATTGCTCAGAAGTCAACAAAAGTGCCTCTCCTTGGAATAAATATTAGTAATTGTCTTTTGAACATATTTCATGATCAATTTGTATATGAATGAATGATTGAAATGTTTGATGGACATATATACTTATCTGAAAGTAGATAATTAACCTACATGGACCGGCCAAATAAGTATTTGTTAATTAGACGAAAGGTTAGGAATTTAAAATTGTTGTTGTATTTATAAGAAAATGAAAAACTATGATAAGCTTGTCATAATCATATAATATCTTTAAGAACATCTACAAGACTAGATAAATCCGGCCTCCTGTTAAAATTGATATCATAATTATAAATATTTCACTAATCACAAAATTAAACATGAGGTAGAAATTATATTTTTAAATGGGTTAATTGCATAAAAAATTACCACCTTTACTATGTTTATCAATGACAACATGTCTTATTTTTATTTGAATTCGATGCATCACCTTTTTCATTTTTGCAATTTAATTCACCGATCAATTTTTCGACGTAATTTAATCTTACGTGGTTGTCGGGATTGCCACATAACTAACATGAGACATGTTCAAAAGTTGTTGAATTAATCATGTATAGGCAGAGAAATCACGAGAAAGTAAGAATGAGTCCATGAGTATGTGAGAAACTCTATTATAACTTCATGCGAGTTATCTATTATTTAATCGGGGAGTTTATTTAGAGAGAGGGGAGAGTGTCTCTCTCTAAAGTTGCTTCTCCCCTACCCCATCGCCCGTCACCGCCGTTTCGCCGATCAGCCACTGTCGTCGTTGATTCGCTGTTGTCATCACCACTCCGCCACCGTCATTCGCTTTCTTTAGGTTTTCATATTTTCTCAGTTTTTTTTAAGTTTTAGACCGTAGATCTTCAGATCTACTAAGTTTTATCTGGGAAGCTCTTGTCGCCGCCGTCGCACCGGTCGTCTCAGTTTCTCCCCCCTTTTATGTAGTTTTTCTTCGTATATTGTTGGGATCAAAGTATAAATTATCCCTAACGGAGTCACGGTGACCGTTCGGGTATTTTTTCGTTGATCCCGTTTACTATTTTTTAGGTAGTTTTATTATTTTTCTAGTATAGATTTTTAGTTTTTGCTTGCTGATTTTGTTTCGCAGCTTTTTTTCCCTCTATGGAACTCTTTTGTGGTTGTGGGACTCTTTTGAGATAGACTCGAGAGTCTTGGAAACTTTTACTTGGGATCTGGTACTTGGTGGAAATTTGTCTATATATTGTATTTCTTATTCTGGACATGAGAACATGCACCTTAGTGTGGGGTTGTCTCGGTTAAAAGTTTGAGACCTGGACTTTTATTAAGGTAAAGGGAACACTCGTTTTTCCTCTTCTCACGATTGGAGGGGACAACGATACCGTCCGCATTGGTTGATTTGAAGATCAAAATTTGAAGCGTGAAGTTGTATTTTATTATGTTATGATCTTGCAAAACTTCATTAAAAAAAAATGGACATGTTTTTCAAAACTTAATCCCTAATCTCAAGCTCTAAATCAATTAGTCGAAGAGAAAGAAGATTATCACTCGCAAGACAATTCTCTCTCTTTTCGACAAGGGAGGTAGGCGAGGGAAAGAGGCACTTAGAGACTACGATGCTTCAGACTGTGAGACGGTGCGAACTAAGTGAAGCGACGAGTGTTCATATATATATATATATATTAAATTTTTGGGTTTATGCATTTGCAATTTTGGTTTTTTTAAATGTTTAAGGGGTAAAACAAATGTTCCATCGAAAAGATAGAAGGATTTATGGCTGTAAAAGAGTGGACTAATATTCCCATTAGTATAATGCTTTTTGAGGAAACTCAAAAGCAAAGCTAGCCAAGATGGTCTAGACGGAGAAAAACCGTCTTCAATAATCTAGATTGTGGTCCTTTGTTTGAAGGGGAGGATTGTTGAAGGGGTGAACTAGTACATACGAAGATCTTTTGGGAAACTAGATCAAGAGCACGTGGCAAAGATAGCTATAGAAAAATTGATCGATGAATTAAATTACAAAATTTAAAAAGAATGGTGTATTTTAGTGATTTTTTTTTTGGCAATTAACCCTTTTAAATTATCTAAATTGTGTGAAAGTGGTTGCAACTTCAAGCTGCAGTGTGTATTTATGGGCACCGCGAGATGGCCGATATTCGTTGAGCTGTTTTGTTTGCCTTTTCTTTTAATTCTTTCTAATTTCTTGTGCCAAAACTTAACTCCCACATCTAATTCCTTTCCACCAACGTGCACTTCACCAAACTCACACCCATTTTAATTTGTGGACCAATACATGCATTAATTAGTGAAAAAAAGAAAATTGGAATAATAAAATAGATATGACATTTTTAATTGTGATACTACCAGAGAATGTCACACTTGACACAAACAAGCATGTAGTATTAATCATGAAATTAAAAAAAACATAGTAACAAATTTGTTGCATAATATACATATCTAATAATAATAATAATAGTATAAGATAGAGGTAGGTAGCTAGCACAACCACATGAGGTCGCAGCATTCATCCATTAAGCAACAGCAACACAAAGCGGCAAGGCTGCAACCACCAATTATATATAATATAATCCCTAGCTTTATTAATTAATTACAGTAAAATATTAAAAATTGAGTAATTAAATTAATAAAAATATGTATATATACCATCCTTTCAAAAAACCGCCAGATTCCCTCTTGGGAGGGGGAGCAGCATACGGATACTGTGGTGGCGCCATTACGGGAGGTCCTTGCTGCTGCTGGTAATAACCTTAAGAAAAAAAATACAGATTTGAAATCTAATTAGATCCGACCCGCAGAAAACAAGTTTAGAGAAAGTTGTGAAGAATTACAAGTGAAATTAAAATCACCTTGAGTAGGTGCAGGATAGGGATAAGCGTACTTTGGTGCTTCACTCATGATTTTCACCACAATTGTCAATTAATAATACTATCAACAACTAATTAACTTGTATATATATATTTGGGGTTGTGATGAGAGAATAATGAATCTAATTCTTTTTTTTGCTTACAAGTAATGGAAAAGTGAGCTAGCTAGCTAGCTAGAATGCTCTGGAAAAGTTAATTTGTTTGCTATTATTAAACATATGGGCTACACGTTGTTTGTTTGTGCGAGTGACTCACCCAGCTCAACTCGACACGTGCCAATACATGCCGCCCTTCACTTGTATTTAAGGTACAGTATATATAAAATATTATTCTTAATTGTAATTTCTCAATATATTTCAGATATATATCCAATGTATCATAAAATCTATTCTCCAGCTCTCTTTTTTAAACACGTTGTTCAATATAAATCCATTTCGAAGAAAAGCATATCATGTTCTGCACCTTCATATTCTCGACGACTCAGAGAGAATTTTGATGATTTCAGCCTGTTCAAAAAATAAATGACAAATACTATACCGATGAAATCATAAAATTATGTAATATACTGAGTATGTAATTGAACCAATTTAAAAATATTATTAATATGAAGATGTGGAACGTTTAATAAGTTAAATAGCAGTATAAATTAACACGGTTGATTATTCTGTTTCATCCCTATATCTTGTTAGATCTTTAACACATGTTGTTCCTAATATTATAGAACGTTGATTATCTTTTAATTTGATTATCTTTTAATATGACACGTGTCAATTATTCATATAGTAGAACAAAATATGCAACATGTGATTCCAATCCAAATTAACATACACACGAAACCAACCCATAAATAATTGTAAATAATCACCTCCTCCTCTGTTGGATTAAATAAAGCTCATTCAATTCATGGTATTATTGAAACTCATTTATTATTTTCACAGTATAAATATAAATTTAGCTGCTCACTAATAAGCTGGGCCCACATGCATGATTTCACAAGTAATTTGGGCCAACTTTTTGTGGATCTAAAACTGAACTTTAGCCCAACTTACAAATATAAACGGGCCTTACTTCTAGCGAATCTGTATAGGCGTTTAAGTTTTGTTTAACATCACTTTTTTCTTTTATACTTCCATTTTCTTTTAAAACAGAAATGATTATTACAATTTCGATAAATATTCGGAGTATACTGTATATCACTAAAGTATAATTCATTACATTAAGAATCACTAAAGTATAATCCATTTACATCGTGAATTTTTATGATTGATGAACTTATAACTTTATATGAATCAAGTTTTAGAGCAAAGCGATAAAAGTTTGGTCTAAAAAATTAAATACTAGATCAAATCTTTTTTGGTTCAATTTCCTTGTTCCACTAATATTTTACTCTATTGAATTTTTAACACGTATCACTTTCAGTATTATAGAACATTGATTGTTTTCTAATATGATACATGTCAATCATCTATAAAATATAATTAGACATGAATCCCCAAAATGTGAGCAAGTGGTCTCATTTGAACCTTTTTATATGAAAAACTTGTAGGACCCAACTCATTCTCACCCTACATGCACTAGTCTCTTTATAATAATAGCTCAATAAACAAGTAGCTAATGAATTACTAACTTTATTATAGAAAACCCTTTACATATATACAACTTGGGGCAGTTGGCTAAACTAATGGTTTATATATATTGTGATTTAACATTTAGATAATTCTTTGGTTAATAAGCATTTCTTAATTTGACTCATTTTCTAAGACAAATAAAAATTCACCAGTCAATACAATTAATATTAAGTAATTAAATATATACTACCTCCATTTCATAAAGTTTGTCACATTTCTCATTTTGTATAGAATTAAGGAACATATTTTTTTGACAAATTTACCCCTCGTTATTTTCTCCCCCTTTCTTCTCTTTTTTCTTTTATTTTTCAACTTTCCTTTTCCACCATTTCTTTGACCTTTCCAAAAAAAATCGTAATTAATATATTTCCAAAAGAATAGGGGCAATTTAGGGAGATCATTGGTAAAATTAGGAAAAGTGACAAACTTTTTAAAATAAATTTAAAGTTCAAATGCGACAAACTTTTTGAATCGGAGGGAGTATGTGTTTAAAATTTGATTATTCTCATCCAGTGGCAGTAGCTTACGTACGTGGATTTTCTTTCATGACTAAATATGTATAAGTCATCATTTTTAGAGGAATATGTGTTTTTCACTTTTGAGTTATTAAATAACAGTATAACACCCAAAAATTACATTTTATTATAATTCAAATATGGAAATTAATATACTTTTCGTGAAATAGTACACCCAATAATAAATTTCACGTTTTTAATAGGAATAGACAATAAATACAATACATTCGATGTCACCAAACATTTAAAAAAGGAGTTTAGTGACAAATAATATGCAGACAACATAAGGAAGAGAGGACTAACGTGTTAGTCTTCCACAAGTACGTACTGTGGAAAAAGTGAGCATAATGTTCTTTCACTATCACTCATACAATAATAATATCTATTCTATTTAGACTTTGGGGGTCATTCTTTAATACCTTAAAATCAATTTAATAATACAATTTCTCAAAATGATTGTAGTGGATAATGATATTATTACGAACCTGCTGATCATTTTTATTATTTATTTTTGGTTAGACACAATATTGGCAACACTTGATTAATGATATCCTCCAAAATATTATCTTCTGTGAAAGAAAACGATACAATGATAATAATAATAATAATAATGATCACGGACGTCGCTTACCAAACGCAAACTTATATGATATGATCAAGATCAATGTCACAGTACTAATTATTGTTTTTCTTTATAAAATATGTTTTTTTTAATAAGTAGCCATTGATCATGACTTATAACAAGACTGTCTACCGACTTGAAATATGCCCGAGAAAAGGCATGTACATGGAAATACTTGAAATTTATCATGAAATTTGTCTTAATTTAAACACAAATATTACTGCGTTGATTCAGTTTAAGTTATAACAGACTCAATGATTGAATTAAATATAAGTTGCAGTAGTGTTTAAAGAAAATAACTATTACATGATTATAATCCATAAATATGAAACACTTTCTCTAAATTTATGCTTTTACTCCAATTATTTTTGCATTCAAGCTCACATTATTTAAAACATACCCCAGGAAAGAAAGACTCAAATCTGAATATATCTTGTAAGTTAAGAAATGCAACTAAACTGTGGGGGCAATTTATCATTCTATTTCTATGAAATACTTGCAAGTTGCAAGAGAAAGGACAGGCCCTACTCATTAGGTTGTCGACACGGCATTCCAGAATTTGTCTACTAATCTTTGTCATAATACATCATTACATTAAGAAAATGGCCTAAAATATCTGATTAATTAATAGTAATTCATGAATAACGTTTGTAAGGAAATTTGAAGGAAAGAGATAAAATATAAAAAAAATTGGAAGCTTGAACAAAAAGATAGAGAATAGATATGGCGGGGCCAATTGATTCAATTTAATAAAAAAATATAAAAACAATTCAGTGGACTTTAAAATTTTCATAACTTGTGTACATGAATCTAAAGTTCTGTGTTGTTTGTTTAAATCCAACCCTAGTCGGAATGGATGTCTTCAAAGTCAAGTAAATTAAAGTTTTATTTCAAATAATGTACAAAATCTCATATGCTCATAGTTGCCTATGAGGCTGCAATAGGCTTTAGTTTAATGAAAATTGAAGGTTTAATTTCCAAGAGTCGGTAGAGGGAATATTTACTGATATATCAAGACATATAATCGCTCAATACTTATTAAAAAGTGTTGTAGCAAATAATCCAGTGAAAAAATAGGAAAAATGTAAAGCACCGAAAAAAATAAGTTGCAACTTAAGACAAGTTCCTATGCTCCTCAAATGATGGGCCACCATAAAATCTCCCACCCATTTATTTAACCGTGGACATTTTGCCCTCCACTAGCATACACTATTTCTACCCTACCTACTATGGGCCCAATGAATTACGGAAATGATGTGTCCAATTTTTCATCTATGTTTATTTTTAAATGGTTTATGTATGTAGTCTAAATTAATATGAAAAATCCGAAACTGGGAAAACAATGAAGGCGTTTGATTTCAGAAAATGTACAAACTACAAAGCAAGGTACAACAAAAACTTCAACACAAAGCACTCAAATTATTTGAAATTAAAACTAAACTTTTAAGATAATATATATTACTAGTATATTATTTTATTTTATTAATTATTTATGATACTTATCACAAGGAAGCTTGAGAAACCTTTTGAACACCCTTACTAGCCGCGTCCGGATTCAATGCTACAGCTGGACGCATATCAGTGGTTACGCCTCCAACCATGGCTTGATACTGAGCCGCCGCCGCCGCCGCCTGAACTTGCGGTGGAGCACTTATCCCACCGCCAGCTGTAGTGTAATACACCTGTCTTCCAACCATACCTCCATCATATGCCACCTGTCCGTACCCTGTATCCGTTACCATTCCCACCCCGCCACCTGTCCCTGGTCTCACCATGCCGTAGCCCTCCGGGTACCCCGTTGGCTTCTGTTGCTGCAGAGACTGTGGAATCACGTTATACATCTGTTGTTGTTGGTGCTGTAACTGTTGCTGTTGTTGGACTTGTTGCTGCTGCTGTAACTGTTGTTGTTGTTGGACTTGTTGTAACTGTTGCTGTTGTAACTGTTGTTGGTCATGGTAGACATCCGATTGCATCCTTTGTACGGCGTAGAATCCCTGAGCCGGAGGTACGGCCATCGGTCTCACCATCGGCGCATGGTACGTGCCCGTCGGAGTTTGAATCATGTAAACTGCCGGTTCGTTGCTGCCGGCGCTCGCCGGAATGACTCCGCCCGGAACTTGTTTATCGGTCCAGTAAGGACCGCCGCCGCCCGGAATCGCTGGTGATGGTGCTTTTTCCGGCGCCTTGTAATATTCTCCGGCCGTGAATACACCGGGGAAATTAGGGTCAGATTTCCTGTGCTGGATTTTTTGCTGCTCCTCAAGCCTCAGTCTCTGCAAATCCTGAATGTGCTTCTGGATCGGATCTAATGCCATAAACCTCTCATCCGAATTAGGAACATAAACTGGATCCTCGACCTCCGGAACTCTCCCAACCACCTGATGCTGTACGGAAGCCTGCGCAACCATCGCATTTCCTTTCTCCAATCCAAACAAGAAATCGGCGTTACTAATCGGAAGCTGCGGCTGTGGAGCAGTAGGAGACGCCGAAGGCGGTGCAGTAATTATAGGAGCAGAATTAAGCGCCTCGACGAACCTCTCCTTCTCCGACCTCGCATCTTCCGAACCGAAGCTTCGAGTTGAGGAATTCAAGCTCTGATTCAGAGTCTGAAAAATGAAAATCCTCAACCTCGCCGGCTTAGGAGAAATCCTATACAATCGCTCGTACTCGTGCATCATGTGCTCCAAATCATCATCGTTTGTCACAGAAATCAAAGCATCCAGATCTTCACCGGGTAACTGATATTTAAACGAAATATTATCACTCTCACAGAGAGAGATCAGCTTGGCGAGCAGAGAACCGAATTTGATGTTGCGATCGACGGAAAGAATCTTCGTCTCCCCTCCCATGTACGATAACTGGTTATCGTGCGGGCGTGGGTGAATCTTCCCACCGTAACTGCACATAAATTTGACTTTATAATTCGGCGGTGGCTGATTCCCTTGCGAATCCTCCCATGGCGAAGGGTTCTCAAAATCGATTTCACGAGAGCGCGGCGAGGAGTCGCCGGACTCAGCGTAGGAATTGTAAGAGTAGTTTTCCATGGCCGTGCGTTCGCGATCGGGAAGGGGAAAGAGGGTTTGAAAGGGAGAAAGAGAGAGAGGGAGGGTTCTGAGATTTAAGAGGAGAAGTTCTCTGTTTTATGTGATTAGGAGATGTTTTATTTAGCTGTGATTTGGGGTTTGATAAAGTGACCACTGTGTGTGTACAACCTATTGACGTGGCGGGGTGAGGGGCAGGTGGCACCCGGGTGGTGGGGGGCTGTGTGGAGAAATTTAGGGGAGGGATGGCCCACTTAGAGGGAGGATAAGAAAAGGAAAGCGACCCAACGATTGATTAAGTTGTCTAGGATTGGGGGCATTTCTACATTTCAAATTAAAAAGAAAGATTTATCAAATCAATTACTCAAGCAAAAATATTTGTCAAATTAATTACTCCCTTTATTTTATAATAAATGATATTTTTGTAAAATTTATTGAAATTTAAAAAAGTGTACTCCCTCCATCCACCAAATGTAATCCCGTTGAAATGGTGTATAAATTTTAAAAAAAATGTAGATAAATTAAGAGTATTATAGGGTATTTTGAGATCCATTGTGAATAAAATGATTGATTTTTAATGGAGTTGATAAGTGATGATTAAAGTGTGATAGTTTTCATAAAATATATGAGACTATATTTGATAGACAAAAAATATAAGGTAAATGAGACTACATCTCGTGGAGGGAGTATGTATTAACAAGTATATACTTAAATAATAAAGAATGTTTCTAATCATATTAATTTTCTAATGCTAGTTAATAAAAGTAAATTAGAAATTAATTTTTTAAAGTTAAAGAGAGAATATAATTGAAATAAATCGTGTAAAAATTTATAAAATATCATTTAATTGTGTAGAAGAGAAAAATATTAAAACACCGCCTATTAAAAAATGGGAGAGTATCATTCTATCACACTCCCTCTTTCCAAAATTATTATAATCCCTTTTTCTCTTTTCTTAAAAATATAATCTTATTCTCTTTTAAAAAGGTATATAATGTTAAAATTACTCGTAAAGTGTGGGGAAAAATGTTTTATTACCCTAATGTTTAATAAATAAAAATATATTTAAAAATTTATAAATAAAATTTAGAATTCATGCATATGTATAAAAAAAGAAATGAAATCTTACTCGTGCATATATTATACTAATATATTTTATGTTGGCACTTTGGGGAATATGTTAATGTGAATAAATATACTGTTGGGATATGAATCCTATAGACAATGTTCTAGTTGATGAAAGTATGTTTTGATGGCCAAAAACAATTTAAAGTTAGTGATATATGTGGTTCCAAGTCATCTTAACTAAGTCATTTGATGAGAAACTTAAATTGAGATTACTGATCTTAATGCTAACTGAAATAAGTTTACTGATCTTATTTAGTAATATTAAGAATAAGATTACTGATCTGAGTATGGAAACAGAGGATAATTTTAGTGATCTTATGTATTTGAATCTGAGTTACTGATCTTGTATACTTACTGATCTTATATGCTTACTGATTTTATATGTAAGTTACTGATCTTAAGTGTTTACTGATCTTAGTGTTTACTGATCTTAAGTGTTTACTGATCTTATTGTTTACTGATCTAATATATGAACTGTTAGGAACTAAGCTGATGTTTTGTATAGACAGCTTATAGTATAGGACTTAGATGTACTCTTCTGTATATAGTTCAGTTGATGTGTTGTATTCTATTATAATCAGCATTGTAAAGTTCAGAACAGTAGATTAGAACTAGATTAGAAGAAGATCAGAAGACTATGAAGACTCAGAGGACTACTTCAGAGTAAGAAGACTTCAAGAAGAATTGAAGATAAGCTTAGAAGAAATCTGGAGAAGTTTTGAAAGGTTTTAAGTTACTATGCTGACTGGCTCAGCAGAGTAAAATCCGAAGAGTAAAAATCAGAACAGTAAGTTACTGTGCTGATTTGGTGAAATTGAAGAATAAGTTTGGAAAGCTTATTTAAAGTGTAACTGAAGATTTATTGAAGAGATGCTGACTTAAAAGGAAGTTACAAAGTCGGTTACAAGAAGAAGTTACAAAAACAGTTTAGAGTTAGTTGAGAGTTAGTTCACAAACTGCTAACTGCCATACTAAGTTCTATAAATACTGTGTGATCTCCTACTGCTAAGACTACTGATCTAAAAGCGTTTACAAGCAATCTAAGTTTACAGAGCACAAGAAGAACTCACAGAGTTGAAGGAGATTGAAGAAGAAGAGTCACTGAATTGAAGAGAAGAATCAAAGGCTATTCAAAGAGAAGTTTTACTTTTCAAGTTTAAGTTTGTATGTTGTAAAACAAGTGTGTTAGTTACTTGGAAAATTACTAGTAGATCGAAGATATACCTGAAGGTATAATCGATAAGATCAAAGTCTTAATCTTGGGACTTTAAGCCACAAGAAACTCGAAGAAGAGTAATAAAACTTCACAACTGGAGTTGTGAGAGTGGATGTAGACATTTGTCGAACCACTATAAAATTCTGTGTTCTTTACATTTTCTGTTTGATATTTTGTTGAATTGTTTAACTAAGAACATCAAGAATTTACAAAGATAAAGATCTAAAGAAAAGTTGAGTATAAACTAGTAAGGCCCATATTGTTTTGAAAAGTACTGACCTGAGCTGAGTAAGCACAGTACAGTACATAAGAAGACTAAATTTCGCATTGCATATTCTGATATTTTGAAAGATTTTTAAAAGTCTATTCACCCCTCCCCTCTAGACTTTTACTAGCTTACTCAATCTTAACTCAACTTTGGGACCAACATATACTTAAGTTAAGGTCTCAAATAGATTCGAGTACATATAAGTACTCAAGTTGACTTGATTAATTTTTTATTTTTTTTTCTAAAAAAGTGTAAATTATTATAATTAAAAAGTGTAATATATTTTTTAACAAAAAGTGTAAGTAGCTATAATTAAAAAGTGTAATACAATTTTTAATGAAAAATGTAAGTTATTATAATTAAAAAGTGTAATACAATTATTAATAAAAAATGTAAGTTATTATAATTAAAAAGTGTAACACAATATTACTAAAATGTGTAACACATTTTTGAATTAAAAATGTAAATAATTATAACTAAAAAGTGAAACATTGAGTAGTTTTTAATGAAAAGTGTAAGTTATTATAACTAAAAAGTGAAACATTGAGTAGTTTTTAATGAAAAGTGTAAATTATTATAACTAAAAAATGTAACACAATATTACTAAAAAATGCAACACGTTTTTTAATGAAAAGTGTAAGTCATTATAACTAAAAAGTGCAACACAATATTATTAAAATTGGAAGTCAATATTACTGAAAAATGTAACACAATTTTTAATGAAAAGTGTAAGTCACTATAATTGAAAAGTGCAACACAATTTTTAATAAAAAGTGTAAAAACACTACAATTGAAAAGTGCAACACCATAAAAAATAATAATGATAAAAAAAAAAAAAAAAAAGTTGACCTGATGAACCTAAATTCTTATATGAAGTCGAGTGGAGACCAACTCATATACTAATATAGTTTCGTTTAATTTTTTAATAATTCATGAGAACAATTTATGGTGAGTGGTTGTCTGGTTGATATTTGAAAATTATGAGAATGAAATAAACTAAATAGTTAGCATTTTAAAAAAAGTCTTGGAATTAAAACCAAATTATAGCAGTAATAATATTTGAACAATACTTTGAGCTGTTAAAAAGAAACAATCAGTCTCGAGAACTCGACTCAGCTCATTTGTATTGATAAACGAGTAGAGCTAGAGCTCATTAAATATTTAATTTACTAAAGAGTCGACTTGAGACTCGTTGGACTCATAAAGTTTTTTCTGATTATTCTATTAGAATTGTTAGACTCGACTTGTTAAGCTCTTTACAAATTGAGCTCGCCTTTTCATTTGTTAATGTAATCGAGCCGGTTCAACAAGAGCGGTAATCGAGTTCGAGCTTCTGTTCGAATCAAATTCCCTCATATAACAACCGCAATGAGACTAAAAGTGAGGAAGTGTGGAGGCTTTTCGGCTGGGCGTGCATAATTCTGAGTCAATTTCGTTATCATCTCTAATCATATTATATCACTACTTGAAGCAATTTACTTTTTCAATCTTCCCCTAAAAATAATTCGCTCTACAGTTTAACATAAGTGTGATAGGAATCTGCCAAAAGTAGGTGCATTTATGGTGAACGATGTTCCCCTTCTAAAAAAAATGGTTAAATTTATAATGTTCATTTTTATTATATACGAATTTTAATGGATACTATTAATTAAATTATATATCATTGAGTTATAGTATTTTTATATTCTTTATGTATTAAGCATTCTTGGCTTCAAAAATAAAATAAAATTACGCTATAAAAATAGAGCCGGGAATCTCTACTTTGTTTAACTCCCATTTTTTGTTGTTTTTGAGAAATTACAAAATAAAATTCCATTTATTAACAAAATACTTTAATGAGCTCATAAGACCATCCTCATCCATGACACTCCCCCACCCCAATCCTTCAATATTATATTAATTTCTCTCTCATCCACATATACAATTTATAATCCAACCCAAATTTAATCTTATCATACTTTACCCAATCCAATCAAAAAATAATAATAATTTTTTAAATACATATTATATTATTAATTTTTACTATATTTTAATGTGTAAATTGATATATAAAAATTACTTGATATTCTAAATTTATAATTATAATATGAATTTTTTTATCACACATTTAAAATAAATAATGAACTCAATAACAAAATTAAAATTACAAGATCCGGAGAAAATTGAGAGTGTTGTGCGTTTGAAAATTAATCAGAATTTGAAAGAGAATGATTAAAATAAGATCCAAAATTTGGATAATCTTGAGAGTTTGGAAAATTTTGAGAGTTTGAAAAAAATTGGGATAATTTTGATCCATAATAGCTGGAAATATTAGATGATAAAAGAGAGAATTTTAGTTTGTGTTTCAAAATAGCTCAATATTGGACTCTATTTATAGAGAGAAAAATTTTTACGAATTTTGATATATATATATATATATATATATATATATTTAATACATATTATCTTCAATATCTATAAATTTAATTATATCACACAAAAAATTATAAAAAATCAATAAAATTTTGACACTTGTCATATAAATCTATAATATTAAATTGATGACCTTAGGTTGGTCATCCAACCAATGTCACGACATTGTGGAAGACTTGACATTATTTTAATATTACAAAATTTGTCATTTTGCTGTGACATTTTGGTGAAGGGCACCAATAAAGATAGTCTAATAGGAGTAATATTTTATCAGACATGAATATTATAATTTATTAATTGTTTTCGAATTAGACTCTAATAAATTATGTCAAATATTGAATTAAATATTAAATTTAATAAATTGAATATTAAAATTAAAAAATATATATATACTAAATTGTATAGAACAGAATATAAACAATACCATATTACATATACCAACATTTCATAAAAAGTAGACGTGTTATAACAATTGATACAACTCAACATCTAATTTTCGTCTTATTGAAATTATCTTGGTCATTTTCAGTTTTTTTTTTCATGATTGGACATAATATGGTTGGTTGATTGGTTGACTTGTTTTTGTGGGCACACGAACGATGTTAAAAACAATTCGATTAATCTACTCCATTAAAACATCTCGTTTATTTAAGTCAAACTGAATAAATTCATTTTATTATACTTCTCCGCATAAAAAAATCAAATATTATTAATGAAACTGAAGAGGATTTTTTGTTTTCTTTTCAAACTCTAACCTACGCATTGATAAAAAAAAAATTACAATAACATTCATGCATCAAAACTTTAAATTTTGAACAGAAGGGAGGTATCATTTTTAATTTATGTGAAAAATCATTTAATTTAATTTAAGTATTTCGAATTCAAATAGCAACACCTTAGTCTTCTGATTTTTTTTCTGGACAACTGCTGTATTAATTAAAAACAGCAAGCACGAGAACACTGCATGAATTGAATCCATACAGCCACAGGTTGGCATTTGTGTTTGGAGGAGTATATGGTAATTTTGTATTCGTAATTCAGTAGATACTCGACAAAGGCTATTTGAAACTGTGGGTGTATTTAATTAAATAATATGTAGAGTATAGAAAACTGTAAGGAAATAATAAATTAATGAAAATTGTGAATAATTCATGAAGTAAATAAGAACTGTACTAATTACCTGTAATCAGCTTAAAGACAGCCCGATTCCTTCATTTCAAAAAAAGGTTTGTTGAGTTTCATTGTAACAGTGCATCTTATCGAAAAACTATTTTGGATGTTTTGTTTAAAAGTAATATTTCATTTCATAGTGCAAGTCAACATTGGCCATGATCATTTATTTTATTTTATTTTAATGTATTAAGTAACATGCCATGAAATTAATGCTCCTTTTACGGCACTAAATTAAAATACCAATAATATTAAAAAATAAATTCCGCACTAAATATTGTCTCTTGGTTATTGAATAATATTATAATTTGTAAGTGTGAAATGAGACCAATTTGTAGTTTGGAAGTTCAAATCACATGAAAACGTTGAAAGTCATTTAAAGTAGAGATTATTAGGGGGTTTGAAGTTCTATAAAAAGGGCATGAAAGGGAGTCAACGCAACGACAGTTGAGTTAGTTGTATTCGCACTTTTCTCGGCTATAATATCTGCTGCAATAACACGGTGTCATCACTCGATTCACTCAACACATTTTTTTTTTTTTAATTTTAAATTTTAAATATTTTTATTTAATTTAATCATCAATTAATCTAGAATTTAAAAGCTGGAAGAGCATGCTTCTAAGTTCTAACTCATTTTGCTTTTGCTAGTATTTTAGTTTTTTTTTTATTATTATTATCCTTATCCGACTTCTATTTTTTACAAAATTTACAAACATTTATCACTATTACAAATAAACAAAGACAAACACCCCCATATTTAATGCATACATATCAATATATCATCGGACCTAAATACTTTAAATGTACTCTTTCAACCTCGTGAATTTCACATTATCTACAATATAGATTTTGCGAATGTGTAAAATGTAAATAGTAATATAGTATATGCCTAATGTAATACCTAGGTGTAATCTACTAAAATTGATTTTTGAGCCGAATTGCTTCGTTGGACAACACGATGATCATGTTATCAATCTACTAGGATCCTTAGTGAACACTTTGGGTTCACCACTATAAATTTCTAAAAAATAAAAATCTCACTTCCCTCTATCCACTAGTTCTATTTTCATACTTTTGTACACGAGTTTATAGATAAAATAGATTAAGTAAAAGTATGGTAGTTTATTGTGAGATCCATTGTAAATAAGCTGATTGTTTGTGAGTAAAATTAAATTGCATTTTGAGTAATTAAGTGATGGTTGAAAGATAAAGATAAAGTAACATTTTTCATAAAAAGTTTGATATTAAATTTAATGAACGGACTATTAAAGCAAGTAAAAATAGATTAATTTGATGTACCGAGGGAGTATTATATATTCCATTAAAATTTCATCGTACTTAGGAATCCCTTGTGCAACACACCAATATGATTATATTATATGATATTGTAACACCCCATAATTTTATCATGTATTATAAAATGCATAAGATATATTTTAAAACATTATTAGTGCTACAGTATTACTCTTGAAACATTATTTAATTAATTGAGAGGGTTTAAATAAAATATTCACTATATATAATTATATATTAATGAGTTGTTGTTTTTTTTATAAATGTAAACGTATGTATATATAGTGTAAATATATGAATACGAGTAGAATTATTTGTGGATATTAATATGTATTTTCTTTAATTGTTATAAAATTATATATATATATACGTGTCTCGTGAATATTGTTTATGTTTGCTAATTAAGAATATACAAGATATGCTTTCTAATTTTAAACTTTGAATAATTGAAATTAAATTATATTATAATATATTGAAACAAACTAAATATATTTACTGTTATCTACAAGTTAAAATTCCACTATTTAAGGGCATCCTATCTTTGCTTGGAGATAAACTATAAACATTTTTATTGAATCGATATTTTCATATGTATCTAAATCTTTATCCCAAAATTTCTCAACTGAAATTCTATTATATTTTCTTTATACGTGACTTCTATAAATCAAATTACATGAATATTTTCTCCTAGTAAAATTAGGGTTTCTCTTCAACCAAAAAGGGCGCGGTACTCTCTTTATTCTCAATTCTCTTTTCTTTTATCTTTTTCTGTTTATCAGCATGGTATGCTAAATATGATTTAGATTACTCAAATTAATTTAAATCTTAAAACTCTGAATCTGTAGAGAATATTATGCTAAATCCTTTTATTTTAAAGACCAAAATATTTGTTTGTAATAGTTTTTAATATATATTTCTTGTCCAAATTATTGTCGACGATCGATCGTATATAGTTTCTTTATCAGGTTGCTTTTAATAATTTTAAATTACTAGTTTTTGTTAAATATGTAAGATCTGTAAGCTTTTAAACTCTAATAATTCTATTCCGTCAAAAGTTAGTTTTACATTCCATTGATTTTGATCATAATTTAAAAACGTTAATTTAGACTTTAATTAGATTAAATTTTATATATAATTATAATGTCAGGTTGTGTAATCGCCGACTAATGGGATAGGAGAAACATATATACAATACAATTTAGTTCTTTTATATATATATATATATATTAATTAGATTAAATCTGATGGAAATGGACGAGTTTATTTAATTAATTTGTAATAAAGAAAAGTTTTGAGTAAGAGTATATGAGTGATGGTCTGTACCGTGAGCTTTATGAGTTTTGATTGATATTTTTCATCATTTTAATGTTAAGATTTATAAGAAGGTTTAATTTTATATTTAATGCTAGGTGCCAATAATTGTGACAAGAAGGTAGCGTCGTTTGCATCCATTTGATTCACTACCTTTCATTTTGAGGTGGAGATTTCTATCTTGATTTGTTTGTCATTATTAAATGCGATATGTGATTATTTTGATATTCATGTTAAATATGATTTGTAACTTCAATTAAATGCGATATGTGATTATTTCGATATTCATGTGAAATTATGATTTCTAACTTCAATTAAATGTCATATGTGATTATTTTGATGTTTATGTGAAATTATTTTGATGTTTACGGAAAATTATTTTGATGTTCATGAAAGATAAACGAGGATAGGTCATTTGACCTTTATAAACGAGGATAGGTCTTCTGACCTTTATAAACGAGGATAGGTCATCTGACCTTTATAAACGAGGATAGGTCATCTGACCTTTATAAACGAGGATAGGTCTTCTGACCTTTATAAACGAGGATAGGTCATCTGACCTTTATAAACGAGGATAGGTCTTCTGACCTTTATAAACGAGGTGATGGTATTGAACTATTACATATTGAGGTATACATGTTTAATGTGATTTATTGAATTGATGATATTACGAATGTTAACGTGAATTGATGATTAATTGCTTATTGTATTTAGTTTTGACAAACTTGTCCCCACTGAGCTGTGGTTTGCTCACCCCTTATTTAACATTTTCAGATTAAGGAGCTGGTGGCGAGGAGGGGCGGTGGATGACAAAACGATTATCACTTTATAAAATTTATTTGGACTAGTTTACTTATTTATTTATAAAACTTTCTTACGAGATAGTAGAGATTGATATGATTTTTATTTTAAACCCTTATTTCATTTTGAAAGTTAATCCATGTACTTTTTAATTTATTAAATTTTGAGATGGTTTAAATTTTTAAACAAAGTCACGACTCTTTATTAAACTTTCCAAAATTTTTACTTCCGCTGCAAATATTTTTATAAAATAGTAATAAATCTGATTTACATCAATATTTCAAAGTCTCTTTAAAAGATATTATAAAGATATTATTTAATTGGTGTTTTCATCTAGGCCCCTAAAATTGGGATGTGACAGATATCAACCTTTACAGATCCGACGTCAAAGTCTTGCGATAAATAGGAGCATTTAGTACGTGTGTGGTGTGTGTTTAAATTTGAGAGAATATTACCTAATAAGGTCACTTTTTTATAGACTCTTAAACAACTAAAGCATACAACTTTAAATAATTTCCTAATAAGGTCATTTCTGTGTCAAAAAATCGTATTTGCCCTTTATATTAATATAACCTTTAAATTAATAGATTTTAAATCTTAATTCGAAATTTAAATTCAAATATCAATTCCCCAATTATAGCGCATATTAAAAAAAATCTTGACCTTCTTAAAATCTTCCAAAATACGCGATTACCATTTAATTTCTTCAATTCAGAATGTAGTTACATGTTTATACAAAATCAATCTCTCCTCCCACAAGCACTTTCTAATTTCTCTCTCATGGACCAAAACCAATCTCTCCAATGGCCTCAACATAATCATCGGCCAAGATCCATCCACCTCCTTCAAATTAAACACCAACCCTCGGATTTTCCGCAAGCTGAAAGGGACAAAAACCATCGAATTCCACACCAGCACCATTGAAATATACTGGGATCTCTCAACGGCCCGTTACGAAACAGGGCCCGAACCCCTCGACGGCTTCTACGTCATCATCACCGTCGATTCAGAGCTCGGGCTTGTCGTGGGGGATATGGGCCAAGAGAGGAGGCTGAAATTTGGGGCAAAAACGCCTAAATCGTGGCTGATTTCGCGGCAAGAGCACTTTTCGGGAAATACAGTGTATTCAACGAGGGCCCGATTCTGCGATGCGGGCCTCCCGCATGATATCCTGATCCATTGCAGCGGGGAAAACGAGGGATTAAAGCATCCGGTGTTGTCCGTTTGCATCGACAAGAAGACTGTGATTCGTGTGAAGAGGCTGCAGTGGAATTTTAGGGGGAATCAGACGATTTTTCTCGACGGATTGCTGGTTGATCTAATGTGGGATGTTCATGGCTGATTTCATAATCCGTCGGGCCCGGGATATGCGGTCTTTATGTTCAGGACAAGAAGCGGGATGGATAGCAGGCTGTGGCTGGAGGAGAAACTGGTGCAGAAAGATGAGTTTTCGCTCATAATTTACGCCTGTAAGACCATATGATATGAAATCAAATAATTTTTAGGATCATAATTAATTTCTCTGATTTTTGTTGTTGATTACTTATGAAATTGCAGTTTCTGTTTCTTTTTTACGAATGTAAACTGTAGATTAGAGTCACTACTGTGTTTTGAAGATTGAAATTCAGTCTTCATTCATTTCCATCCCTAATAATTGATTTTTTTTTTTAAATTTAATTCTAATTTTCTGGTTGCGTTTTGGAGTAGTTTAATTGTGCATATTTCCCTGTAACTATAGATATGCACATTACCGTATGCATGTATATATGCATATCGTATAGTGCATTTCACATATGCACATATATAAAATGCATGTACCCCGTTTTCATTCAGTGCATATTAAACTTCATAATCTATCTTCATATATGTATGCATATTCAAACAATGGGTTTTCTTTCCTTTTCTCACATTGTTGATTTTCTTGAATGAACTTTTTGCCGGAAACAATGGGTTTTCTTTCCTTGAAATCTCTCCGACGATGTCTACAGATTTTTTAACTTTATTTGTTTGAATAATTAACAATTAATTCGAATTGCTTAATTTTAGGATTTTTTTAATAATTGCTAGGTGCATATAATTAGGAACTGCATTAATTCAAAATTATTAATTTCAAATTATTAATATTTATTAATTTCGAATTATTTAAATGGGTAAAGGGCAACAACGTCTTATTAGGTGTCATTTTCACCTTAATAGATTTAAAAAAAAAACCTATGCCCTATTAGATAAATCTCTTAGTGAAATGACCTTAACAATAATTTTCCCTAAATTTTAATAGTGCTTCAATGAAAATAAGTATTTTGGAAAATGAAGATTAATTCTTCTGCGTGGAAAAAGGGATGCAAACGAATTTGATGCTTAAAAGTTTAAAGGTTTCCCATTTAGCAGCCATATATGATACACAAATATTTTACATACGATAGCCATATCTGTCTATTTTATTTTGGGCTAATATTCTTCTTTTTTAATAGCCGCAAAGTGGCTACTTTGTAACGAAATGTCCAAGCATACAACGTTTTCTAACTAGTTTGTCAATTCTTGCTCAACCCAAATAAATGGATGAAAAGAAAAACGAGCTAAACGATGTGCTACCGTATTACACACGAATGTAGAATACAAGTCTTGAACACTTAGATGACAAACTTATCAAAATTGATAAGTTGCCCCAATGCGGCCTCCTACATCTAGAGAGGAATAAAATCAATAAATTAGTTACACGCTTCTTGTATATGAAGAGCCATCTATGACACAATTTATTTACTTAATAAAAAAAATCACAAGGAAAACACACTACAATATGAATGCAATAAAAGTAATAATAAATTAATTTAATAAGTAATTTTAAGTAGTAAATTTATTGTAAAAGTTATCTCAATATAATTTTTTTTATTGCACTTTTGATAATTATATATACAAATGATTATTTTGCACCGTATATTAACCTCAAAACTAATTTTGAAGAAATAACATTACTTTTATATTTACTTCAGTATTTTTGAAACACGTTTGCAATTAACCATTAATAGCTAGTATTGTATAAATAAATAAAAACTTAACTTCTTAAAAAAAGGGATTGATTTTTTTTTTCGACACCCTAAACTCTAATGCTGGGTTGTCCCTGTGAGAATGGTACTGAAATTACTATGTTTTCGTGTAATAATTGAACATTCACACGAAACATATAAAATGGAATACTTACATAGCTTTCGAAAAATGACATTAGCACCCTCAAACTATACATCATGAAGAAAGGCAAACTGCTCATGGATTTTTTTTAAATTTAATTAAGTTAAAAATTCTAGAAAAGCCCCTGTCTTATTCCAACATATATATAACATGATATCTTTCTCAGTAATAAAAAATCATTAGTCGTGGACATGTACAAAAAATTTCATCTGCATGCCTCGCGCGCCTGACAAAATTGCATCATTGTGCGGACGATTCCTTTTATTAATTATTATTATATTATACGCAGAAGGGCCTGCATTTTTTTTTGTCATTTGAGTCATATTTTAATTTGAAATAGAATTGAGTTGGAGTTTTGTAAGCCCATATCATAAAATAGAATAATGAAAATAGTATCATACAAGTTTCTGCACTGATTTCATTTTTTTTCTTCAAATTTAGCAGATTGGACAAGAATGACTATCAATTATCCAGTGAGGAATATTAGTGCATACTCAACTTCAGATTTAAAAAAAGGAAAGAATTATTAATATGTAAGTACGCATCAACTCACATGGGGTGAAAAGATAATTTTTTTTTTTAATTGGAGAGTTGATGGAATATTTGAGTTTGATCTGCCATGTAGAGAGAATGTCCATATATTACAATAAAAATAAATATTTAGGGCCGAAGTCATTAAAAAGGCACGGCCCAATCTAGTTGAACTCCAATTAATCGAAGAAACGGCCCACTATAAAAAACGATTAATCCCAATGCACTAGTGCAAGATTCAGATTAATTATATCAATTTGATTCATATAATAACGTTTTTCTTTAAATTAAAAGATAACAATAATTTTAATGACAGTAAAAAAAAAAGCAATAAAAAGATGAGAAAACTTACCAGATAACCTGGTCCGAGACTCCGAGTCTGTCAAACATTAGAGACGACTAGATGGAAAAGTGAAATTGCGGAACTTATTGTAACGTTCTTATATTAATTTATTTTTTTAAACTCTATTTCATATTGTATTCAAATTTTTAATTCATTCTTTATTTTAAGCAGGATTAATGGGTGGAGTTATCACTCCTCCACTCTTTTATCTATTCTAAGTGGACCAATAGCCAAGTGAAATATTTTTTTCAAAGCTTAAAACTGCAAAAGTCAAAATATTTTTCCATAGTAAATTTTTTTTTGGGTGGGGGTGGGTTGAAATGAGGTATCATGTGCATACCCTTATCCTTCTATGTAGGGGTGAAAACGGATACGGACGGATAGTGCTTATACCGTATTCTAAACCATATTTTTTTCTCGAATTCGGAGTCGGATACGGAAAAGCCGGATTCGGATACGAATTCGGAATATTCGGTATACGAATACGGAGCGGATTCGAATAACTATAATCGGATAATATATTTCAAATGGAAATCATCAAAATGTGATTGAAACACATAAAAAATCAACAAACATGAAATCATCAAAATATATCATTTGTAAACATCACCACTCCAGATGGGGACTGGGACGGGCGGTCGACGACGGGGGTCGGGGCTGGGGGTGCAGTCGTGCAGGGGCCAAAAAGGGAAGGGAAGGAGGAGTGGGCGGCGGACGCTGGGGTGAGGGTTTAGGCTTTTTAGTTTTTAATAAGGCCCAATAATGTTATAAGTTATAATAGAGCTTTAATAAAATTAATATAAAATATAAAATAAAATATATTAAAAAATCCGGGTATCCGGATTTATTATCCGGATAATATCCGATAAAATATGGGAAAACTCGAATACGGTCGGATATTATGTATTCCGAATCCGAATCCGCTCGGATACTAAATTTTTATACCGAATTCGTATCCGACCGGATACGGTTCCGGATCGGTCGGGAAATATCCGATCCGTTTTCACCCCTACTTCTATGCATGCGCCACTGCACCGCACCGTATCAAACTATTTGCTCTATAAAACTCTATTGAGTCTTTCTACGGAAAGACAGGCTTCGCCCAATCTTATAAAAGACAATACAAATACCGTTGGATTGTTGATCTGATGTATGAAATTTATCTTATATATGATTGTTTGCATTAATGTATTTGCTCTATGCAAGAAAACATAAATAAACTTCTTTCCACATAAATCAAATTAAGATTTAAAAACAAAAGGTCTTCTTCTTCATGCAGTTTTTCTGCAAAAAATTTAGGCGGCGTCCGTGGGGGTAACTCCGATGAACCAACCAAGACCACGGTCAACATTTACACCGTTTTAAAGCACTTAACGGGGAGAGAAAAATCCCTCAAGAAATTAGGTGATTGGACGCCTGGAAGTTAGTTGATTTTCAATGATAAATTCCGGCGAAACCCAGACATTTTATTTATTCGAGCCATTCTCATCACCGTAATTTTGGATTTGGGTGTGTGTTTTCTCATTTGCTTGGACGCGACACCGTGATGGGAGGGAGGATTTTTTTTTTTTTTTTTTGCAGAAGCTTGAGGAAAGGAAGAAGACACCAATGGTGGAAGTTGTAAACTTGTAATTGATTTATGTTTATTTCACTTAAAAAATTATAAATTGATTAAAAGAAGCCAATAAATAGTTCATGTCAGCAACTTACCCGGTCAAAATTTAATTATTGTTAAAAAATACTATAAAAAGGATATTTTGGTAATTTTATATATTTTTTTATAAAAATTAAATATTTTATATGATGGCAAGTATGATCGCAATGACGAAGATAAATGACGTGTCAATATTTTATTGAACACCTTTTTTTATAAGACTCACACTAGAAAAACCCAACTCTATTAGTAATAGTTTATAAATACTTATCAGACGCTAAAATTGTGAGAAAATCGCTTTAAATAAAAAAAATGATTTAACCCCTTCAATTGAGTTTGCAAGAAACCCCTCGCTTCACTCACTTTTTTTATTTTTTTTATATACACATATATATATATATTTATTTATTGGACCCACTTATATATTTTTAAGGAAGGTATTATGTGAAGTTTGCGTAATACTGCATTACTGCTATTAGTATTTAGCACTATTAGTTTATATCATCAATAGTTTAATTTTTAGAGCGATGCTACTAATTCTTGTAAGTAATAATATTAATGAAATTCAATGACACACTCAAAGTGTAATTCAATGGAGTATATAACTAACTTATCATGACCCTTTCAAAAAAAAAAAACTAACTTATCATGATTTACTCCCGGACTTATTGCTTCAATTTATATTACACGATTATATTTTTCAATAATTTATACTCCTATATCATGCAATTTTATTTGGTTTGTCAAAACTCGAAAGAATAGAAATGAGAAATTGTTTGACAGTAATAACTAGATTCGATCGGTATATATTTTTATAAGGAATATTTTGGATAATTCAACTTTATTTAAAATATCTAGTATGGAGACACGTGGATAACCTTCCTTCCTTGCCATGTGTCTGGTATGGAGACAAGTGTGGAATCTACCTTGACACGTATCTAGTCTGGAAACACGTGGATAACCTTCTTTGCAATGTGATTGGTATAGAGGCAAGTGTGGAATCTACCTTGACACGTATCTAGTCTAGAGAAATTTTACTAATAAAAATTAGAAATTGTTTGGCAGTAGTATCATAGTTTATCAAAACTCAAAAGAATAGGAATGAGAAATTGTTTGGCAGTAGTATCATAGTTTATGCTTGGTTTAGTGAAATTTTAATAATACAAATTTATGCGTATTAAAAAAATGTATAAAGTAATATAATGCGTAAATATAACATCATATATCAGGAAACTAGGCTACAAAAAGACTAGCACCAACCCGGATGTAAATTCAACTCCAAACCAATAAACCTATCTTGAGGAGGTTGTGGATAGAATCGAGTCTGCTTGGCCAATTCATGAGCTAGCATAGCATGTTCTTAGTATGAAGGATATAATAAACGTCGCACACTAGGACTTTTCTACAAAAATCAAGGATCCTTCGTGGGCGAATTAATATCAATAAATTAATATCAACAATAATGGTAACGAGGAAATGTCAATTGGCGTCGTTGGAGTGTTGGACCATACTGCAAATATAAAACCAACTACTTTCATAAATATTTCCCAACTCCCCTGGACCCCGCCCGCGCTTCCTATCATTTTCCCCAGGGTCACAGTTTTCTGTGCTGAAATAAGTCCGACAACCATTCACCTCCGATCATACCTTCAATTTAGATGCTTTTTTAATCCTTCATTTTGTGCCTACAAGGACTTTTTTGCTGAGAAATATGGTGAAGAAGAAAGTGATGCTGCCGGCCGATGAAGTTGACTTGGCTACGGTGAAATACCAGTACGACAAAATTCAAGGTGTGATTATGCACTCCTTTTCTCTAACTGTATTCAAACTTTTTTATGTTTTTTAATCGGAGATTTGCGATCACAGCTCCGCATTTGACTGGAATTGGACTCAAATTGTTTGTGAAATTGCTCGAGGCGCCATTAATTAGTTCCTTGATTTTATCTCGTTTGAAAACGGATAATAAAATGCTCGAGGTTAGCGTTTCTCTTTTCTTTTCTTCTACATTTTTTTAAAAATTCCGAGTATAAAGTTGCAATGTAATCTCGGATAGCTTATCTATAATTGATGCTTGGTATTAACAGATGCTCAGGAACACCGTCATACCGGAGGCTCCAATGTTTAAACCTGAGTTTCCTCCTCAAGGTTTATTATCTAATCCTCTATATATCTGAATAGTGAATGTATAGGAATTTCAGAAACTGAGGAATAAGTGAGGAAAATTAAAAATAACTGAAAAGAAAAGAAACATATCATATTTGGCTAAATTTCAAATGTTGACATTGGTGGATAGTTGAAGGTTTTTTAGTAATTATGACTCCACTTTGTCTTCTTTGTTACTAGAGACAGGATGTAATGAAACTAGGCTGGATACCTAATGTATTATATGCTTACTCTCTCTAACTGGCAGAGCTATTGATCTCCGATGTTGAAAGGGGGAAATCATAATAATCTAGACATGGACTTGGCTCTGCCTTAGTTTTTGAGTGAAGTTGGGTAATCATTGAGGTTATGTATACTAACTTATGGAAGTAGAGCAGGCAATGGCAGCATGACTTGAATAGGTTACTGGACTTGCATTTAAAAAAAGTTATGTGCTGCAAATACAACAACATATGAACTAGGGCTGTATATGTTATGTACTTGACTGATTATTACTACTGTCATCTCCAATTGCCATCAATTTAACTGATAACGTGTTCTAATCCAGAACCTGAGACTGGAGTTGTTCTTTTGGATGAGGATGGGAAGCCTGAAGAAAGAGTTGAATTAGCTTTTAAGGGCCTTCCAAAATATGACCCTGTCAAAAGTTGGAATTCTGATTCTTCTTCACCTTTCTGCTATTGGAAGATTAGAGACTATGCATATGCATACAGATCTAAACTTACTACCCCGTCTATAGTAAGCAGATATAGAGTGACAACTCTACTTTTTTTCACTTATAGGATTAATTATTTTGTTGATAGAAATTCTCTTGTAAAGGTTGCAGAGCGATTCATCTTAGCAATGGATGAGTTTAACAATAAGAAACCTCCAACTCCGTTGTTGATTTCCTATGATCCAGAGCTACTAAGAAAGCAAGCTGCGGATTCCACCAGAAGGTTTGAGGAAGGTCAATCATTTTCTGATTTGGAAGCATCGTGTTTCCTTAATATCAACTATGTGCGTGCAGTTATAGTGTTCACACAGGATTAATTCTTATATGAGTATATCTTTCAGGAAACCCATTATCAGTCCTTGATGGGGTCTTTATGGCAATTAAGGATGACATTGATTGTCTTCCTCATCCCTCCAAAGGTACAAGTTGAATTCATCTTTTTAACAATCAAATGTTTTCTGACTGCTTCATGACAAACAGGTGGAACGTCCTTCTTCCACGAGGTTCGTCCTGTTGAGGAGGATGCAGTGTGTGTTGCAAGGTTACGCAGGTGTGGCGCGATCTTAGTAGGAAAAGCCAATATGCATGAATTGGGTCTGGGAACAACAGGAAATAATCCAAATCACGGGTATGTTGCGTACATTCCCTTTGCCTCAATTCATCCAACACAATTTGTTAATAAATAGCATGTATGTACACCAAATTGTGCATGCCTTAAAGGTTCGTCGTGGAGATAATGGTTCATAACATCCATGTTCCTCCATAGCCACATGGTTATGTACACTGTTGTGTTTCTCAATTCTCTATTACTCATTTCCATTGTTGATCTCATAATTTTTAAGATTTTGGTTTAAAAACTGCTATTATTTTAGTATTCTATGCTTTAGTATATTGTTCATATTTACACACACATGCATAGCTAAACAACTTTATGCTTGTTCATTAAATCCATTTGTGGATAGTTTGTCAATTCCCTGCTTCTCTCTCTCTCTCACACACACACACACACAAGATTGTAATAAGTTGATAAATGAATTAATGAATTGTCACAAACATAGAGCTGGCAAACTTACTTCATTTTGTACTTAGATCGAAGATTTTGTTTGATGACTTTACTATTCATAATAACAAACTCAAAAGTGATTTTAAGAGTTCATTTTCTATAAAGATTTGAATTCCATCACACCCTAATTTGATCTATTTTTGGATGATACTGTAGAACAGCAAGAAATCCACCCTGAGCAGATCAAATTGTTATTAATTCTGTAAATTAATACGGAATTGGTTCTTCTACATGCAGGACAGCAAGAAATCCACATGCTCCTGAAAGATACACTGGTGGATCATCTTCGGGACCAGCAGCAATTGTTGCTTCTGGATTATGTTCAGCTGCCTTAGGAACAGATGGGGGAGGTTGTCAATTTGTAACAGACCAGACCTGTATATTTTTTTTAACCTTGCTAACAGAATTGTTGTGCTTTTAATTATTCTTAATTAAAAAAAAACACAGGTTCAGTCCGTATTCCATCCTCTTTGTGTGGTATAGTGGGACTGAAATCCACATATGGAAGGACTGATATGACTGGGTAAGATTGTGAAATTCCGTATGCTTCTTTACTACCTTTGCACTAAAAGTATCACTCTCTTAGTTCCTTTGTCAATATTATCACATCTAGTTCAAGGAAGTTTCTTATTCAAATATAAGCTTAAGAATGGGATTATCCTTCAAATTAAATCACTGGATGATTATCTATGCCACTCATCATCTTTTATTTGTTTTTTCCCCTCTATGGGTAAGGGGACACAGATTAAACAGATAGCCTCAATCTTAAATCCTTTTCAAATCACGTGCCAATATAATTCCTCTCAGAAGAGAAATGGAAAGCTCAGATATCTTGGGAAGATGCAAATTGGAATCGCTAATGATGAATGTATTTATATCTTAATTTTATTATTGGCTGCAATAACCTTCTCAGTTCAATTTCCAAACTTTCTGATATTGATAGTTTTTCAGCTGTTTTATGATTTTTGTTGCATCATCACATGATTATGGGGGTGTTTTCAAACACTACAAACAGCTTCTAGAATCACTTTTTTTAAAGTTGCCCTCTCACAGCTTTTACTTTTCAGAAGTGCTTTTAAGCTGTTTATAGAGTTTGCAAACACCCCCTATATATGTATACTGCTTATCTTTCAATAAATAGGTTTGAGCCATATTTCTTTTCGTTGTTGGGCTAATCACTTCTTTGTCATTTTAATTTCTTGTTTGCAGCTCCATATGTGATTCGGGAACAGTGGAGATTATTGGTCCCATCACATCATGTGTTGAGGATGCAGTACTAGTGTAAGTATTCATGATTTAGATATCAATACCATGTGTATAAAATGTTTTGTAAGCTAACTAGTTCATATTGTAGTCCATTCTGCCAAATTCATTTATTTAACTGCAGGTCTTGATACTGCATTAGACATATATAGATTGCTACTTGTCACTTCTGTGTATAGCAACTCTTGAATTTTTCTTGCTTGCTTGATGCTGAAGATAGTTGAGTTTAATTGCTGTATTAAAGGGACAAGGTTCACCAGTTTATCTACTGACATGTTTTAGATATGCGGCAATTCTGGGATCTTCAACCGCTGAGAGGATCGCCATGAAACCTGTAATCACCTGGAGTACAGTATTTATTTGTCATCTCTCAAAAATTTCAGATCTGTACAATAGAATAGTAAGTTGATGTTCTGTCTCTTTGCAGTCTCTTCCTTGTTTGCCTGATTTAACTTCTCACGAAAGCTCCAATATTCTTGGATCACTAAGATTGGGGAAGTACACAGAGGTGATCACTTGTCTCTTCTATCAAAAATTATTCTGCCACCTTACTCTTTAATATGATTTAATCAGTATGAAATATGTCCTGCAGTGGTTCAATGATGTATTCTCTACTGAAATCTCTGATAAGTGTGAGGATGTTCTTAGTCGCTTACTAGAAACTTATGGATGCAAGGTATCATTTCAGTCTTTCTTAAATAATTATGCCTTTGCCCTTGTAAGAATTATAGAGCATAATGAGAAGTAAGAAAAGCGGGCTGCTGTAAAAAAATTAATTACTTCTTTGAATTCTACCTCAATGCAAAAGACAGTGGAGATTGTTATACCGGAGCTTCATGAGTTGCGCACTGCTCACATTGTTGCTATTGGCTCTGAATCTGCATCTGGATTGAATCCTCATTATGAAGATGGGTTTGTTCACTTACCTTTTTGTATATGGCCTGAACTTGTGTTTTCCACTTAAGCTTGAAGATTAATTTTGTGCATAACATATTTAATGATAAAATTAAATTCATATACTAATAATATGATGCATCTCTACTTTTATCCAGAAAGAAGGTGAAGTTTACCCATGATACACGGACAAATCTAGCACTTTTTCAGTCATTTTCAGCATCAGAGTATGTTGCTGCTCAATGTTTAAGGTATATTTTTTTTTCCTTATCTAAAATTATGAGCCATTGCTCTTGAGACCTCTCTGGGGTATGTTGTGATCCTGTGGATCATTTACCATAACTATAAGTATGCCTGTTGAAGATTCACGATCTACCCCTACATACGATACGTCTGATTGACATAATTTATTTTTTTCTTTTTACGTATTTAGGAAGAATTGAATCATGCATTGTCTAACCTTGGATTGGATTTCTTATGGTGGAAAAGTTAGGTTAGTTGCTTAATTAATGGTCTGATAATGATAATTATTCAAAAATTAGCAAGAATCTGGAGTTTGTTGTTTTGCAAAAAGGTAGTCACATTTTTGGAAGATTTCTGTTAGTTTCATATAATGGAAACATTAATTGATAGCCTAAAGCCAATTGTTGAAAAATGCCAGAAATAGGGGTCTGCACGTGTCTGATCGGTATACCAAATCCAAAAGGTTTGCTCAAGACTGTGTGTTATTATGGTTGAATATTATAGGACTTGAATACTTAATGGGAATATGATCAGACTAATCACTTCCAGATATATAGACATTTCAAGGAAAGAGTAGCAAATGTTCTTGATTGATGGTATTACTTTCCAATGATAGTGCACAATTTATGTCTTGTAAGCCTGCTATTGCTCAACATTCTTAACTTGGGTATAAATCTACAGTTTCATTTCTTCTATTGTAGGAGAAGGCTCATGTACTACCACATGGAGGTTTTTAAGAAGGTGGATGTCATTGTCACTCCTACAACTGGGTATAATGAACAAAGTCTACTAGGCAATTGTGCAACATTCAACTTTTCAAATAATTGCATAGTGCTTGTTGAATTCGTGGCATCAATAAGGACTATGTTACTAACAATTTCATCTGTATAAATGTTGTTGATCTGAGTTAATTTTTCAGAATGACGGCACCTGTTATACCTTCAGCTGCGCTTAGTTCTGGGGAAACAGACTTGCAAGTTGCGGGTTAGTTGCTTTTCTTAGTGTACTTGCTCGAGAAGAACTCTTATCTGATCCAATGAAGGACGCTGCCACTTTATACGTGTGTCATTGCTCTCATTTGTATCCATGCTGGACTTTTTAACTTGTTGCCTACATTTAGTTCTTGCTAGCGAAACTGTTATTATTGTTTTCTGGTGTGATTATTAGTTATCAACATGAACTTCAAATAGTCTGACTGATTATCTAGTTAAAGAAAGTACTCCGTAATTATTATGTAAAAATGACTAAGAATGCATTTGTTCTTCTTCTTACCAGGAAATCTAATGCGCTTTGTTGTTACCGCAAATCTTCTCGGGTTTCCTGCCATATCTATCCCAGTAAGTTATCTGCTTCTCATCCTTTTATCTCGGACAAAGAATTCACAAAGATATACACACAACCAATATTAGCATTACACTTCAATAAGTGTCGTTTTGATCTTTTATTTTCTTTGCAAACTAATATATAAGAAATCAATTGTTTCCTTAATATAAAATGATACTTGTTTTAAATAGGAAGGAGTATAATATAGTTGCCCCCTTTCACTTAATATTACTTTACACGATAATAATTGGTATCCAAGCCAACATTACATGTTTCCTGCCTTAATCAGGTAGGATATGATAAGCAAGGACTTCCAATTGGTTTCCAACTCATTGGTCGCCCATGGTGTGAAGCTACCATTTTACGCTTGGGTGCTGCTATAGAGGTAGGTGGTATTTAACATATTTTGTCACACTTTCAACGAGGCACATTTTCCAGATTAAATCATTTTTGCGATTATTTTCAGGAACTTTGTTCAGCGCCCAAGAAAAAACCATTGCAATTCTACGACATGCTGAAAGGGAACTGAAAGCAAGCCATGATCATGATGATCTAAGACTCTCCCACACTAACTAATATTTGTTCCAAACAATAAATTTGTTTTATTTGTGTTTTGGATAAATACCTTGCAATACTTGCTACCGAGCAGCTTGTATGCACGATAATTTTCCTTCACGTCAATATTTAAATCAAGTTAAATGTGCAAGTGTGGGATGCGTTTTAATAAAACAATTCTAAAGTCGAGCACAAATTTACGGAAATCCCTGGAAATATAAAAGAAGGTAAGGATGGAACAATGAAGTCATGTCATCCATAATAATGAAGATTCAAATCAAATGCTACCAACATTCAGAGCTTCTTCTTCTGGGAATCTGCTCACCTCATCCACAACCAGCAATTAGTTGGATGCTTCTTTCTCTTTATTCTTTTCATCAGCAGCTTCACTAGGCAGATCAGGGCCAGGTGGGACCTTTCCAGGATAATTAGTTGATGAAGAATCTGAACCCCCCACGCTACTAAATATTGAAATCGTTTCATCAAAATGAATGCTCGATAGAGAATTTATAATCAAATCCATATTTATGGCTGAGGTTTACCTTCTGTCGGCAATGATCATAGAACGAAGCTCACAGTTGGCAAAACTACATATACACAGGGCAAAGAGATAATAAGGGCAAAAACAATCGCATATCATAAGTCCACTTTGAGGACAACTACTGTATGAGGACTTACTGGCTGGAAATTTCTTTCTTTACGAGAGGGTGACATTCATTGCCAAATAGAGCCAGCGTATGAAATAAGAATCCACTGTGTGTAACTATAGCTATCTCCTTCTCTTCCCTAGTGAATAACCTGTGTGAATAAAAATTTACAATCGATAACAAAAACAAATGCAGCTTAAAACATACTGTATATGATGAAGCTCTATTTTATACATAGAGAAACTGTCCCACACCATGAAAATAAACTAGGCAGGCATTCTGCCTACACCTGTAGCCAAACCACCCCAGTGAGAGAACATACAGTGTGAATATCAGCAAGCCACAGTAAAGTCACGAGATATATGAAACGTGTACCTCTAGGTCCCCTACATGCTGCATGCACAATGATGCATGATAGATAGAGGCAGCAAGGGCCCAGCGGGGGCAATGGGCCCCCCACTTTTTTTTTATATACTCTATATTTTTTCGTTCCGTAATTACGTATATGCTTTCCTTATTGAGATATTCAAAGATTATTTGCACACTTCTAATATGAAAATAATACACCTCACAAAATTTCTTTTATATTTCAGTAAATCACCAAAAATGATTCTCACTTAGATCTCACACTCCACTAAATTCACATTTCTTAAGAAGTGAGCCGATCAGGATATATAAGTCATTATAGACAAAGGGAGTATATTTTAAGTTCTACATTTGACTAATAGTGGCTAATGTTTAAGCGAAGTTGCATCTTTAATTTTAACATTATTTCACCTATTATAAGTCAGAACAATCAAAATTAATTTCTTTCAAAACATAACAAAAGTCGTTAATTAAGTTTAAATTAATGAAATGAGATGTATTGAAATTTTTATTATGAATTTTGTTTGTAAATAAAATACTTATTTTATCTTTATATTAATGTAAATTGGGCCCCCAGTCTAAAATTTCTAGCTCCGTCACCGGATATAGTTGTACACATGCAGAGTTAACTAAATAAATCTCTTAAGCTTTCAATCTTCATCTACAAAAAAACAGGTATCCCTATCATCAAGTTGATAAATTTTGAATGGAGTAATATTCTTTCACCTAATAATAACTGATGAGAAGAAAATTTTGAACTTAAACTTTTATGCGTTGGGGTTGATTCCTAGATAAAGTTAGATCAAACGGATTTTGAGCAAGAAATTAGTCACCAGTTCATGAAGTTCACTCCTCTAGCAGCAAGTTCCTCCTTGGTCTCTCTGACATCAGCCTTCCATAAAATATCATCAGAGCTCTCTATCTGAATGAAATTTGAGAAAGTAATGAGGACATTCTGTTAATCCTGGATCAGTAGTGAATGCATTTCAGGAATGTTTGTACGTGCCAAAAAAATATTTCCAAGTAATTTCATTACTTACCAGTGAAAAATCAACAGCAGGAAAAAGGTCTTTATATTCACTAATGCTTCTCCTCTTATCACAAGGATGAACTCCCTGCAAGAAGAATTTTGTAAGGATTCTCACTACATGTCTAGATTCATTAAGCTACAGCTACTGTGCTTTGAACAACCATGCCATATTTTCATCCTCACTCTAATTTGAACTTACATTCCTCCCAGGAAAATCAATATAGACTCAGCACAAAATCATTATAAAGAAAACATGTTTCAACACTAAACATACCAGATGTTCTCGGCAGAGTTCAACTGCAAGAATAGGTGGGGAGTTGAGACTTGAAATTGCAGGATGTCCACTGTTTCCAGCATTTGCCACCATTAGCGGTAGACTATCCATCCCATCTGTGTAGCCCTCACCACCAAATACTCCAACAGCTGTTTGAATGGTCCTATGAATTCAATCATCATATAAGCTACAATAAACTCTTAAGAGAAGTGATCAGAAAGGATTTCTAAACACAACACTTAATTGACTAGTGTGCAAAACGAGTGTGCAGTTGACACGAGATAGCAATGAGATATATTTTGTTCACTTCAACTGATCCAATGTCCAACAAGTACATCACATAAATAAGCATCCAGATATTTGAGATTATACAATGCCGAAATAATGAAATTTTGACATAGTAAAGAAATTATCTCATCATTGGTAATTATAACAGATAACTAGTATAACGTGACAAATAGGGGAACAAAAGTTATGTTACCCTTTTCCAGGCAATACCTACAATGAAGTCAGCAATGCACAATTTCAAGGCAGTATGTAAAGGGAGGCTTAATGAAAATGCAAGAATATCTAATACCAATTCCAGAAGCACTTCTATAAAAAAGATAGGCTTCCCCAGCATTTTCTAAAGCTTATGATATTTTTACCACGTCAATCTCCAGCATTAAGAAACTAGTTGTCATATGATTATTTATGATTTATGATATTGGAGACTTGTTTGCATGGTTGCACCAGAGGTTCTACCTTAACAAGGGAGATGTAATGACCACATCGATCTTCTTGATAAGCCCAGTTGAATGGACATGTTTACGCAAGTTGTCAACCTGATACAAGATACAAAGTTCATATTACTACAAAAACATGAGTTTAAGAAAATAAATGAAGGATAACTCTAAGTTTAAGCCGTAGCCGCTTTCGAACCTGTTGCCAGCCCAATTGAGTAAGGTGTGCATCAAAGTATTCCGGAGACATGTATGCTTTATAGTTTTTATCTCCCTCTACATTGTGGATTCCTTGAGCATGCCTCACCTAAATATATGGTTTAATAAGATCACAAAACCTTCAAAATTTTGAGCAAAATCCAAGAGAGAAGACAACCTTGAGTGTCCTTCAAACCAAAGATGCAGCATATTCAAATTATCTCTGAATGCAGTTAGAAACTTTTAAGTAGCAAAATCTGATACCAACCAGGTGAATGGTTTTGCAGCGGTGCAGTGGAAACAAACTTGGAGAGCCGCCATTACTCATACCTGAAGTCACCAAACAAAGAAAAACGAGTTACTTATTATAGGCCGAGAACAGTCGGAGAACAGGTAAGAAACTTATAAGCAGAAGAATAGTAACAGAAGAGATGCAAAAACTCTGAGGCGCCCTTTTATGTCTGGTGCTATACATTTATTGTGCATTTACAAGTAATTTGATTAAGAATTGGATATGAAACTCAAAAATTAATAAGCCTTAGCAAAAGATGCTACTGTATTAAAAGTGCAGTTGATAGGATACACTCGCTGCCTTGATCCTCATGGCAGTAGTTACTATCAACAGATTATATTCAATGAAAAAGCCATACTGCCACTGATAATTTGGGAAATGAATTTACCGGTGATTCATTTGTCAAAAAATCACTCAAATGAAGTTACCAGTATATCATTAGTCAACAAATCAATACCTAAATGCGTAACCAGAGCGAACTATCCCGTACATACAAACAATCAACTTATACAACTGAGATCATACTCAAACTGAAAATCCAGAAGAATCAACTAGAGTAATTAACGAGTGACAGTTGATGAAATTTTAAAAAATTGCAGAACAAATACATTGACATTCCATAGTATTTAAAAAACTTGAACAATCAGCAAGGTATTGGTACTGACCGGAGAGCGAAAAGGAGGAGCAGCGCAGCGAATGTGGAGGTCCTCGGAGGCGAGAGGGTGAAGAGAATGGGAATCTGGACAAATGAGAATAAGAAGATGAGGAATTTGTGCAAGTGGTGGTGAACATGTGCGATCAGTATACCAAGGGATTGCGCGTTATGTTTTGGAGATATTTAAATAAATTAATAAAAATAATACTCCCTCCGTGTATATACTCTCCCGTCTCTCTCATTTTATACGTCAATCTAACTTCTCTTACTATATCTATAATTTAATCACTTTAATTAATTTTGTGTAAAAAAATAACGAAAAACTTATAGAGGGAGAGGGAGTATAAACTTATATAGTTTGTTTATCTACTTTATCTAATATCTATATATCTACTTCACGAATAAAAATAAAAAATTTAAATTTGTGCAAAATAAACAAACACGAATATTATTCGAGTGTTTGGAGGAGTATTTGATTTTAAAGTGAGTGTTTGTTGATGATTCATTCGTCAACATGTCAATTGCCACACTCCCTTCACAATCACATCTTCCTCTCACTTTCTTCCCTAATTACCTCATCTGCCCCCTCTGCATATTAATATGTGTTGTGTGTTAATCAAATTATCTTGGATGGATTATTAAATTCTCCTAAAATAATGGTTAATATTAGTGGTTGTGAGATTATTTAAGTGGGTTAAATAACTTTTTATATATCCGCGTGATCATCTTTCAAAAAAAAAAGAAGCGTGATCATTAGTTTTGAGTTAATTAAAGAGAAAGGGGTTGAGAATGATTTTTTTTTCCTAAAGGTTTGTGTGAACTTATTTATTTAAAAAATAATAATTAAAAATCCACTATTAAAAGGACAGCGATCTCATGGTACAACTTTTGCTTTAATATTTTTATAAAAAATAATAGGGATATAATACAACCCACTTGATAAAATACTCCAGTGCTTCTTGACCTCCTTGAGAGTTGTAAGGTCAAACCAATATGACTGTAATTCTGTAAATAGAATCAATTGCAATTACAAAAAAAAATAAAAAAATCAAGATCTACAAAACATTTTTCACAACAAAATCTCTTATGCAATTGTGCATACTATATCTGAATTTTTGAGTGATTTTAGTATATTTTTAATTATGCGATTAAATTTTTAAGCCTTCATATTAAAATGAAGTGATAAATGCACACAACTGTGAATGAATGAATCTCAGGTGGAACTGAACAAACCACATTTGCCGATCATCTTTCTCAAACTTCCGTCCCCCACCCTAAAACCTCCTTTTATCATGTTTTTGCGTCTGAAAAAACGCAATTCGTGAATGTTAATGGCATCTCACCTAACCCTAAAGCTCATCACATGGTTAATCCTCCCTTCCTGCTTACTAATCTTCTTCTACTCCACACTTTTGCCTTTCCAAATCACCACTACTCTCATCCCTGTATCCCCCGCTTCCAAAAACCCTCTTTTACCCCATCTCCCCTGCGATCTTTTCAAGGGCCAATGGATTCTTGATCCATCTCGCCAACCATTGTACGATTCCACCTGCCCCTTCCACAGGAATGCCTGGAATTGCATTAAGAATCAAAGGGAAAACATGGGTCGGATCACTTCTTGGAAATGGGTGCCCGAACGGTGTGATTTGAACCGGGTCGACCCACTTGGGTTCTTGAATTTGATGAGGAATAAGAATATTGGGTTTGTTGGGGATTCTCTGAACGAGAACTTTTTGGTGTCGTTTCTGTGTGCATTAAGAGTGGGTGATGATAGTGCTAAGAAGTGGAAGAGAAAGGGTTCTTGGAGAGGAGCTTATTTTCCCAGGTTTAATGTGACTGTCGCCTATCATCGCTCAGTTTTACTGGCGAGATATGAGTAAGTATTCTTCCTTTTTGATGACCAAGTTAGTGTATTGCTGGATTTGATGATAATTTGTGTATGGATTTTGCTAGTAAATTCATTTATCTGAGCTATACTAGCTAGGATGTGATTATATGAAACCTAAGCTCATGGTTGATTTCTATTCGTTTGGAGGTTGATGCAGCTCATTTGTTAGTCTTGGTCTTTTACTTGAAATCCATGCTGATGAATCTAACATCATATGATATGTGTTCTCATAATTGGTCAGATGTTCTTTCTCTTGTTAAAGGATTTGTATGTAGGATTTTGTCACCTTTAATTAATTATGTTAATTTTAAGTATAGATTTCTTCAACTTGGTTGTAATTGGTACTTAGAAGTTCAACATTGGGGATAAAGTCTGCAACTCAGTAATTCTATGGTACCACTTTGAAATTTTAGAACCCTATGGGAGAAAATGATTGTTTGTTACAATAAAAATTCATCATGTATGTATTAGTCATTAACTTTTGGCAATTGCATCCCTGATGGAAAAAAAGTCTTCTTGTTGAGAAGGCACATTTTCTTTGAAAAAACCTAATACCATAGCTCCCTTTAGGCCCTGGTTCTGTCATAATTATTTTCTTAGATATGTTGTAATATGTATATTGTATATTTTTAAACCATAACATCTTCGTTTGGCACGTTTCCTTTTCTCTTGTGGTTAAATTGGAAGCAAATGATTCCCTTTTTAACAAAATCCTGTACTACATTTCTTCCTAATGAGCAGTGCGTTATCACTTGCATCAGTTGTGAAACTTGATCCCTCTTATTTGTGATTCCTCCAATGCTGGGTAGATTTAATGTTTGTCTTTTTGTTGGAGATGGCTGCCTCACTAGCTAATTACTGATTAAACAAGGTGGCAGGCTAAACAGCCTGAGTTAACTGGCCAACATGGAGTCAAAGGAATATATCGGGTAGATGTTGATCAACCGGCAAATGACTGGGCTAATATTGCCGATTTCTATGATGTTCTGGTCTTCAACACTGGCCACTGGTGATTCTCTATTCCTTTCTTTTATTCTTCTTTAATGCATAGGAATTTTTTTGTTCCCCAGCTGTGCAGGAGTTATTAAGTGATTTCTTTATGATGCCATCCAAGCTTATTATCGAGGGCATTAGACAATCCTCTTACAGAAATAATGCAATGTTTTTCTTAAAGCTAGATAGTGTCTTTATAAGCTCCAGGAATTTTTTTTCCCTTATCAGTTGATAGTTGATACCTATTGTTTCAAATCCACCTTTTGTATTTCTTGTGAATATTATTTCTTGTGAATATTGCCGATGTTTCCTCCATTTTTTGGTTGAAAAAATAAGTCTAACGTGTAGAGGACAACTTTTTCATAGATTTCATTAGATCCCTTGCCTGCACAGATCTATATATAAATCTTCTCTTCATTTCCTTTTTTCTCCTGGAAATAACGTTGTTGTATTGGTGGTTTACATGAACACAATTTCCTGTTTTCTTTTTATTTTTCTACATCTTGCAAAAACAGCTCCAATGGTGAGTTCTCTTATGCACTTCCTTCTCTTCTTTAGGTGGAGCTATGATAAATTCCCAAAAGAGACTCCTCTTGTATTCTTCAAGGGTGGACAACCAATTCATCCTCCGTTGGAAATGTTTGATGGGCTGAAAGTCGTTCTCGAGAATATGATTGGTCATATTGAGAAGGCATTCCCCAAAAAGGTACTCAAATTCTGGCGGCTTCAATCACCAAGGCACTTTCATGGTGGCGATTGGAATCAAAATGGAAGTTGCTTGTTTAATGAGCCTCTTGAAGAATTTCAGGTCTGTCTACAAGAAACTTCTTTCCAACTTTATTCTTTTTGCTATCAGAAAATAAAGTCGATGCCTGAATCCATTTTTACGTGGATGCTGCAATTTCGAACAAGAAACACACATTTTTTTTTTCTACATAGTAGTAATAATCCTTCAACTAATGCCTGTGTAGCTTGATTTATGGTTTGATCCCATGAATAATGGAACAAACAAAGAAGCTAGAAAGCTGAATCATCTGATTGAGGAGACACTGAAAGGGACGAGTATCAGATCACTGGATCTGACTCATTTAAGTGAGTTCAGAGCGGATGCTCATCCGGCAATTTGGTTAGGAAAGAAGGATGCAGTGGCTGTATGGGGTCAAGACTGCATGCATTGGTGTCTACCGGGTGTTCCTGATACGTGGGTCGATATCTTTACACAACTCATCACCTACAACTTGGAGACGGGTTGATCTGATGCACAAACCAATGATTGGATTGTGTGAGTTTATTAACAATCAAATACGTCTGATAGAGAGGGGAGAGTTGATGGAAGATTTTCCCTTCTTCAAGTGCTCTTTTAGTATTTTTGCAGCATGAGGAGGGGCATTGTGAAGTTTAATTCGTTTGTCTAATAGGTACACAAAAAATAGGGATGTTTTCAAGATTTGGAACTGCAGAAATTGTAACAATTAAAGAAAGTATTAATTAATTCTCATGTTTTTTTAGTTTCTAGTTCTATAACCTTTATTGGAAATCAAGGCCTTTCTTTCCAAATGGCCATACAATGTCTGAGGTAACTCGTAAAACAAGTTAAAATATCGGTAATACTTCCTCTGTTCAGTAAATTTTTTGCTCACTTTTGTGTTTTTACATACTCAAAATTTTACAGAACGGAGGGAGTAACAATTTTGTAATTAAACGAGTTTGTATAAAAAATTATTTCAAGATTAATTTGAATTTTCGTAATTTTTAGTTATTGATTTGAGTGTATCATTTATTAATATATTAAAATATCAGTAATTCAAAATAGTTTTTCTTGCTGAATTTTCTATAATAAAAATAAAAAAGAAATAACTGTGAACAAGATGTTTACAATTAAGTGCTCTATAAATCAAGAATAATATTTTACTTTTTATTATGGATTAAATTAAATGATATGTTCAGTATTTTTTAGAGGTTGTATAATTTTTGGTTTTATTTGTATAAATATGAATGTATGATACTATTACGGCTTTTTCCCCCATCATTTTGTTCCCCTTTCCCGTTCCATCAAAGCCACTGCAACAATGGGTCTAACAATTCAAACCCTTACCCCAAATCTCCTTCTTCCACAACCCCCAAAATTCCAATTCAATTATCTTACCCCAATCAAGATCGCGAAACGCAATTCCAATCCACCCAGAACCCTCGCAATTTCATGCAGTAAAGAAAAAGAAAATCTCACGGATGAAATTCTGGCGGTGGAGCTCGGCCTTCAAATCAAGAAACTGAAGTCCGACGCAGTTCAACGAGAGGAGGCCTTGAAGAAAAGCAGAGAGCTTCTGTTCACAGAGATGTGCAATTTCATGGGATTGAAATCGGAGGATTTGAAGAAGAAATGGAAGAGAATCAATGAAGAGGAAAGATTGGTGTTGGTTAGAGGGTTTGTTGCCGAATGGAGTGCCCATTATCATCCCTTATCCGCCACATCTGTTAAGGAAATGGTACAAGAACACGTGCAGGCTCAAACCATTGAATTTTCCGATTCTGTTTCTGGGAATTTCTTCTCTGGTTTCACTAAATTTTTGGGCTTTTCTGGAAGAAGCAGTGAAGAAGAATGAGATTAGGGCTTTCTCCTTCATTACTATTCTCACTTTTGATTTTGCTTTTTCTTTGCTGGAATATTTCGATATCTATACTATGTTTATTCTGCAAAATCACAATTGGTTATATGCTTTAGAAGAATGACAAAAGATATGTTTATATGGTTCTTGAATTCAAAAGATGGTTGATAATTGCATAAGAGTTAGTAAAACATACTCATACTAGCAAAATGGTGAAACAAAATATGTGAAAGAGAATAGTTTACCTACAGAACAAAATAAACTAGCAAAAATCCCATTTAAATACTACAAGTATAGGAGCTTGCATTGGGCGGACCAAGTTTCACGAGGGCAGAATGGACATTTGAAGCCACGAGCATTCCCCTTTGAAAGCTTTTTAATTGACTGCTTGCAAAGAACATGCCCACACGGCAACAACATTGGCGGATTTTCGACACTACCTTGATCACTGCTAACAGGACAAACGAAAATCGAATGAAACTGAAATTCCTTTCCGAGCTCTATAGGCACTGGCAGATGTTTAATTGTTTGCCACTCGTTTTTCTTTGCTGCCATTACGCTCACCAGTTTCAACAGAGTAGGCAAACCTTCGATCCCAGCAGCCACAGAAACAGTCAGAGGGTCTGTTATAGATTGTCCTAAGAACTTGCAACTGGTTCGTCTAAATTCCTCAGCCAACTTTTCCCAATTTGTAGGATCAACCAGATCAGAATATGGGGACTTATCAAGCTTTCCTGCCCACAGAAGGCTGCACATGAGTTTTCGTATCTCATTCATATGACCAGAAGCCAAGGGAGCAAGGTGAGTTCTAGCGTATTTCAATGCGTTATGCATGTTCTGATTCTGTAGAATGTCCACAAAACGCAACCTGTGAAGTTTTAGCTCCATACCTGACCCGAACCCCTCAAGTCTTTCTCGATTTTCAGAGATCCAGTTGAGGGCCGGGTCAAGATTTCTAGATCTCAAAGACTCAATTATTTGATGAGTCTCTTGATATTGCAACCTCAGGGAAATGGCTTCAGGTTCACTAGCTTCTTTTATTAGGCAATCTACAATGTCAAACCTGCCCTCAGAGTAAAGGTGAGAGATGATGATCTGATTTAAAATGCGAGTGTCAAAATCAACAGTTTTGCATGCCTTGGATATGTCAGGATGTAGCCCTCTCTCGAGGTCCCTTTGGTACTTTCCAAGATTAATATTCAGCTCTCGAATTGGCCCATCTAAATGAGTGTATGAACCAACAACCTGAAGCTTGTCTTTGAGCTCGGTTAGAATTGTCTTCTGATCAACCGAAACAGCAGAATCATCCTTTGGTTTCATGCTCGCCAATGCCTGTTCAATTTCATGGCAAACGCGGTTGATCAGTTCTTGGGATCTGGAAGATGACAACTTTTGCCTCTTTGCAACCCTCTCAAATGAATCTTGTATAGCATTCAGGTCCATATCTCACTAGTTTCAAGAAAGAAGTTGCACGAACAATTATATACCTACAATGGGACAACAATGTGAAAATTTTAATTACATGTTAAAAAAAAAGGTAAGACCTATGCTTCAATTTGGCTTGTATTGGCATAAGAGATTGAGACCATAAAATAATATTCCTGATGAAAGCACTGTACTTTCAAGCCTCTGCATTCATATTGCATGCTAAATTGCTAATATATAACTTCATTGAGCAGTTTGCTCAGTGCCAGATATCACAATAACCTAGTGCGATTTAATGCTTGTTAATAATCATTATAAAAATCAAAGAACCTGAGCAGATCTGGCGGTATAATAACCACTTTCCAATATAGTTCAAGTACACAGATGACACCTGATAGAATACGCTATCAAGAAGATACACCACACTCTCAAGATAACAAGAACACAAAGATAAATCCCAAAAGGGCCCAAGAGAACTCTCTCTTGCCACAAGCACAAGGCTGCAATCTAAATTTCTCAATAATTGTTTACAACTGCCTTAGCCCCTATATATAGGTTGACTAAGGCCTTAACTGCCAAACAAGACAAGTACAACTAAGTGGCCTAACTAACTGCTCACTTATTCAGTTATTATCAACTAATATCTCATTTACTTTATTCTTCTTCCTTCGTGAATAAACTTGTGTCTGTGAACGAGTACTATCAACACCACAGTCTAAGTAACTCTGAGAAAATGAAGGGAATTAATCATTATTAACTTGTTATGGGTTGCACGAAAACACTTTCTTGCTCAATTACAGACACTCAGCCTACATTATTCATGTTCTGCCAGTTCTCTATGGTTAAGCTAGCAGTTGATCTTCCATTTTAAAAAAACTGGACCAGTCCCAAACACATGTCAATTAAGTAGGAACTTTGACAGGCGACCGAAATATGGAGTAAATACAAAAGAGAGGAAAATTTCACCCTTTTTAAAAATTTAAAACATTTTTTCGCACAAATAGGCATCTGTGTGAGTCGAAGACTCTCTATAACTAAAGAAATATTTTAAAAAGAAATAAAAGATGAATAAACATAATGCAAAAAAAATAAAAAAATCACTGATTTATTATCTTCATTTTTTATATAAGTAAAGAAGGATTTTATTCAAATTAAAAAAGACAGGGGAGCAAGGATGAGTCGTGCCATAACTCATCCATCCGACTTCTGATTTTTTGTAATGATACCGAAGAAATTGGAAAAAATACCAAAGCCAGATGATGCCAATAGGAAATTACATTTGTTACATTTTCTCAGCCAACTTTTGGATTTATAAGAGAATCCATGTGGACATAAAGGCCATGTTTACAAATCTTCCTAAAAGTGGTCAGATGGTTTCAATATGATTACTCCATTTTACGTAAGCTGCCGATATTTATGAAAGATAAGAATCTCTGCTGCTACACTTTTTTTTTTTCCCCTGGTAATGCTTCTAAATGCAAGACGAGAGTTCATGAAAATGTCAACCCGCACTTGGTTAGCACTAATTAACATCTGATTAACTGCAGCCCCTACACCAAGAGCCCACAATACATGTTTTGTTAATTTAAATACATAAAATGTGGAACTTAGATTATACTCTATTTGAGTGTTTGCTCTCTAGTCCGTCGTAATGACTTAACACTCAGAACATTGTCAAGCCTCCACTCATCTCGCAGTGTAGGACACATGATGCTCATTTTGATTAAGAAGTTACATCTATGTCCTAAGACCAGTGATATGCTCCAAATTGCAATTCAATTGGTCAAACAGCTATGCCATTCCTATAGATAGTAATCAACAAACATCAAATACCTGCAAACACAGAGATTCCAGAACGAAGTTCTTGAAATTCTAAATCTCAATGCAGTAACCATTCAAAATATTATTGAAATTATGACTTATCAAGTCCCTGAGTCCTGGCCTGGGAAATTAGGATCACTAAGGGCCAACATCAATAACCTAATAATTTAGGATCACTAAAGATGCCAACAAGTATAAAATTTAGCCACAATAATTCTCTAATAATCCACTAGGTGAAATAACAGAACGAAACCACAATAACCACATATGCATTAATGATCAGGATCACCAAAGTACAGCTCCCTGAAACTGGATTCTTGCACACCATTTTCTTTTAAAAATATATATACATGGATTGATTCAATGATGCTTTTCGTTGCAATTTTTTTTTTTAAACATAATCGACATAAACCAGAACAGCATGGCAGTATCTGTTTTTACAATCACCCTACCACAAGTCCACAACTAATCAACACTACAACAAACAAAGGAGGTAAAATTAAATAAAACAGAAAAATCAAAGAGAATTATTTAATCAATCGTATAAAAAGAAAATCACATTCGTTCAGAAACCTAAATAAGCATGAATAATTTTTTATCACAGAAAATGGAATTAATTACGTAAATTACATACCGATTAATAAAGAGATTGGTTGTTTTCTGAAACAAGAGAGAAGTTGCAGTGAGAATATAGAAGAGAAGAGGGGAGTGAGGCGGCGTGTGTTGAGAAATCTTCTCTGTTTCTTCAGTAAAGTGGCGACACGTGCGGATGATACATAAAATTATTGATTGATTGATTCAGTCATTCCTTCAAACAAAAACATATACATCCAAAATTCTACAACCACACTCTATTTGTTTGTTTTACATATTATATTACTCACTCAGTCCTATTTTATTATATTTTTTTTGGGTTGATCTGCTATAAACTCGAGTGCATGCTGTGCACCCTAGTCTATGTGCACTTTTCAGTTTACTGACTTACACTTTTTGGTAAATGAGTAATAATTAAAAAGTGCAACACCATTACCAAAAAGTGTAAGTCAGTAAACTGAAAAGTGCACATTGACTAGGGTGCACAGCATGCACTCGAGTGCATACTAGACTTTACCATTTTTTTTTTGTGTCCTTTATTCGATGACAGTTACTAAATAATTTCTTTAAAACATTACAATATTATAACAAATATGTTACTACTTTATTACGTTAAAAAATAATTTTATTAGTATTTATAGAGTTGAAAAGTACTTTATTTTATACAATACTAATAAATAATTCATTCATTAAAATTTGTGTCCAGTTAATTTGGGTCATGAGACGGAGGGAGTACTATTATTGTAAAGTAATATTTTTAAAAAATGCCTATTAAAATTTTGCTCCCTTCGTTCAATTTTATTATGTGCACTTCTCCGGGACGAGTTTTAATGAATATTGATTAATGTGAAAATAATTGTGAAATAGAGGAGGAGAACGTATAACCAAATCAATTTTAATTACTAAATGAAAAACCTACTAACCAATTTTTTATTACTCCTCCAACAAACCTGTATTACTACTTTACAAATATGCACGTAAAAAATAATGTACTCCGTAATAAAATATGTTAAATCACATCAATACTTCTTTTAATATATAATGATTATTTTACTACTATTACACTGAATCTGTTTTACTATTTAAATATTATTGTGTTACTATATATCAGACTAAAAATCTTTAATTATATACACGGTTTGATTATATGTGTTAAACTTTGTGTTGAATTTTTTAAGACAACAAAGAATAAATAATTCAAATTACATTGATACTATGTAATTTATCTAGTTAATTAGGTGGCACACCAAGCTGCATGAGGACACTAATCCACTTTAACAAATAATTGGTAAAATTAAGAAATTAATGAGGGTGTTAATTCCTTCCTCCCAAAATAATGATCATCATTCTTTTTTCTTTTTTTTTAAATGTAAATCAATAAAATATTACTCCATTAACTAATGTAAAACCAATACGTAATTATAAAAAAAAAAAAAAAAAATAGTAGTAGTATATGATTAATTGTTTAGTATAAGAAACTAAACCTTTACACAATCCGGAAAATATATGTCTACTTTACTTTACAGCGTCGAAAGGAAAACAAAAGTATCAGTAAAACTCAAGCACACACCACACCTTACATAATTGAGGTGGACTGACATCATGGCCTCCATCGGAATTATATTATACACTTAATATTAAAATATCATAAATTATATAAAAGGTGCATTATACATCTACCAAATTACTTGCAAATTTGTTTTATTTTCAAATTTGACATAACATAAAAATAATCATAATTACAGAAATATATTACCCATAATAAACTGATAGATATTAATATAATTGGGTCAAAAGATATTTTCTTTAATGAGACAATCAAAAAAAATTAGATTAGATTATAACATCTAAAACGTGAACTACCGATTGATTCTAATTAAATTAAAAAATTTATAAAACATACAAAAATAACTATCAACGAAATTCTATTTCTTAAATCTATTAATTTACTGTACAATTTTATTTTTTTATCGGTAAGAAGAAATTCATTACTCAAAAGAAATCTATTAATTTGCAAAAATATTAATTTGAATTAATACATGAATCAAAAGAAAAATTCCATATAGAAACTCACCCATTGTCGCAAGAGAAATATAGGGCAACTAACTGAAGTAAACAAATGGTTTATGCTTATGCTTTATAGTTGAAATTATGATTTGAATGTATGATATTAAGATTTGTTTTAAAATTTCAAATTTTACTTTTAAAATTTTAAATATACCTTTAGTTATTGAATATTGAGACAATAATTATTCATTATGCTTATTTAGATTACTCTATATACTAAAAAAAAAAATTACTTTCTTGGGTCTTTCTATAAAAAGGCAGACTTCGCCCTGTCTTATAAAAGACAATACTTGAAATGCCATTAGATCATTAATCTAACGGATGTAATTTATTTTATATGATTGCATTTCGCATTAGTGCGTTTGCTCTATGCAATATGCAATCGCACTGTATCGCTCTGCTATTTAATTAAATTAATATATATAAAATGACGAAAATATCCTTTTTAATTTAAAATAAATAAAAAATATTTAATTATAAAATAACATTTTCACCCCTAATTTTAATTTTTTATTTATATTTTACCTGCACCTACTAATTTAATGAGTTCACCTCAAATTATATTTTTACTACAGTTATCCACACTCACTCATTTTATGACTTCACCCCAAATCATTTTTTACTACAATTGTCTGCACCCGCTCATTTTATGAGTTCACCCCCAAATCATATTTTTACAACGGTTATCTACACCAGCTCATTTTATGAGTTCACCCCCAAATTATTTTTTTACTACAGTTATTTGCACCCGTTCATTTTATGAGTTCACCCCAAATCATATTTATACTATATTTATCTACACCTGCTCATTTTATGAGTTCACCTTCAAATCATTTCTTTTTTACAACAATTATCTACACCCGCTCATTTTATGAGTTCACCCCCAAATTATTTTTTTACCACAAGTATCTGCACCCGCTCATTTTTTAAGTTCACCCCAAAAGTTTTTTTTTAAATAATTACATTTAAAATATTATATTATCTTTTTATTAATTTACACAAAATATAATGATAAAATCAACCCTCATTTATACATTTACAATCTTGCAGTCGAGTCATTGCCGAGTTACCGTCGATTAACCACTAAATCACTCATATTTTTAGAAAAAAAATCGTAAAAACATAATTAAAAAAAACTATCGAAATTAGGCACAGATCTCGATTTTTTTTCTTCTCATTTTTCAGTTTTTATTCCATACTTTTTATTTCTTCATTTTTTTTCATTAGTATTTTTTTAAATTTTAATACAAAATAATATTATATGTATTATTTTATTATAGTCAGTAATACAATAAGTAATAACCAATAATACCATAAATAGTAATTATTAATATCATTAACAATAATTAGTAATATCTTTACAATAACAAATAATTACACACATCTAATTATAGTAAAATTTTATACAATAACAAATAATTCCACAAATCTAATTATATTCAATAATACAAAAAATAATTATCAGTAATACCATGAACATTGATCGTTAATATCTTACACAATAACAAATAATTCCACAAATCTAATTATATTCAGTAATACAAAACATAATTATCAGTAATGCCATAAACAATAATATGTAATACCATAAACAATAATAATAATCAGTAATGCCTTAACCAATAATAAATAATTCCACATAATCAGTAATACCACAAACAATAGCCAATAATACCATAATAAATAATCAATAATAACGTCATCAATAATCATTAATATCAATTTAATAGTGTATTAATAGTAATACCACAATCAATAACTAGTAATACCAATACCACTAACAATAATACCATAAAAAAGTGGAGGGAGTACAGATCGAGGTGTACTGAACAAAATGGGGGGTGCACATTACCAAGCCCAATTGAACGGAACCTTAGCCCAATGGGAAGACACCCTAGGTCAGCAGTCGCGCCTGAGATTTCATCGGTAAGGTCACCGGCTCCGAGTGCCGGCCGATTAGCGATCCATCAGCAACATACTCACAGTTCTCCGTCGGGCCGCAGTCAGCCAGAGGAAGAGGCTATGCAGGAGCAGGGTGAAGAAGACGAAGCAATGTAGCTTCGATTTGGACAAAGATGAACGACGAGCACGAGGCAGCGTCGATCCGAATGTTGTAGGCGAGCGCCATTGATGTCGAAGAAGATCCTGGATCGCGAACACAAGAGAGATTGATGGAAGTAGTCGCGTCGGTGGTTGAAATGAGTAGAGGTTTTCGGCCGAGATGGAAGATGATGCCAATTGTCATGGAAGTGAAGAATCGTCATTGCGATTCGAGAAGGGGTCTCGCGCTTCAATGGCCGGGGCGGAAGCGCCGCCGTCGCCGTCGAGGGGGTGGTCAGGCATGGTGGTGGCAAGGTCACCCGCCGAACGACATGGATTTTCGGCAGGTCCTTTACTCATAAAATTAAAATTGAAATTCAGGTGCACCGCTGATCGACTATAATAAAATCATACCTATAATATTATTTTGTATTAAAATTTAAAAAATACACATAAAAAATGGAAAAGAAAGGCATCAAAATAAAATAAAAAAAAGTAAAAGGAAAAAAATGAATAATTAAAAAATTGAAAAAATAATTGAAAAATAAACTTAAAATGGAAAGAAATAAAGGAAAAGAAAAATTAAAAAGAAAAAAAATCGAGATTTGTGGCTAATTTCGATAGTTTTTTATTAATTATATTTTTACGATTCTTTTTTATAAATATGGGTGAGTTGGTGGTGAATCGACGGTAACTCGACTGCATATTGTAAATATATAAATTAGAGTTTATTTTATTATATTTTGTGTAAATTAATAAAATGATAATACAGTTTTTTAAATGTGATTATTTTTTTAAAAATATTTTGGGGTGAACTAATAAAATGAACAGGTGCAGATAATCTTGGTAAAACAATAATTTGGGGGTGAACTCATAAAATAAGTGGGTGTGGATAACCGTGGTAAAAAATGATTTGGGGGTGAACTCATAAAATGAACGAGTGTAGATAACCGTAATAAAAAATGATTTGGGGTGAACTCATTAAATGAGCGAGTGCATATAATAATAGTAAAAAATAATTTGGAGGGTGAACTCATTAAATGAACGAGTGTAGATAACCGTAGTAAAAAATGATTTGGGGTGAACTCATTAAATGAACGAGTGCAGATAACCGTAATAAAAAATGATTTGGGGTGAACTCATTAAATGAGCGAGTGCATACAAAAATAGTAAAAAATAATTTGGAGGGTGAACTCATAAAATGAACGAGTGCAGACAATCGTAATAAAAAATGATTTGGGGTGAACTCATTAAATGAGCGAGTGCATATAATAATAGTAAAAAATAATTTGGAGTGCATATAAGATCATGAGTAAAAAAAAAGGGGCATTTTAGTAATTTTATATATTTTTTAATAAAAAATAAAAAATTAATTTAATTGCGAAAGGCATTCGCTCATTGCGAAATTAAATGATGTGGCAACTTATTATTGGACGCCTTACATAAGACAGTGCGAACCCCCTGTCTCACCGTAGAAAAACCCTACTTTCTATGTTCATCAAAAGTGTGCTCCCTCTTTTTATATATATATTTTTTAAAATTATATTTTAATTATAAATAAGATATGTGAGGTAAATAGGTAACGAGTAAAAATATTGTTAATAAATTATCAATTTTATTAATAAAAAAAATACTCAAAAATTATATAATTAAATAGAATAAATATATTTTTTTATGAATATAAAATAAAATTGAACACACTATCCAGGATAGAGGATATTTATATATATATATATATATATATTTTTTTTTTTACATGGTTACAAAGATCATATAACAAAAGTCTAATTCAAGCTCTAAGCTCAAGATCTTCAAATTAGACAGATTCAAACGGCGTCGTTGTCATCACCAACCGTGAGGAAGTAATTCAACGAGCGAAAACTTTGTCCACAATAGAAGCATAGATCTCCATTTCTCGAATCGAGACACCCCACACTAAGGTATCAACAAATCAAGAAGTCTAAAGATAGAAAAATAAAGACAAAGAATCACCGAGCGTCATAACATCCATGAGTCAGTCCAAAAAAAAAAAGGAAAAACAGGAACCAACCACCCAACATCACAAAATCCCAAACTCCACAAAGGCAACACCAAAAGAGCTCTAGGCAGTGCCTTCCGGAAAGAAACACCACAAGGGAAGAAAAACCACCACAAAAATGGGAAGGGGCTTCAGAACAAAAAACTAAACATCTACCTAAGAAAACAAAAAAACTGCAGGAATCACCAAGAGAAAAAACAAAAACAACTAAAAATGCAAGAAAATAAAAAACTAAAATAAATACAGAAAATAAAAGGGATCAATGGATAGCCCACCCAATCGGCCACTGTAGCGCCGTCGGGGAGGATTTATCCATTGATCCCAACTAAAAATCTAAAAAGAAACCCCTAACCCCACTTAATGATGTGCTGAAAAAATATTAAGAGACAGCATTACGACGAGCGGCGCAACGGGCGGCGGGGCAGCGGCGCGACGAACAATGCTTAAACCCGATGAGCGGTGCGACTACCCCTTTTTCCTTCTAAAATAGATCTCTTTAAAAATCTATATGATAGAGATGGTGTGGATGTGGGATAAATTGGAGAGGAGGAGGAGCTTGATTGGAGGGTAAGGCAGTGGATGGTGAGGATATTTATATTCATTAGCAAACAACACCATGTGCCTCAAAGAAAATACAAGGTGTTGGTCAAATTCAATACTAGTAAGTAGTAATAATCAAGTGTTTTGGTAATACGAGAAAACTATCTGATTTGGTGTCCATTTATGATTCATCCACTCTTTGTGTCCGTTTTAATGCTTGAAGTGATGTGATTAGATTAGATTGGCTAACCTTCAAAAAAAAAAACAATTGATGATTAAATAAATTTGAGTGGTTTAGACCCGTTTTGCTTTATTCAAATAGTATTCCAAGGCGTGGTTAAATGGCGATCATAACCAGGGATCACAAATGCATTAGCCTGTTTCGTAAAAAGGGGAGCCAACTCAATGGCCCACGAATTTGCTCGAGCCTCCCGCTATCAAGGGAGCTCCTCTAGTTGGGATGACCCTCCTACCTTTGTGGATGGGCTCTCTATAATAAACTGCAGTTGCATCAATAATAACTAAGCCGCTTTGACGTGGAAAAAAAAAAAAACCAGGATCACAAGAGGTTGGCATATGCTTAAAACTTAAAAGTGTATTTTTTTAAATTTTATGTTCGAAACTTTGATGCAAATAATTTTTAAGGAGTCAGTCTATGCTAAACAAAATTATAACTTTGAACAATGTCCCCGTAAATGGACAGTGAAATTGATCCTATGAATTAACATGATTTCAAATATTTTTTTTAAAAATACACATAGGTTTAGCCTAGTATACACTTGAGTGCATGTTGTGCACTCTAATCCATGTTGAATTGAAACAGTTGTATTGACTTGCATTTTTTCATGATTTACATTTTTTTGTAAAATGGTATTGCACTTTTCAATTATTAAATTGTATAATAATATTTTTCAATTTTATCCCACAATCCAAACAACTTGATTATAAATTATCATATAAACTTTAAAATTTAATCCATCAATTCAAACATGAATTTTAAATCAATTTTTCTAATTGTCCCACTAAATCATATCATAATATATCTATCCTATCTAGCAAACCAAACAAGCCCTAAAAGTATAAGTTAGTATAACTAAAAGTGAAATACGATATTTCTGAAATATGCAAGTCGGTATTACTGAAAAGAGCATCACAATATTAATGAAAAGTGTAAGTCAATATAACTGAAAGTGTAAGAGTTTATAACTGAAAAGTGCAACAATTTTTTTTACTGAAAAGTGCAACACAATATTATTAAAAACTGCAAGTCAGTATCACAATTTTTAATGAAAAGTGTAAGTTATTAAACTGAAAAGTGCAACAGAATATTACTAAAAAGTGTAAGTCACTATAAATAAAAATATTATTATACAGTTTAATAATTGAAAAGTGCAACACCATTTTACTAAAAAATGCAAGTTAGTACAACTGAAAAGTGCAACATGGACTAGAGTGCACAACATATACTCGAGTGCACAGCAGCAGACCAACTCATACACATATTAGTATTCATCATGATTTTAAAATTCAATTTTTTAAAATCATTCAAAACTCAAAGTAAACATAACTTAAATGAGTCGGTTTAGTAGTAATTAATCAAATCAAGCTCGAACTCGTCTTAAATTCAAAGTTTGAAACTCAACTAAGCTTATAAATTCGCAATATGATTATTCTTCATCCTTTTCAGCAATTCAAGCAAGGTTGAAACAGTGGTAACCGTATAAATATTTAGATCTTAAATTTGTGAAAATATCTCGTCAAATATCAATATTCAGTAAATTTTAAAAATGATGCAAATTTAATAATAAACTTATAATGGAGTACATATTTTAACACAAAAATTGAACAAAATTTACATTTGTGAAAATTTTACGATGTTATTTCATATATTTTTTTAGAAAGTTATTAACAATTTTCTTAATTTTTTACCGATATTAGGCTCGGCATTGACATTGCATGTCCACATTTTTTCGTTATATTACAAATATTGTAAAAATATCAATGTTCTCAGTATTGATATCTATGACCATGAAAATTAGATATATTGAAAATATTTTTAAATATTTTCATAAAAAATGGATATATTGGAGATTTTTTTTAAAAAATATCTTCTTCCTTAAATTAAAGTATATATGTTTGTAATTAGTTTTTGGTTTATTAAGGTAATTAACCTTGTAAAACTAGTTAAGTTCGACTATGATATTGAGCATGTAGAGTAAATATAGTCAACCCTAATGTTTTTGGAATAAATACCAATTTGTTTACTCAATATTATTGATTTTATTGAATCAAATATGTGTAGCTTGCAAATTGGTGAAGTCACTTGCACTATGGTGACATAACCTAACTTGAACAATATATCACTTTAGATTTATATTAATTCTCAAACGGAAAACGGGATGTCAATGAAGATTTGGTAGTGTGTGAACCTTGTCGACGGCTCTACGTTTAGGAATTACATTGAGCAAGTTAGACTTATTCTTCATTGTAATTCTTATTTTTTATTTGAGATAGTAAATTATAATGTCAATTTGTAGTTTGAGGAGTGGGTATTTATTTATTTTTTTGAAATCGGCAAAAAATTTTATTCAAGGTACCAGAGGTACCCAAACAGAGTTTACATCAATGCAAGTAAACAGAGCATAAAAACAGTAAACTAAACAGAGTTTACATCATTTGAGGAGTGGATATTTATACTCCTCAAATGTCATTGTTTGAAGGGTTGATTGCTTGTTAATGAAATAAAGAGTTTAGTCATGTCGGTTTGTCCGTTTATTGTTCTTGATCTTTGAGAGTACAGCTTGCGTTGTGTCACTTACCCAATTGATTTGACATCCTACATTCTACTCAAAATTCTAAAATAAACACACACAATCACTATTTATCAGAATTTTTTTTCGTCTAGATTTCCCCCAATCTAAATAATCCCAAAATAAGCATAGTCTTATAGTTTTGAATTTATAATAATACAAATATGAGAGCGAAAATGGGTCAAATGAAGACCCGTCTCACCAAACAAGATTCGTTGGACGGTCTCACACCCAATACCTCATTCTTTAAAATTATAGGGTGTGCTTAGATGATTTTGGAGTTTGAATAGTGGTACTCAGTAAAGTAATATTTTTTGTAGCTCTCTATTTAGCACTCAGATCTCCCCCAAAACTTCTTCCAAATACAATATACTAACACTTACTACAACGGGTGAAACTAATATTGTTTAATAGAAATCTTTAATATTGTTCATTGAAGTCGACAAAACACATATTGTTCAGTAAAGTTACTAATGTTGTTTAGTGAAAACGTTGATTCTCATGTGTATACAATAATCTGCCCAATAGAACAACTAATTGGACAAAAGTATACACAGTGGTGCTGCAAATATATGGACCTATAGTCTGCAGAGTGGTGCTGCACTGAACGAAATTTCATAAAATCTAAAAAGAAATTAAGTAATCAATTTCCAGAACGAGTCTGGTAATAAAACTATGCTCTGCGAGTTGCAAAGCAGAAATCATCAATGAGTTTATACAATAAATTCTAGTCTCTCAAATATCTGAAATCGTTTTTATTCTAGGATAGACTCCTTCAAGGTCATCCATTGGCTATGTTTTCTGTCCTGTCTATACAAAGTTACACGCAATGCTCTAATGAATGTGATAATTCAGCCGATGGGGTAAGTTCCCCTCCCGAAAGAATGAAATTAACAAACTGATGATACCCAAAGAAAAGATTTAAGAAGCTCCCTTTTTGTTCTGCTCGACTTTGGCCCGTACTTTCTGCTCCAACACAGACATCTCAGTGTCAAGACTGAAAATCCGATTAAGTGCTTGCATGTTTTCTAATATTTCGTTCAGATTACGGTTATCCGTGCCATCGCATCGCAAGTGTTGCATGGGGCCATGAAGGAGCTTGTTGGTAATTCCCATACTCAGGTCATAAATAGCTTTCTTTTTGTTTGGTGGAAGATCATCACCCAGCTTTGACAAACACTTTTCCACCTCAGAAGCCCTAATTCTTTCTGCATAAGCCCTGAGCTTCTTGATTGTTGGAACCGTTTCAAGAGAGTCCTTCCACGATCCGAATAGTTTCACTTCTTCAGAAATGATCGATTGAGCTTCCATTGCTTTCCTCAACCTGTCTTCCTTGTTAGCAGCCACTACTTCCTTCAAATCATCAACATTGTAAACTTGAACGTTGTCAAGATCTGATACGCATGACCCCACGTTCCGAGGGACAGAAATGTCAACGAATTGTCTCTTGCCCCCAACATCTGAACCCACAGGAGGTAGCATTTGAACCTGATCTTTTGAAAACACTAGGGTTTTTGAGGCAGTACATGTGAAAATGACGTCCGATTCTCCAGCACATGTTAACAACTCTGATAGAGGCCTGTAGACTATTTCGACATCCTTGAGCTCCTCTTGGATTGAAACTACTTTTTCCTCTGTTCTGTTAACGACTACTATCCTTCTACATCCTTTTGCAGCCAAGTGTTTGATCACAAGCTTTCCCATCTTGCCAGCTCCAACGACCAACATTCTTGCTGTAGCATGTGAAGATTCTGGAAGTTTCATCATAGCAAGCTCCACAGCAGCAGAACTAACTGATACTGATCCAGTGGAGATACTGGTCTGTGTTCTAACACGTTTTCCCGCTGTGATTGCATGCTTAAATAGCCCACTTATTTTGCGGTCAAATCCCGGGACCCCTTGTCCAGTTTTAACAACTTGTTTTACTTGTGAAAGAATTTGGCCTTCACCTAACACCAGGGAATCAAGACCAGAAGCAACTTCAAACAGGTGTTGTGTGGCATCTTCATTGAAAAGCAAAAATCTATGGAGACACAGCTCTGAAACTGGCACTGAACTTACCTGGAAAGAAATAAATAGAAAATGTCAAGAAAGAATTATAAAATGCTCATAATCGAGAAAATACAATTTGAAAAAGGAGCCCAACCATTCATAGGAAGATACGTAAAAATAACTTCAGTTGGGTCATTAGTGCTATCATCTACTCCTAATACTTTTGTATTTTAACACTTTCTTGCTCTTATCAGTTGGGTCATTATGAAGATGCTAGCCTATCATCTACTCCTAATATTTATTTTTGTTTTATACATTTTCTTGTTCTTATGAATATCAGTTTGCCAGTTGCCAAAAAGATACAGGAAATCAGGCAGGAGGTATAATTGAAGACATGTGTAGATTCTTGAACACCCCAACAAATTTGACTACAAACTTTTGGTCATTAATAAAATGCATGTCGAGTCTAGACTTTCTTCTCTTGTGATACTTTCAGAATGGGAAGATCAATATTAAGAATTAAAAAAAAAATCAATTGGGTCACTTATGTCAATAATTAATTATCAAACAGATTTATTTCCTTTTATTCAAGGGTCACTTTCTCTTCTCATCAACATATCTTTGAGGTCAGCAAACTAGAATGGTGCAACAGCTACCTTGAAAAACAATAAACAACTAAACTAAATATGAAAACGAAGACTGTTATTACCTTGGACATCCATTCGGTCACTTCTTTAATGCCGCGATGCTGAGAGAGAGCCACAACATATATTTCCATCCTGTTGCAAGTGCTAAGGACAGCAGCTTCCTCTATGTGATTTAAAGCACAGAGTTCACCAATTGCCTGAGACCATTGTGCTTCTGGGATAGAAAGCTTCTCGCGTATCTCAATGGGTGCTGTATGGTAGTTAAGACCTATGACAATAATACTGCTGGTTTCTTTTGTATAACCTGGAAGGATTATGCACAAATTTTTTTTTAGAGTTTATTCCATGATTTCATTGATATATATAAAAACAGAAAAATCAATACATTTGAATTCCTTCTTTTCTCTAATCAACTCCATGGTAAACCTTATATTATGCCATTTAATCAAGTAATTGGTGAAGTAATCAACTCATAAAACATTCCACTAATAAGTAGTAGTAAAAGTTAAGAATTGCATAAAATTCTAGAGTCAACGTATAACAGGAAAAGAATCTAATTTTGTGAGCAGCACACGCCTAATCTACATAATCAGGTCTGAGTATTTCAACAGCATCAAAACTGATGGCTCGCTTTCAAATATTTGTAATTCTCAATCTGAATTTACACTAATTTTGTGTCTAGCACACGCCAAATGCTATTAATGATTGTTTTTTAAAAAAACCCCAAAAAAAACCGGAATGATGAAATAAAGAAAAAGAAACTCACGATCAGCTGCGGAGTTCTTCAGAATTTCCAAAGCCGAAAGACTCGACGACGGCTTAGACTGGATCTTCGCGTTAGAATCAGCCTCGCATCTCGGGTACAATCTAAACGGCTTCGTTTCAGGAAGGACGACCGAATACCTAACATAATCGCCAAAAAATCGGGTATGTTGAGGGAAAGAAGCCGCGGAACAATAAGAGAAATTACGGGCATTAGTGGTAGAATTGATTTGGCAGTTGGGAGAAGAGAGAGAGGTCGCGAAGCCGCCGCCGCCATTGATCCGGAAAACGGAGTCTAATTTGCAGGGCGAGAGGACGCTGAGTTATAATGGTAGGAAAGTGGAGCGGGTGGAAAGAGGGAAGAAGATGGGGGAGGGGGTTTTGTTGGACTACTTCAACCATTCTTTTAACGACTAAATCGTGGACGGAATATATTAAAATAAGATATTGAAATATTATTGAATTTTGAATTTGAATATTAGTATTACCAATGAGTTAGGATATAGATACACTCTATTTTAATATTTAATTTATTCAATATAATCTACTCCGTATAACCTTTTAATTAAGGGAGATGTCCAAAAGAAGAACAATTTCATTTACAATAAGTCACAAAAATTGAAATAAAGGATCTATTATTGTGAATCGACAGCTACCAACTACACAGGCCTAGCCAAATTTTGTTCACGAGTAGTAAGTACTAATACTACTCCCAAGTCCCTACTAACTCTTGAAAACGTGTTAAAATATTATATTCTTCATCTGTTCTACAATTAACAAAAATAAAAAATGTATTGACAAGTTTAGGCATAATACATGAATATAAAATTCTCTAATTACCTTTCATTATTAGTATTTTCTAAGGTTAAAATGAAAGTAAAATTAGGAAATATTATGTAAAAAAGAAAAAAAACATCATTTAATTAAAACATAATTTATTGTAGAACTAGAGAAGTATTATTAATTGTACATTTAATCTAAATTATTTATATGATTTGAATAATTCAATTTAATTATAGTCATGTCTGCCATCTTATAAAATAATTCAATTCAATTTTTTTAAAAAAAAATCAATTAATTTCTGCACTTTAACTAAATTTTATATTGTGATGATTGGTACATTAATTAAATTTTTATTCGAATTTTAAAGGGTTAGATTAATTGAAAATATACATTCAGTATCCAAACAATATATATCTTTTCTCATAAAAAATGAACGGTTTACTTGATTGATCAACCATTACTTATTTTATTAATTAGATTGAATTTGTTGGTCTAATTAAAAAATAAAGACTGGGCATATTTCATTAGTTTGACACTGAATGACGTTAGTGTGGTGGCTACAACAGCTTTAAGGTAGGAAAATTCTTATAATTATAGTAATAAAAAAAATATTTACATTTAATTATATAAGATTCGTAAATTTGAGTTATTTCACAAACGAAACAATGTCTGAAAATAGCTTAATTTGTAGTAAAAGAAACAAACATAAATTCAAACCAACACAACTCGCCTATCCCAGATTCTAATAATTGGAATTAGATTAGAATTGACTTTGGAATTTTAGTGGTTCAACGTTACTATATGGACGGACGTTAGGGCGGCACACGTCCCACATATGACGGCGTCACCGCATTAGATTGACTTTTGATTCCGCCTACTCCTACTCACAAAATAAATAACATGCACCACGTTTCAACCTCATGTGTGGAACGGATATTATCAAAGTCAAAATCGTGCGAGACTTTGGAGGGCAATTCGGGTCAATTGATACCATTGGCCTTGGTAAGGTCGGCGCATGCCTCTACAGTCCAACTCAACTCTTAAAAAATTAGGGGCTGTTTCGTTAGGGGTGGATGAGATTGAGATGAGGAGGAGGATTGGAAAAATATGGATGATGATAATTCGAATAGTAATTTAATAAAAATTGTGTTTGGATAGAAATTGAAAAATAGATGTGGATGAAGAACTTTATGTCAAATCAATAGTGATGTTATATTATTTTATTATTGTTAGTTAGTGAAGTAATTAGTGTGAAAAAGAGTAGGAGAGAGAATAAATGTGTGGAAGAAAAGTAGGAGAGAGAATATAAATGTGTGGAAGAAAATTAGGAGAGAAAATAAATGTGTAGAAGAAAAGTACGAATTTTTTTTGATAGGGGTGCCCGATTAACATTATTATAAATATAAAATAATGCGTACTCATTATTTTCATTAAAATTTCATATGATAAAATTGTCAATACATCTTATTTTATTAAATTGATCGAACAAGTTGATTTTTACTATGTTTTGGTAGAAATTAATACTCCCTCCGTCACGTGATAACTTGCACATTTTGACCGATTCACTTTTTAAAAAAAAAAAATGAATTTAATTAGTGGTGTGGAGTCAAATAAGAAAGTGTGTTTTGACTTTTGAGTGATCTCATAAGGTGTAAGAAGGATTTAGTAGGATGTAAAATAGATTTAGTGACGATTTTGAAAATAAAATGATGTTCAAATACTATATACTCCTTAATTTTGTGTATTATTTTTATATCAGGAGTGTGCATACAATTTTTTTTTTTTTTTTGATCGCTAAAAAACATTGTATTAAATAAGCAAGGGGGTACAAGTCATACCGAGAGTTATTGTACAGAACTGTGCTTAGCACAGAAATACAGAAACATAAAAGAATAGATGGTACTCATGCGATGACCTCCTTTAGCTTCTGCTACCCCTGGCCTATACAACGCAATGGATCTCCAAGCCATTCTTTGAAGGAGAAGTCACTCCGGAGCGGGTATTTAATCATGAACCAACTTCATAATCGTACCTTGAGCTCTTCGTTGAATTTCAGAATCGAGAGGGTATCATTTTTGAATATAATAGAGTTTCTCCATTTCCAGATTAGCCAAACAACGCATAGCCAAATACAAGTATTAATTTTAATGGTTGTAAAATTACCAAAATACCCCTAATAAATTTACAAAATTAGTGGGGGCAGGTCCGTTGCTGAGAGAGAATGAGTAATTAATATAAAAAAATGGTGACATGATTGTATAAAAATAGGTATATAGGTGTATTATAGAAATGCATGGGTATTGAGATGTGTATTTGAATGGAGAGGGATGGAGAGAGATGGGATGGGGGATGGCCCATCCAAATCCGGATGGGCCAATCCCAAACCAAACACAGCCTTAGTGATTACAAACAAAAATTAAGCATGAAAATAGTAATTCATCGTGTGTCCAAATAAAGAATTAGATCAAGTAAAGTTAAATATTAATCACAACAATTTATTATAGGCATTTAAAGTCTTAGGTGATAGAAACTTTCTCATTTTATAGCAACACAATAGGCCATATTGGTCCAAGCCCATTAGGACCATAAGCCATGCGCCGGGGGTGGTGTGGGGGGTGGGGGGGGGCTTGAATTATTATGGCCTAGTTCATACTTACCAGGCTAGTTGGATTGACAATATTGATGGAGCTAGACTCAATTTGCCACCTTTAAGTACCTTATCCTAAATTTCTTAAAAAATTGAAAAGAAGTAGACTAAAAATAAAATAACAAGTGAAAATAGATTCCACACAATCTGTCTATCGATCTCTCTCCAAATTCACAATAAAACTTGGAACATGAGATCATTTGTATCATTTTTTAGCTAGTTTTTGGTCTTAAAGTTAATCTATTCACAAATGCAATGGTATCAACGGAGCACATTCTCGGGTGTGAGGCATGGAACAGTAAAGTTGGCGTCCAGCATAAGAAAGTTGCAGAATGGACTCACGAAGTACGAAAGGTCGAAATCAGAATGAAGACGTGGGAGTATAAGCATTCTTCTTAATGCAGTTGTTTCATCACTTCCTATTTACCATCTCACATTTTACCATATCTGTACAAAAATAATCTTGTGTAATATTATTAAATTTCAATGAGATATATTTTGTAGGGTAGGGGTGAGAATACTAGTAAGGTTGCTTGAATCGAGTGGAAAAAATATTGCTTGCCTAACAATCAAGGAGAGTTGGGAATAAAGATATTGTGAATTTTAATAAAGCAATTGACATGACAATTAGCTATTGAAAATAATAACTTGTGGCCTATGGTTGTAGCTTCTAAGTATATGGGTCTTTAGATAGGGGGGAGTGGGTTTGGAATAGGATGGAGAAGAAAATTAAGAACGAGACTAACACTTTGGAACAAGCTTGTGCCAAGTATAGTGTTAGCTATAGAATGAAGGCTTTTGTGGGACAAATTATTGAGTAAATACAAAATTCAATTGAGGTATTCTTCATTATACGGATGGGTTGAAATGTGTCATTTGTGGTAATGATATTGAAATTGTTAGAGTACCTGTCTACCTGGTGTCTTATTATTGAGTGTGGATGGTGTTTGGGATGCATGTTTGCTTATTTCTCACTCCCATATTCATAGAAGCATTATCAAAGGATAGAGAAAGAGCTATGATGCTGATTTTTTTTTTTTTTTTGCTTCTTTAGAAATGGAGACCATTTTTAAGGAAGTTGATAGTCTGATAGAGTTTAGATAAATTCATTGAGGAGCTTAGATCTAGACTACGAATTCGGTTTCAGTGCTTAATTTGGAGTTTTGTAAAAACAAAAATTTAATTGGCGTTATAACCTTATATCTCTATCCGGTATATCCTTATTGCCCGTTCTTAATAAATGTCATTTTGGCAGGCCAAAATAAAATTTACAATTTTCAGTAAATTAAAAAAATAAATGAAAAGAATTTGTATCTCACCTATACTACAATCAAGCTTTTGTGGGTTAGACAATAAAAGGTTGTGGACTAAAAGGAAAAAAAGAAAAGATAGAAGCCATAAGTTCACAATTCGAACCAGAGGCCGGGGTGTATCAACATTGGTACACCTCTGAAAATCAACTATCAAGTAAAACAATTAAAAAGTCCGAAAGAACTGATCAAATGAGAATCTGAGACGGGATGAGAGATCTATGGTGGGTCGAAAGTATCGCCCCATCTATCCTTGAACATGGAGACTCGGGTCATATCATTGTCGATCCTTGTCGAAGATCTGACAGTGTAGTCTGCGCAGGCTCTAGCCTCGAAATCATCTATAGCGCTGTCCGGAATTTGTTGATAGGATACGCTCTCCACGGACACCTTGCGACGTCTGAGTTTCTCTGTGGGGCGATTCGGGGTCGCCTGAGCAGGGACGGGAACGTCATTGGCCGTCGACTTCAATGATGCACCAGCCTCTAAATCCTGAGTGTTGTTGACTGCCTCAACCGCAGGCTCCAGAAGAATGTCAGTGGGCTCATCCATGCATGGATCGTCGAGACTGGAGAAGGAGTTACTAATTGGGACCTGATCGGCTCCGCTAACCGAGGTGGGATCCTGTGGGGACGGTCGAGGTCGGAGATTCGAAGGGGAAGGCCTCGACCTTCTTATGTGGCGAGTCCTGCCACAGTGAGCGTCATAAGAGGGTGGTTGTGGGTTCGTGGGTGGCGGGGCATGTCCCTTAGAGCAACGTGCAGTCATGTGTCCAACCACCTTATAGTGGTTGCAAAACTCCGAAAGCTGTTCATAGAGCACTTCCCCCGTCACAGCTTGATCCTTGCACTCTAGGACCAGTCGCTCCAATAAATGTTGTTTCATATCCACCTCGATCAAGATTCTAGCATATTGTGCCATGATTTTAGCCGATGTGTGAGCGTCCATCTTGATGAGCGTGTCAATCGCTGAGGCTGCAGCCGAGAGAACCGTTGGCTGCCAGAGTTCAATCGGAAAGCCGATAAGGCGCACCCAAACCTGAGCCATCGAAGTCGGGGCCTGATTTGGATTGAAACCGGGAGACCATTTTTGCAGCCGAATTGAGCTAGAGCCCAACTGCCAAGCCCTTCTCCTAAAGATTTTATCACGCTCTTCCAGATAGTGGAATTTAATAACAACAAATCCTTTTCCGATTGGAATAACGGATAGGGCCCTTTGGAGGGACCAGGTCTCAATGAGCCTCTTCGACAAATCAGCATACAGGATTGGGGCTTTGCCACGCGGAGTGATTAGGCGACCAATCAGAGTATCTTTGAATTCATTCACACCGGCCTGTAGCGTTGCATTATCAATTGAAATCGTGACAAAATCTCCCTTCTTAAACGGATGCATGTGAATTGGGAAAGTCAATGGACTCGTGGGAGCGTTGTCAGCCGGAAGGGCGGGCGCCTCAGTGAAGCTTGGTGCGGAGTCGCTTTGCCCAACCAAATCAGCCACGGACGAGGTAGGAGACAACAGAGTGGGCAAAGATCCAGCGAAAGGTTCGAGAAAGGCCATAAATCCAGGAAATTGTTTCTCCAATGAAGGCAGGTGAACACCGATGAGGACGGTCTTGTCCAGGGAGTTCATAAACACAGCCAGACCCGTAAACTGAGCTATAAGCTGCTTTGCCAGTGCAATATCGCTAGAGGAGAAAGAGGCCAGCACCTGTCCGCGCAGGGATGGTGGCCGAACGGGAGCATCGAAAGGAGTGCGAGGGGGGAGGGGGGTGGTTGGTCGCAGCGGCAGAAGATCTGTCGCGCTTAGAACCAGCGGCGAAGGAGGGGCCGTGGCTGCTCGGGGGAGTCGGCCAGACAGCGGCCGAGGGCGTCGGGCGTGCCGACCTGAGCGCGGGCCAGTGCGCGCCTGAGAGCGATGCTGAGGGAGGGGAGTCGCCGACGAAGGCAGCGGGAACCTCCATCCGCGTAGCGTGGCGTAGCCGGAGGCCTAGCAGCAGGCGGTAGCCGCCATGAGCGGCCGAGAGAGGTGGAGGGATGGCGACAGAGTGGGCGGCTAGAGGAGATGGGGGTGAGCGGTGGGAGTTGCTGGAGGAATTGAAAACTGCGGCCTCTACTGTCACAAGCATTTATGGATTAGCTTCGACGTTTAAAAAATCCCATTTTAAAATAAAATAAAATTATACGATAAATTTACACACGACAAATTTTTGTATGCAATTGAAACGTACACGTGTGTAATTGAATTTTCAATTGTCCAATTAAAATTTTAATTTACGACATTAGGAACCAAATTAAAACTGTGGCTTAGTTGCATTAATTGTGAGTCTTTCCCACATAAAAGAATAAAAAATATTATTATTTATATATATATATATATATATTTTTTTTTTATTTGGTTATCTCAAAATTTGTACACCCTTTCCCTAAATTCCATGTGGACCAAACATTCCCTATGATCAATCTTGTGAACCACAGATGAAATAATTGGAATATTGAGTGCACGTTATACGTACAACTTCCAATGGCCTCTCAAATGCTGAAAATCTCGCCACTCACAGCTTCTAGACCATTCATTGTCAACGCCCCTGCTCTTCCAAAAATTCTGCCGAAACTAATTAATCAAATCCCTAAGTCCCACGGTTGTGAAATTATAAAACCCGTTAGATATAGAAGCAATTTATCAAGTGGGTTTTGTGGGTTGAGTTTTAATCAGGGTAAGAGAAGCTTCAGAAGTGGGTTTGTGGTGGCGATGTCGGCACCAGGGTCAGTGCAGAAGTCGGAGGAGGAGTGGCGCGCTGTTCTGTCACCGGAGCAGTTCCATATTCTGAGGCAGAAGGGCACCGAGTAAGTTTGATTTATTGCACTTTTTTCTGCCAATTACTAAATTGATTTGAGGTTAATTGGATTCGTGAAATTTGGGGATTTTTTAGTTCAGTGAATGACCCTCTCTTTGGTGTTTTCTGCATTTTGGTATTTGCATTGCAGCTTTTTAGGATGTAATTGGAGTTCGTTTATTTGGCTGTTTGTTTACTCAATGGGTTTAATTTGTCAAATTCCACATAACTCTGTTTTTTAGACTTTGTTGATAAGTATACAAATCGATGTGTTAGGGGTTATAGTTCATAGAATTTGCAATTCCAAGAGCTTGGATTAGTGAAGTTCATATTCCATAATCTGAAAGTCCATGTGAAGCTGTAGTTTTCGTTGTTAATGTTAGCAATTGAGATACTTTAGGAACCCGTTGGCCTAGTGGTGTAGACTTGAGACTAGCTCCTCTCTAGGTTTCACGTTCGAACCCTCCTCTAAGGTGTAAACAATTTCTATGGGGCCAGTCCATACAGAGTGCAAAAGCTTTGGCTTTAAACGGTACCCCCGCAAGTGGGCGGTGAGATTGGTTCCTCGGGATTAGTCGGTCCTTGGACTGGATACCGAAAAATTGAGATACTGTAGGTTAACGAATTGAAGTTGAACTTTGAACATTGCCTTCTCATGGGAAGTGAATTAACTGGCATATTTGATGAGAGGGTCAATTTATTGCTAAAATTTACTCATTTTTCGCAATCACGGTCTGTTCTGCCCATATTGATGCTAGATACCAAATCAAAATATCTGTATAGGTTACTTACCCAGATAGGCAATTGGGTTTTTCAAAATTTGACACTTAAAGGGATGTTATTAGAGTTCTCGGAAGCCACTAATTGAGCTTAATGCAACTTTTGTTGATTGCCATGTACTTGAGGTGCAAGACTCATAATCTGTTGTCATAATTTATATCCACTTTCAGTCGTGGGCTTAAGCTTCCAATTTTCTGTTTGGAAATGAGGAAAAATAGTAGTTGAAAGAGATTTAATTGGATAAGATGTCGCTTTAATTAAACCCTTCATTGTCTTAAACTCAAGGCTGAAATAACGCAGTTGTTTTCCTTCATAACAAGAAAAATTGAAAATGCTTGCATGCTATATTTAACAAGATGAGCCACAAGGTCCATGCTTATGTAGCTGCATAAATCAGGTATCCCGGTACTGGGGAATATAACAAGTTCTCCGAAGAGGGCATTTACAATTGCGCAGGATGTGGAACTCCCCTGTACAAGTCCACTACCAAATTTAACTCGGGTTGTGGTTGGCCAGCTTTCTATGAGGGTCTCCCTGGGGCCATAAAACGAACAGTAAGTTTTCCTTCTTGGCCCTTCATCTTATGTACATCTTTTACTCCTGTCAAATAAAAATAAAAATATGTACTACATCTTTTACATCAAGAAAATCTTCAACTATTAGCATGTTTGAGACTGGTTTGGTGTGCGTTTATAGACCGATGCTGATGGAAGTAGGACAGAAATCACATGTGCTGCTTGTGGGGGACACCTTGGTCACGTCTTTAAAGGGGAAAGATTTCCTACACCCACAGATGAACGCCATTGCGTCAATAGTATATCACTGAAATTCACTCCAGCAAGTTCTGATTCTTCGTTGTGAAGAACATAATTTCCGCTTGTTTATTTTGTTTGTTGGAGGTGATACTAATGTCGTGTAAATTGTCTTATTGATGGAATTTGTCTACCATTGAATTGAACATTAATATATGTACTAAATAAGCTCTGTCTTCGAACAATTTTTATATGCATTGTAATCTCTGATGATATAGATCATTTTCTGTGTTGGTATATTATCAATATTATACGGGGGGTGATTTGCACGGTACACTTTATTGAATGTAGAAAAACAGAAATGTTTTATTGAATTTTATTTTTTTCTCCGGTGGTCTCAAATTTAATTCCCCAGTTCGGAAATAAACTTGTGGCGTGAGATTGGTTGTTAATTTAATTTTGACATTTCATGACAGTCTGTTTTTCATATCGTGCATTTTCATTTTCTAAATGCGTTCGATTTATTTAGTTGGAACAGCTGGGTGTTATTTTTTGGATGTTATATTTTCTTAACAATTTGTTATTCACAAAAATTTATATGAAATATTTTATATATAAAATGTGTTAATTAAGGTAATTGAAGCAAAAATTTGTTGGATCAATGCAGGTTAAATTTGGATCAATGCAGATTAAATTTAATAAAAAAAATTACAGTAGTGCAAATGACTTTTGCAATAACATGTTTTTGGTCTTGTAATAGTAGATTTTTTTTGACATGGTAATAACATGTTTTGATTTTATACTTTTGAATCTAAACTTTTGATCCACATATATTTAAAAATGGTACTTAGAACATATTTCACGTGTATATAGAATAAAGTGTTGTTATTTGTGATATATCAAGCTAGTAGTAACGCATAAGTCCCATAAAAATAAAATCAATAAAATACTTCTCAGTTGTCATATTCCTACCAAAATATGTACCCAAAATATTAAAATATTTTTTCAAAGAAATGAAATCTAAAGTGACATGATTTCAATCATTGGAAGATGAGGTTGAATTCCTAACTCTTATATAATACACAATATATTTATATTACATATTTATCATGTCAAAAAAAATTAATAAAGAGGGATCTTAAATTTAAATAATGATATTCTAACCATTTGAACTATTTCACTTTATTTGCAAACTGATCAACTTAAAAAAAAAAAAAAAAGAGGTGACAGAATATTATTTTATGGTTTTGAACAGCTGAGAATTGAGGATGTTTGGGTGGCTTGGTCAATTTCATTATATTATAAATGCAAGATAAGAAGAAAATAGACCAAATAAAAGATTATCCAAAGAAGTCCGTTTAAGAGGAGTCAAATTCTGAACCAAGAATTAGCCACGTTACCTTGATTTCGTGACTGTTAACAACACAATTTCCATGTAAGAAACACTCCAAACTACAATGTGTGGCTCCTACTCCTCCTCCCCTCAACTCCAAGTGTTACCGTTCATAACTTCTTTTCCCCACTCAACCCAAAATCTCAGAATCAAGTATTTGTGCTATCTCTTTAAATGTTTTACATCGTACTTGATTAGAGGGGCTTCTGGTTTCCTTTATGAATGCCGGTATGCTGGATGCACTGGCCCACCCCTACAATCGGAAAGTAAGTCTCCTCACCTCTTCATTCTTCTTGTGTCTTTAAATTCTTGATTTTTGATTCTTGAGGGGCTGAATTCTTTTATCATTATGTTCTTGGTTCTTGATTCTTGATTGTTGAAGGCCTGCCCTGCACACGATTGAAATTCTTGCTTTCTACATTCTTGAGGATGTCTATTCTGTATTGCTAATTTCAATTTGTATATCATGGTCATACTTGTAACATAAGTGGCAAAATCAGCAGAACATGTTTGAAATGCTAATCATCTTGTACTTAATGCAGGGTTATGATATCCTTTTCCAGACTAGTTCTATTAGGACAATGTATCCAGCTCCCTGCCTATCCCCTCATTATCTTAATGTCTCATCCCCTCGTGGTCAGTTGGTGCATGTCCGGTCCCGTTCAATGCATCACAGGATAAATTACCATTTTTCATGTAGAATACACAATGGGTTTAAGGGGACACCCTTATCTCATCATAATACAGGTGGAGAAAGGTCTCTCCGCCTTCGACATGCTAAACAATTCAGATTCAGGATACGTGCATCAGTTGATGTTGCCAGTGCTGTTGATGTTATTAATGACTTGGGCTTGGACACTCTAACATTCTTAGGTGTGACAGTTTTGGTGGTTCCTGCTTTCAGAATGATCAAAGCTAGTCCCGTGAGTCGACTTTACTATGCTATTCTTTCATATATTTTGCATTTCTTAGGTTTCAAGTTGAAAACGAGTTATGAGTTGAAATTTTGTATAATTATGCATCAATAAGTGTGTGCTTTGACTTTAAAAGTAATTTCTTCAAATTTTTGTTTGGTGCAAATTTGTTAACATTATAAATTTATAATTCTGTTGCCAAGTTGGATGCACTCAGTTGGGTACTTATTGATGTGTAATTGTAGAGGAGGCTATTTGATTCTATTATTTCAATCAACTGTAAAGTAGTGATGATTAAGTGGTAACTTGTTTACCTTTTTTTGTCCCCTTAACGATCAACAAGTGCTAATTCCTTGTGTGTTGTTTCAGATTCTAGGTTTCTTCTTCGCAGGAGTTGTGCTCAATCAATTTGGCCTGATTAGAAATATCACAGATGTTAAAATTCTATCTGAGTGGGGAATTCTATTCTTGGTAAGTTCAACTAAGTTCTTACTGACCCTAAAGACTTCGGTAACTTGATTAAGCTGAAGTGATGACTATGTTCTCTTCATCCAGTCATCATGTTGCTTGATGATGTTTTTTTTAAAACTACCTATTTATGCTTTGGAACCCGTGAATTAATTCAGAACAATTGTACCTTGCTTTAAATGAACACTATGATACTTTTATATGTTGAAAAACCTTTTTGGGCATATAAACTAAACATACAATATATCTCAAATATTATGGATTTTCTTCTAAATTTGGTTATGCCTTGCATAGAAAGCTCTGAGCTGAACTGCCATGTAGTCTTCAAATGTGGGTTCTTAACATGGTCCATTGTTACGACAGTAAGGATGCATAAAAAGGACTAGCCCACTAGCATTGCTAGATGGCAAAACAAGAGACTAGAGTCATTGTGAATTTCTTCACTCAACGCTCATACTTTCTCACTGTCTTGTATGTTTTAGGTCATATTTCTGCAGCTTTAAATGGTTTCCTAGTTATGAAGTCTCAAAGTTCAGAAGCTTCTTCTTCTTATATAATTCCCTTAGAAAGAGTATCATGTAACATTACCTCATAGATAAATTTTGCAGCTGTTTGAGATGGGCTTGGAGCTCTCACTTGCACGTTTGAGTGCTCTTGCTAAATTTGCATTTGGCCTGGGGCTAACTCAGGTATGTATTTGAGAAACTTTTTTATTTTTTTATTATTGTTATTATGTTGTTTCTTGGAACCATTCACCATGAGATCTGCATTATTATCTTGTTTGAGTACTTGTAAATATGTGATCAGCACTCAAATAGGAACAAAGAACAAATATGAAAGAAATATAAATAGCTCCAGAGAGATGCAGGATTTGGGTTTTAAAATTTGCTGTTATGTCTTAAAGATTGGCTATCATGATAAGTCAATGTAACTTTTGTATATACATGAACAATTTTGTGTTCTGATGTAGGTCACTTTAACCCACCTCTGTTCCTCAGTAATTGTTCCTTGAGGCATGAGCAACTAACTGGTTACTAACAAGTTACCCTTGACTAAAGTATTGACTGAACAAGTCTTTTTTCAAAGAATTTGACACTTGTTGCAAAACAGTATTGTTTTTATATTTAGTATTAGCTACTTCTCAAGAACCGTATAAGTTCTCCATATCCCTTTTTGTACATCAATATGACTGGAACATTTTGCATTATCTTCAGACCCTATTTTTTGGTTTATTCATGATTCTGCCACCCCCTGCACACACACTCATTAAGCTCTGGTGTTTGCTGGATTAATATCAAGACAATTTTATCCGTGTTTTCAACATGGTGTTAAAGTATCTCATTCGATTATGCATGCAGTAAGCTTTTGATTATATGCTGATTGTGTTGTCCTGTTTTTTTCTCTGTTGGAGGTTTTACTATCAACTCTCGCTTTCACAGCATTTGAGCTGCCACCAAACAATGCAATTGGAACAAGAATTCTGGAGTTCCTGTTCCACTCTAGAAACGACTTGGTGAGCTAACTTTCTATACACACAAAAACTGTTAAAAATTGCTGATGACCTGTCACTAAAGAGTAGTTTCTGTGGGTGCGTCTATGGGTTATATTTAGATTTTGTATCTGGATAAGATGACACAAGGTGAGAATAGTAAATTTCACTTTTCAACTCCCACCTTAAATCTACACCAGATCAGTGCAGGAATCTTAATTATTAGAAATGGGGACTATTGATCAATTGTCCCATTTCCTTCATGTGTGTGTGTGCGTTTGAGAGAGAGAGAGAGAGAGAGAGAGAGGGAGAGAGATTTATTTCAAGTCATTGTTATGGTTTTCATGTTCGGTCATTATTTTGAAACTTGTAGGTCAACATTCGAAGCATCGACGAAGCTGTGGTAATTGGTGCTGCTCTTTCCTTGTCTTCTTCAGCATTCGTTCTCCAGGTACTCCAGCTCAAAGGACTCCAAGAGTTCCTTCTTCTGCTGTGCTTGCCTGTCTTTCTTATTTTGTATCCATTTTGGTCCAATCAATCTGTATATCCCTGTTACATACTAGATAGTTTCTTCAGAAAATTCACAGCAGTACACGCAATATGTGGATTCAGATAATTTATACATGAAATAAATTGAGGAATCAATGAGATAAGCTTTGCAATGTCACTATCAAATACTAAGGATATGAGCATGTGTGAGAAGTGGCCATGCTTGAGTTCCAAAAGTGGTAGGACTTGTTTAAGTGCATTATTCTTTATGGATATCAATTCGTAAAGAATTTAGTGCATTTTTAATATCCAATATAGCTAGGGATTGATGCTTTGTTCTATAGTTTTGCTTCTGTTTTGTACTCTTGATAAGGAATGATTAATTTTGAGTAAAATCGATGTTTCTTATTAAAAATTATTCTTACATGCAATCTATAGCTTCTTGCAGAGAGGGGGGAACTTCCAACCAGATTTGGCTCAGCAACTTTAGGGATACTTCTATTGCAGGTAGTATAAGCTTATGTTTACCCCTCTTTTACTGTCTCTTCCATTTATTTCTCAGCGTATTTCCATTTAAAGCTTTATGAATTTATGCTTGATATTTGCAGGACATTGCAGTTGTCCCACTTCTTGTGATACTGCCGGTTTTGGAGAGCCAGGTACGTTGAAATATTGAGATGGTAAGCATTAAGAGTGTGTTTGTGGTAACTTATAAGCTACTTAAAGCTTTATGAATTTATGATTGAGTGGTTTGTCTGAAGTGTTTAGGCTTCTGAGCTCCCAAATCGATGTTATAATAATTTCTTTTTTTAATATCCTAGTGGCTTCAAGCTCGGCGATCTTATTATACTTACGCTTAAAATTAAGCAAATGATAAATTAAGATTCGATACTTCCATGCAAGGAGAAGTGATATGCATGATGTATTTTCTACTTCTACACAAAAGGTTCCCAAACTAAGTAGGTCCTTTTGCTCTATGTATGTTGGGTATATTAATTTGGTAATGTAAAAAGGGAGGGTGTGTGGGTGAGGATAGGTTCACAAAGAGGTTACAAAAAAAATTAGGTACTGAACAAAAAGCAAAAAAAAAAAACTCTGGTGTTTCATTCATGAAAGAGTTACAGACCAAGCAAAGGCTTTCAAAAACTTTTGTTGAGATGATTGCCAACAAATGCAACTGAATCTAAGTTGGTTTGCTTAATTAATTTTTTACCCTTAAATTTCAAGGGTAAACACTGATCATTCTCTCCTGTAAAAGTCATTGTTCCTGTGAGCTAGCTACTTGCTTATCAGTTCATTATTTTCTGAAGCTGCCTACTGCTATTGCTGCTACCAAACTAACACTATAACTTCAAAATGTATTCTCTGCAGAACTTAATTTCAGAAAGTGTTTGGCCAATGCTTGCAAAAGAAAGTTTAAAAGCTTTACTTGGATTAGGTCTGCTGTCTCTTGGTGGAAAATATCTTCTGAGGCGGGTTTTTGAGGTCTGGTTCTTGTATTTAAAGAAAACTAAGCTTCAAATTAAGTCTTTCACCACCTTTAAAATGTTAGCTGTTGATTCTTTCCAGGTGGTTGCAGAAGCAAGGAGTTCAGAAGCTTTTGTTGCCCTTTGCTTGCTTACTGTTGCAGGAACATCGCTCATTACCCAGAAGTTGGGCTTTAGTGACACGGTTTGATATTGTATCCTCATATATTGATAGATTATTACAGGTATTCCCATGATACTGAAGTTAAAGGTTTCTACTTTCATCTGTTTGCAGCTAGGAGCTTTTCTTGCTGGGGCTATTCTTGCTGAAACAAACTTTCGTACACAAATTGAAGCTGACATTAGGCCTTTTAGAGGCTTACTTCTTGGGTTGTTTTTTGTGACAACCGGTACTTCTATTGACATGCAGGTATTGTTGAAAATTTGGCATTATTCAGATTCATCTTATTTTCTATTCTTATACAATTCATGTGTCTCCCATGCATTCTGTGCAGTGCCAGTAAGTTACTATGTATAGTAACTTGTTGGCTACCTTTATTTTTACAGAGTTGTTCGTTTTTTTGGATAGTTGGTAACCTCTTATATATGTGCACTTGTGCAGCTTCTTATCCGAGAGTGGCCAAATGTATTTTCCCTCTTGGCAGGTTTGATTGTTATCAAGACATTGATAATAACAGCATTAGGTCCGCGAGTTGGACTGAGTCTCCAAGAGAGTGTAAGGATAGGGCTGCTTCTTTCCCAAGGTGGTGAATTTGCGTTCGTAGTTTTCTCGTTGGCAAACAGGTGTTATTATGATTTCTTTTTCTTGATAGACTGCCCTTTATCTATTAAATTCAGGACTTCAAGCTAACTCTTATTCCTTGAAATAGGCTTGGAGTACTGCCACTTGAACTGAACAAGCTTCTTATAATCGTTGTTGTCCTCTCTATGGCCTTAACCCCCTTACTAAATGATGTGGGAAGAAAGGCTGCTGATTATATTGGCGAGAATTTCGAAGATAATAATGTAAGTTCCTGAATTACCAATGATTTCTTATTAAAAAAATGTAAGCTGGTTACTTTTAATGTTATATTGACTGAAATATTTTGGTGACACAGAAACCTGATGAATCTGTTAACTTTGATGCCAAAGAACCTATTGTTATAGTTGGATTTGGGCAAAAGGCTCAGGTACACTTATTAATCAGATATGTTTCTAGTGATTATATTATCCAATTTTACTAATGAGCTCTTGTTGTACAAGGTGCTTGCCAATTTCTTGGCAACTCCACTGGCTGCAGGAATAGATAGCGATGCTGGATGGCCATTCGTTGCTTTTGATCTTGATCCTTCTGTTGTGAAGGTCACTTTTGAACTCCTAGGAAATTAGAAGGAATGCTCTTTATATATTATCTACTTGATTGATTAATAGTTTTCTTGCTCTTTATGGTGATCCTGTAACAGACATCTAGAAAACTTGGTTTTCCTGTTCTCTATGGTGATGGGTCCCGTCCGGCAGTTTTGCAATCTGCTGGCATCAAGTCTCCAAAAGCTGTCATGGTCATGTATACAGGGAAATCAAAAACAATGGAGGCTGTTCAGCGGATTCATCTTGCGTTTCCTTCCGTAACTCTCATTTATATTCATCTTATATTATTTCCCAAAAACTGGCAGCTGATTCCAGCCTTTTCATTTCTGTTGAGGCTTTGTTTCCTGAATTGAAAAGTAGCAGTTTTACTCTTTGTTAGTTTTTTATATGACTACTGAGTGGATAGAACTCGACTTGCAGGTTCCCATATACGCACGTGCTCAGGATATGACGCATCTGCTAGAACTTAAGAAAGCCGGTGCAACTGATGCCATTCTTGAAAATACAGAGGTATCTCTATATGCACTGTGAAAACCAATAATAGAATCACGTTGGATCATTTTTCTCTCTTTTAAGTGGATAAAAAAAAATCCCTGGCCCTCTGTCACTTTTTGTATTCATGACAAGTAATATTTTCATAGGATCAAGCATTTTGACCATTTCTTATTCTTTTTTCCTTTTTTTTTTACAGACAAGTTTGCAGCTTGGATCTAAGCTTTTGAAATCGTTTGGTGTGATGTCTGATGACGTAAGCTTTCTGAGGCAAATTGTAAGAGATTCGATGGAAATTCAAGCTCAAGAAGCATTGGGAAATGCTGATGATCAAGAGTTGAATGCCATGAAGCCAATGCAGGTACTACACAGTAAAATAGGTGTACTATATAATGAAGCTTTTAGTAGTGTTTGGATAAAGCTAGTTTTTTTGCAACAAAAACTGGAGTGAAACTTCTTTAACCTTTCTAATGTTTGTTCAACTCTAATTATCTTAAAGGTGAGGGCTGCAGACTTAATCGGGGTGTATACGTCTTCTAAGGACGGTGAATCTCAGATAGTTAAACAAACAAATGGCAACGGCAACTTGAAGGCGCCTGCTGGAGGCGATGAATCACAATCAGATGATGAAGGTAGAGGGGTGTTATACTGTGATATAGAAAATAATGCACAGTCGTACCCCGGTGAAGCTAATTCGAGAAATCCAGTAGGTGTTGCTAATGAAGAGCCTTAGTCACTTGGATTGTCTGTCTGTTTTAGGTATCTTGCTTTGTATATACATCTTATAATTTGAAGATGATGATAATATTCTGGATTCGATTTTTTGGTGTAACCCATAATATGTACATATGTGATTCATGAATGCTTAATGATATTCCAAAACATTTTATTTTTCTCTTCAAGTAAGTTAACTTAGTTAAAGTATCACATGTACAACTCATCACGTTTGGATTCCCCATTTTTACTATAAATCACATTTAAATATGGGTAGGTCTATAAAGAATTGAGTCCATTTTAAAAAATGTATATAATTAACAATAAATAATAATACGCAAAAAAAACATGTATGCTAATTTATGTAGCTTAAACGGTTGAAAATAATTTATTTTACATTGAGGTCTATTGTTCAATTCATATTTTGTTGCACTTTTCAGTTGTAGTGAATTACAATTTCCAACAATATGTTCAATTATAGTGACTTACATTTTTTAGTAATGTTATGTTACACCTTTTAGTCGTATTTTGTTACACTTTTCAGTTATAATAACTTACACTTGTGTTGCACTTTTCAATTATAGTTACTTACACTTTTTAATAAAAAAATGTGTTACACTTTTTAGTAATATTGTGTTACACTTTTTAGTAATATTGACTTACACTTTTCAACACACACAATTTCGAAAAAAAATTACCAATAAAAAAAAGGCAATTACTTATGTGTACCAGTTACACATTGTGTAACTGGATCCAATTTTGTTAAATGGGTCAATCCATAACCCATGGGTTCAGCCTTTTGGTTTTGTGTTTCACGAATCTTCCCCATCACAAAGTATTCTTCTCATTGCGTTCTGGGCTTTCCGTTGTCGCTTGTCTTCTCTCAAATCTCCATCGTTTTCTCTCAAATTACAGAAAGTTGTTTGTGACGGTGTTTTCCTCTTCTCATTGTGACGGTGTTTTCCTCTTCTCACATTTACTGATTCTGCAATTTTCTTGCCCATCTCTGCGTTCTTTCTCCCTCTCTTGGAGATGACTCTATTCTCTTTCCCGTGATGCCGTTGATTTTGATTTCCGTTGATTTCTCTGGGATTTTAGTGTGGAGAATGTTTAATATATTTTATCAATTATTCAATCAAGCGAGTTCAACTGCATCGTTACTTCAACGCAGTCGATGATAATTTGACGAATCAATAGTTATGCACATAAAATTCATTGTTAGAGATTATGTTTTGCAGATGAGGGAGAGCAATTAAGAAAAATATTATTGTAAACACAAATTCTTGAATTAAATATAAAAACGCGAAAATGGTAAACGATTTTATTTAATTTCGGATTTAAAACCGAGTATTTGCGGGTTACAATCTCTAATTTCTCCTCTGATTCTCTCTTCTTGAACTTCACTTGGATTTCTTGAGCTTTTGGAGCTGGATCCGCAGCCGAATCCTTTCCGATCTTGTATTTGGGGCTTTTATAACGTTAATCCAAAGGTTTAGCACCGTATTTTGGATTAACCGTCGAATTTAGGGACTTTTTGGATGAACGTCGTTGAAGATCGTTCTTGAATTTGGGACTTTGTAACGTTAATCCAAAGGCTTGACGTCGTATTTTGGATTAAACGTTGATTTTCGGGACTTTTCGGGACTTTTCCGGGACTTTTCCGTTGAAGATCCACGAAGAACTTTGAAGAAACGTCGAATCGAAGAGGCTTAGCACCTTGATCTCCACTCGAACACTATTTCTTGCTGCTTTTCCCCAAGAACGCCTTGAAGAAACGCCGAATCGAAGAGGCTTGGCACCTTGATCTCCACTCGAACACTGTTTCTTGCCGCTTTGCACGAAGAACGCCTTTGAAGATCCTCCCCTTGCTGAAGAACACTCTAAAATCTCTCCCCTTGCTGAAGAACACTCTAAAATCTCTGCAGAGAATTTTAGAGCCTTGAATGCTTCTGATTTCTTGATGATGAAAATGAATGAAATGAGGCCTCTATTTATAGGTGTAGGCCTGGAGATTTTTGTGCAAGTAGTTAGGATTTCGAATTTTGAATTACTTGGGCTCAATTTGATTTGGGCTAAGAATACCCTATTTGGGCTCAATTTGATTTGGGCTCAATTTGGTTTGTTGGACTTTAGAGACCCATCTTCATTTATGGGACTTTAGAGGCCCGTCTTGCTTTATTGGACTTTAGAGGTCCGTCTTTATTTATCGGACTTTTAGAGGCCCGTCTTTATTTATTGGGCTTTTAGAGGCCCGTTTTTATTTATTGGGCTTCGAAGATCCATTTTAACTCATTGATCTTTCAAGGCCCAAATTAATTGGAGGGAACAATTAAATATTAATTAATTATATCTTTATTTTAGAAATTAAATTTATTCCAACAAATAAATAATAAATTTAATTAATGTTTAACCCGTAATTTCCACGCGTCGCAATTTAATTCGTAATTGAATTTTCCTCGTCTACAAATTGCCCCCTCGTATTTCATCCACAAGTACATTTGTCTTTGAAGTGGATGAATTGCGAAATTATTTCAATATTTTCCCCATACCTAAATTTTGTATTATTGGATTTTATGAATTGTCACAATTAATAAAATTTATCTCATGGGCTCAAATAATGTAGTCTTTTGGGCCAAAATGAACAAACAAGTTCATGAGTGTATGTAGTATTTCAAAGCCCAATTCTTCCTTCTTACAATTAGTCTAGTCCAAGAAGAAGGCCCAATTGTATTTGAATATCTTTCATCCGTAAATCACAAAATATATGTCACCAAATCTTTGAAATATGATTTTCCAAGAATTGTGGAGATTTAGTTGAGATACACCAAAATATGTGCTTGTTGATCCTTATCTTTTCACCTTTTCAAGCCTATATAAAGGATGCCCTCCTTCAATCATTACTTCACAATTTCATCTTCAATCATTACTTCACAATTTCAACAAAGAAGTGAAGAATTTATCATTGAGTTCACGAGGTAACATATCTCTTCATTTTATTTTATTTCTAAACGTATATGCATGTATATAGCACATATTAATTTTCTCAAGAACTATTCTCTTGTTTCTATATGCATGTATACGTTTGTCAACAACCATTTTCTTGTTTCTTGTGAAATTATATCATCCAACCATTCTCTTGTTTCTTGTGAAATTATATTATCTAGAGTAGCAATAGGACCTTTTGTATTTACTGTGTATTAGTTTGTCAACAACCATTCTTCCCTTTTTTTTTCTTGTTTTGCACTGCATACATATATACCAAGAAAAATTCCAAGGCAGTAGTGAATCTTAAATTCACAGAATTCGAATGAGAATCGTGGGTGTCTGGTGGGTCTTTTTTTTTTTTTACTCAATCGAATCTGTGAATTTTAATGATTTGAAATAATTTTTTTAGCCCAAGTCACTTTTCTTTCAATAGCCCATTCTTAATCAAATTAACCAAATTCGAAAGGGAGAGTGGGTTTTCGGTCGTCGGTATATTATTTTCTTTCGAATTTGGTTAGTTTGAAAGAGTGGGATTTTGAGATTACTTGTTTTGGGCGTCTGTGGGAGGCTTCCAATGGCGATGGTGTTGCGACTCACGGCGACGACAGCTGTACTCAGGCGACGGGCTTCCGGCGACGACTGTAGCAGTGGCCTCGGGGTGGCGGCGCGGTCATTGCAGGCGGAGCACAGCGGCGACGGGCTTCAGGCGTGCGCGGCTGGAGTGCGGCGGCAGCACCGGATTTAGGCGGAGCACGGTCGACGGGCTAAGGCAGCGTTCAAACAAGTGTCACGGTGGCACGGCGCTGACTTTAGGCGGCGCGTGATCGAGCGTCGCGGTGGCTTCAAACGCGCGACTCACGGCGACGGCAGCTGAACCCGGGCGAGGCGATTCTGCTTAGTTTCCGGCGATGGCCATCGCAGCTGGGTTGCAGCGGGCGACTGGACTTTAGGCAAGGCGCGGCTTCCGGCGACGGCGACTGGACTGTGGCGGCTGAACTCAAGCGAGGTGCGGCGGCATGGCTTCAGCGACGCGCGAACAGGCGGCGCGGCTTCAGGCGAGGCGTGGGGGTGCGACCGAACTTCGGGGCACGGCGTTGTTGGCTTCAGGCGACGCGCGGCGGGCGCAGCGTGCGACGTTGGCTTCCATGGCGGCGGCGGCCATTGCAGCTGGGCCTCTTGTTGCGGCGGTCGACTGAACTTTGGGGCGCGGCGCGGCACGAAGGTGACTTTAGGCGGGGCACGGCGGCGCTGTTGACGGTGAAGTGCGACCGTGGCGCAGCGACGGCTTTAGGCGGAGGCGACGGCTTCGGGCGGTACGGCGTCGGCTTCAGGCGACGGTGGCCGTAGCAGGCGGTGCGCAGCTTCGGGCGACGGCGTCTGGACTGTGACGGTGGCTTTGGAGACGCGACCGGAAATCGAGCTAATGGTTGTTGACGGGCTTCAGGCGGCGGGCTTCCGGCGACTGAACTCAGGCGAGGCGCGAACAGGCGGCGTGGCGTCGCGGCTTCAAGCGAGGCGCGGCAGTCGATTTCCGGCTATGGTTCACCGGCGAGGAGGCAGCAAATGGAAGTTGTACCAGATGGCTTTGAGGATTTTGAATTTATGTGTGAGAAAATAGGGCATCACATGCTTTGGATTTGGGCTTGACTCATTAAGGAAATGGGCCCAATAAAGTGTCCCATTTATTTAATTAATTCAAAACAGGCCCAATGTATGAAAAAGAATAGTGGACTATTTGGGTAAAATTAATTAAAACAGGCCCAACTCCTTATTTGTTAAATTAATTTAGGATAAATGGGTTTTCTAGATTTAATTAATTGTCGTCTTTTTACGATAAATTTCCTAATAATTTTATTCTTCTCTTCCCAGGTTTTTCAAAAAAAATGGTTCACTTCAAAAATACCGCTACTTCTTCCGGAGCTCGTCATTTGGTGATCCTTAATGACAAACGCCAACCTTTAGAGAAAGGGACCCATCTACGTGTAGAAATGCCCCTTATTGGTAACTCTGCACAACCTTGGCCCTTAGTGAATGCTGGACTTCACTTGGATAATTGGTCGCATGAGATATCTTTGAACAAATCAACGAAAGCATGGGTTCTTGACAACACTTCCCATCGCAATGAGATTGAAGAGGATGTAAGTCATCTACCAACCTTGGGGAGGCGTATAGTTATGGGCAAGGACAATTGGAGAGGAGCTATAGAGTTTTCTGGAGAATTCAGTTATCACAAAGGATATTGGGAGTGGACTGAAGACGTTTTGAGCCGATGTGAACATACCCTCAGGGACGCCAGGATTTATTATGCTGTCTTTGCCTCCCTTTTCACTTACGACTTTAATTCTGAAATTATCAAAGCTTTCTGTGAGGCATGGTGTCCATCTACAAATACGTTGCTCACTACCTTTGGAGAGATGTCCATCTCATTATGGGACGTGCATGAGCTAACGAATCTTCCTCTAGATGGTTGTCTATACGACGAGGTGACACCTGACGCACCCGAACTTTTCGACGAGACTGGGGATTTATGCCTCCCAAAGAGTTGCAAGTACTTACTCCACGCTTACCACATACTTCGTGGGGGCGTTTCTAGGGGTGGCGTATCGATTGATCAATGGATCGCATTTTGGTCAAGGAAAACTGGAAAGTATCGTCAACCTCCCACACGGAGTGAGAAAAGGAGAAGTTGTCGTCCTAAGTCGACTCATAATCCTCTTGGGAGTCTTGGAGTCCATAAGCCATGGTCCGATGCAGAAGTTACTTTGTTCAAAACACTCAAGATTGAACCGGCCCAACAAGAAGAGACATATCTTGCTGCTCATTTAGCTTGTTGGCTTTGCATATTTACCCTTCCTAATGGTGAAGTGAATATGATACGTCCTGCTACTTTCAAAATGGCTAGTTTGATGGCTGTGGGTAAGACAGTTAATCTTGTTGTACCGGTCTTGGCTAATATTTACAGAGGTTTGAATCGGATTTCGCTGCACCCCGAACCGTCCCGAGCCCGATCTGCCTTTCCGGTTCATTTTGTGTACGTTTGGTTAGCCCGATATTTTAGGACTCATTACCCTGCTGTTCATGATCACCGTGCCCCTATAATGGTAAAGTATTCTGGAGAGAATGGTGCTAAGTACCATAACCCTGCGGAGGCTCGTAAACGGATTCATAGAGGAGAGTCTGTCGAATGGACATGCAATATGTTAAATCGGAAGCAACTTATCTCTTATGTTGATACCGGAACTGGTCAACGGGCTAACTGGAGTTACTTTGTCGCTATTCGATCCAATTACCTTACTTGGAGGCAAGGCAATCGTTTTATTGTTGAACCCTACAGTCCGCACCGATTTAGCCGTTAGTTTGGCTTTTACCAAGAAGTTCCGGGAGAGTTGATTTTTGATCTTCGTGAAACCCCATTGGATAATGGGACGCATTATTGGCAGTCTTGTACTTTGCATGGGTCTCGTGCTAAAGTGTGTTTACCGATTCCCCCCGTAAATGCTAAGTCGTATTCTTCGCCAGATTACAAGAAGTGGTGGGCCCAAGCCCACGGTACTTACTTAGAAAATCATGTCGACGACTTGATCAACTCGAAGCATGATGATATCTTGGAAGAAGATGTGTTAGTTATTGATAGTCATGATCCTTGTGGAGAGCCTGATGAAGATACTTCTCGAAAGCCGGCTGATCCTCCCTTGATTCCTGAAGTTGCGCAAGTGGTTGAGACTAACAAGAGAAAGAGTGTTTCTCAGTGCTCGGAAGAGAGTCAAGGTAACAACGATGATCGCCATTGGAAACGGGCCAAGAAGGTTACCAAAGCTTTAGTACCTTTGGAGGAATCGGTTAAAGGCTCCTTGAAGAAAGAGGTTTTCGTCACTCACTCTTCTCTTACTTTCCATTTTTATACCACTACTTTACTAATTATGTTCACATGTCTACTTTTTCAGGCGATGGTTGACATCTTTGGTAGTAATTATGGATCAGATGAGGAAGAGGCATCGTCTTCGGTGAAGATTTTGAAAGCTTCTTCCCCTATCAACGTTGGGAAGCAGTGTACTCAAGCAGTTTCAGTATTTCAATGTGATAAGTTCTCTTTTGATCGTGAACGAGACTTTGTTTCTTCTACATGGAAAGCTCTTCAAACAAGAATCATGGAAACCCCTATTAACTTCTTATCTTCTATGAAGGAGGAAGTGTTCATTGCATTCACGAGGTTACAGACTTATGCCCAAACTGAACTCCCGACTATAGAGGCATCTTTGATATCTTTGTTTGAGGGAGCCGATGCTCATGATACGATGAGGTCTAAATCTTCCGATGGACGTCCTAAGGAGGCTCTTAATCAACGGTTGACTGAAATTAAGCATGCCCTTCACGAGGTTGAGGAGAAACGTGCTGAAAATCTTTCTCAAGCCGAGGCTATCCAAACAAAGCTTCAAAAAGTCAAGGATAAGGTGCGACGCTTAAAGGAGTTGAAGAAGGAGAAGAAAGTATTGACCCAGTCTTTGGAGGAAAAAGAAACATTAGTTCAAGGTTTTGATACCGAGATCCTAAATTTTCAAGACGAAATCTCCACTATCAACAGTACGCCCCCAATAGAAGATGTTGTAATTGAAGGCTTGAAGAAGACGAAGACCGAGCTAGAGGAGGCTTTAGAAGAGTTTAAGGGTTTAGGCCTCTTTATTTAGTTGCTTTATGACCTTTATGTTTTTCCTTGTTTTATCTGTTGTTTTTCATGGATATTTTGCTTCGCACACTCCATGTATCTATTCCATTTTTGCTTTGGCACTTTGATTAAAATTTTCTTTTCTTCGTCTATATCTCACATGTTCATATTCTTCAATACTTGCTTTTGTATATTCATCGAGATAAATGAATTGGCCCTTTTTGGAGAATAAAGATTCTCTATTAAAAGAAAACCCTAAAGCCATAAGTTCACATGTCGAACCAGAGGCCGGAGCGCCATTAAAACCTTGCCTTGGAAAACCCTCCTTAGGGACAAAACCTGGGTCAAGGGAAAAAGGTACACCCCTCTACAAAATTGAAGTACAAAATCAGAAATACAAGGCAAAATAAGGTTTGGGCATTGCCCCCTTCACTTTCTTCCTTCTTTGTTTTCTTCATGCTTCATATGTTCGTCACTTTTGTGTTCATCGATCCGACTTTAACTTATGACTGTACTTAGAAATATACTAAGTTGCCTACGTACCTCTTTAAAGAGGATCAAGTCATAACGTAGTTCAAGCAAAATATGATTTATATTTTGGGGGGGGGGGGGACCGTTCACAGTTTATACTCATGCGGGCCAGGAGTGACTATTTTTTAACTACTGTAGACAAAGTAGGGATTTAAGTATTTAACCACTTAAAATGCCTTTAGTGGAGTAAGTTAATAGTTTAACCACATGTATTTACCTTTGGTGGTTGTCGTACACAGTTTATACTCGTGCGGACCAGGAGTAATAAGTAGTTTAGTCTCGTACATCATGGAGTAACAAGCAGTTTAGGCTCATGCGTTCTTGGAGCGACAAGCAGTTTAGGCTCATGCGTTTATGGAGCATTCTTGTTTTCTTTACGCGTAGTAGCGTTTCAAAAACTTCCCGTTTATAGGACCAACGTTCACGCCATCTTCAGAAATCAGCTTGTAGGCGCCGTTTGTGTAAACTTCTTTAACAACATATGGGCCGTCCCACTTAGGCAAGAATTTATTCCCAACACGGTGAGTTACTACGATAGGCCTTCTTACAGCAAGAACCAAATCACCAACTTGAAAAGAACGTATCCTGACTTTCTTATTAAACGTTCTGGAAAGGCGGGCTTGATAGCATTCGAGCCTTTGTTGTGCTTCCAATCTTTTCTCATCTAAGGCTTCCAACTCTTCAAGACGCAAACGTGCATTCTCTTCTTCCGTCAGCCCTTCTTGTATCGCCATCCTTAGAGATGGAATCTGCTTCTCAAGGGGAACAACTGCTTCAACACCATACACCAACGAATAGGGAGTAGCTTGTGTAGGCGTTCTGTAAGTAGTTCGATATGCCCATAGATCTTCATTCATCTTTTCATGTCAATCTCGCTTTGACTTGGAGACTACTTTCTTCAAGAGGTTGCACAAAGTCTTGTTGAAAGCTTCAGCGAGTCCATTAGCAGCTGCGTTGTACATAGAAGATTTCCTTTGTTTGAAGTCAAACTTGCCACAAAGTTTGTCGATGTGACTGTTACTGAAGGATCTTCCATTATCGGTGATGATGTACAGAGGGACCCCGTATCTAAAAATGATATTGACTCGAATAAAATCAGCAACATTTTCTTTCTTCACTTCTCTCAAAGGTATGGCTTCCGCCCATTTAGAGAAGTAATCGGTTGCAGCTAGGATGTACAGATGACCGCCTGATGACTTCGTTAGTGGTCCCACCACATCTAGACCCCAAGCATCGAATGGCCACGAGGCAACGGTTGGGTGCAACAGTTCTGGGGGTTGATGGATAAGGTTGGCATGAAACTGACAAGCTTGACATTTTCGTGCGTAATCCATACAGTCTTTCACCATTGTTGGCCAGTAATAACCCATCCTCTTCACTCGAAAGTGTAACTTTGGCCCTGACTGATGAGCGCCACAAATTCCGGCATGCGCTTCTTCCATTGCGTGGGCGGCTTCACCATTACTAAGACACCTTAAGAAGACCCCATCAAATGATCGTCTATAAAGCACACTCTTGTAGTATATGAATCGAGGGGCTCGACGTCTGATATCCACTCTTCGCTTCGGATCACTTGGCAACTTATCGTATTTCAAGTAGTCGACCAATGGCTGTCGCCAATCTTCTTCTTCAATTTCGAATACCTCAATAACATGACTTTCACCTTCTTTATCACCGTCATCCTCAAATACAGGGGGCACAACCCAACTTTTACATATTGGGATACGGGCTTTACTTTCGGGCAATACAATTGTTGAAGCAAGTTTTGCTAAAGCATCAGCTTGTTTGTTGTCTTTCCTTGGAACATGCTCAATTTCCACGTCTCCGAGATAATTCATGAGTCGGCGAGCGTACTTATGATAAGGAAGCAACTCCGGTTTCCTAACCTCGTATGATCCAAGCATCTGGTTCACTATCAACTTTGAATCTCCATACACCCTGAGATGCAGTTGCTTAATATCGACTGCCATTTCCAACCCAAGTATGAGTGCTTGGTACTCAGCAACATTGTTTGAGCAATTCTCTATTAAAGTGAAAGAATAGGGCAATACTTCTCCATCAGATGTTACAAACACAACTCCAGCACCAGCTCCTTCTTTATGGGCGGACCCATCAAAATACATCTTCCATGGAGGGGTTATTTCAACATTTAGGACATCTTCGTCTGGAAGGTCGTCACATAACTCCCATTCTGCAGGCATTGGATGATCGGCTAAGAAATCGACCAGAATTTGTCCCTTGACAGCCTTTTGAGGGACGTAAATGATCTCAAATTGTTGCAACTGGAGATACCATCTTGCGAGTCGATCCGAGAGAACTGGCCTAGACATAACATACTTCAACGGGTTTGCTCTCGATACAAGATGGATGGTATGGGCTTGGAAATAATGCTTTAACTTCTGGATCACGAATATAAGAGCCAGACACAACTTCTCAATTGGAGAGTACTTCAATTCATTTGGAGTCATCATTCTACTCAGGTAGTACAAAGAATTTTCCTTTCCCGACTCGTTTTCTTGCGCCAGCAAGGCTCCAGCTGAACGCTCTTGAGCAGCGATGTAAAGAATCAACGGACGTCCGGGCACCGGAGCGATCAATACTGGTGGCTTCATTAAATATGACTTGATACTTTTGAAAGCATTACTGCAAGATTCATCCCATTCAAATGGTGTATCTTTCTTCATGAGACGACTAAATGGTTGACATCGTCCGGCTAAGTTTGAAATGAATCTTCTGAGGTATGCCAACTATCCTTGTAGGCTTTTAAGCTCGTGAATGTTTCGAGGTTCCGGAATCTTTAAGATTGCATCAATCTTTGCTTGCTCGATTTCAATCCTTCGCTGGCGAACCACAAATCCAAGAAACTTTCCTGATTTGACCCCGAATGCACACTTCAAAGGATTCATCCTAAGCTGGTATCGCCTCAAGCGTTCAAAAACCACCCTCAGGTCTTGGAGGTGATCATTCCTCCTCTTTGATTTCACGACTAAGTCATCAACATAACATTCAACATTCTTGTGAAGCATGTCGTCGAAAATCCTTTGCATGGCTCTTTGGTATGTTGCGCCTGCATTCTTCAAACCAAATGGCATCACTTTGTAGCAGTATATTCCTTTCGGGGTTCGAAAAGCAGTGAGCTCTTCGTCTTTTGGCAACATACGAATTTGATTGTAACCTGACGACCCATCCATGAAACTTAGAGCTTCATGACCCGTTGTTGCATCGATCATAAGTTCGGGAATAGGTAACGGAAAATCATCTTTGGGACATGCAACATTCAAATCCCGAAAGTCAACACACACACGAATCTGTCCGTTCTTCTTTCTCACCGGGACAATGCTCGAGATCCATGTAGGATACTTTACTTCTCGGATGAAACCTACTTCAATAAGCTTGTTCACCTCAACTTCAATTAACGGAACAAGATCTGGTCGGAATCGGCGTTGAGTCTGCTTGACTGGTCGAACTCCCTTCTTTACTGAGAGATGGTGTACTGCTACTTTCGGGTCCAGTCCCGGCATCTCTTTATACGACCATGCGAATACATCTCTGAACTCACGTAATAGTTCAATGTAAGTTTCTTCCTCATCATCGGACAATAAAGCACTTACATAGATTGGTCGCGGGTCGTTAACATCGCCCAAGTTAATTTCTTTCAACTCATCAATAGTTGTCTTGACACCCTCTTCGAGTTCTGGAGGAGCATCCTCTGCATCCACTTGAACATCTTCGCATTCGGTGATGTAATTCACAGTTGCGATGTCTTCATTGTATTCATTTGTTTTCGTAAGGTCCACACGTGATCTTATTCGACCATCTCTTCCTCTAACTTGGATGGTTTGCATAGTGTTGATAACATCAAAGATGTACCCTTCTCTAATCATTCGAGTGATCCTTCTTTGTGCCCTTTCCATATCTTGTGGCACTTGCTGCTGAATGTTGTAGGTACTGACAAAATTGGAAGAAGCTACACTCTCTGTATCATCTTCTTTGTCGCTATACTCGAGAACAATGGTTTGCCTTCTGGCTTTGGATACACCCCCATATGCTATTGTCAACATATGCTTCCTCTTCATGCGGGATTGCTTTGAGCTCCGAACTCTGGAAACACCCAACTTTTGATGATGGGTTTGTGGCCCGAGTCTATCAAAGACTGAGGGGCGTTTCATCTTCTTACTCTTCTTGCTAGCAGACTTCCCAAGTCTCTCAAAGACCGAAAGTCGTCTTACCTTCTTACCATTTTCATCGAACGCATCATTTGTCGATGAGTATTCTTCTTCAGAAATGTGGTTGGCATTGGCTCTTTTAATTTCAATGCGAACCGGATTCTTTGTGGTATAACCAAGTCCCATTTTGGTACTCTTTACGGCATAGCCGCTCTTTCTCAACATTTTCTGGGTGTCATTAAGTCCATGTTCTGACTGACTAACAACCTTCCCCAATGCACAGTTTTCCCGTGTATCATACCCGGCTTTGACTAAGAGCTTGTAAGCTTTAGGACCATAAAACTTTGTAACATCATGTCCCATTACCTCTCCATGTTCCACCTTAGGTCCTTGAGTAGGACGAACAAACCCCTTAATTGGCTGTGAAGATGGCTTCTTTCCATCCAGTTTAGTTAACTGCAATGTTAACTCCTCCAATGCCTCAACAATATAGGGAACTGATTTGTTCTCTTTGAGGCGAGATGTTGATGCCTCCTTGCAGTCCTTCCGTGTTGGACCTTCCTCGTTCTTTGGTTCTTTCGCACCTCGAAAGAAGTATTTGGCATCAGCAAAGTACGACTCTGCCTCTGTGAAAGGTTTATCATCTCCGACCACTGTTTTCACAACCCCTTGACTAAAGTATTTGAAGCATTGATGTAGGGTAGAATGAACCACGCCATTTTCGTGCAGCCACGGGCGCCCTAGAAGCATGTTATATGAAGTCCTGGCATCTATGACGTGGAGAGTTACAGTCGATGTCATCCCACCAATTAGCAAATCCAACACTATGGTGCCAAGGGCCCTCTGTCCTTCCTGATTAAACCCGTGTATCATCAGCCGACTGCCTGCGAGTTCATCCATATGTATCTCCATCTTTTTCATCACTCGTAAGGGTAAAATGTTTACCCCAGAACCTCCGTCAATCAATATTCGATTCACTTTCTGCTCTCGAGTATGGCCAACTACGAATAGTGGCCTGTTATGGGATTCTGAACCAAGCATTAAGTCTTCATCTGTAAAAGCTATCGTTGAAAAACAACCATTAACTTTGTCATCGAGACCATCGTTGGTCTGAGGTCGTTCATCATCTTCCTCGCTGGTCATGTGGCAAGAGAGGTCTCTACATGCGCTGTTGTTCTCAACTGTGACAGCATTTGCCGTTGTCTCACTATCCTCTAGCAAGATCTTTCCTTCCTTGGCTAGCTGCATAACTTTCTCCTTGAATATGAAACAGTCTTGGATTGGATGCCCTACCAACCGATGGTATTTGCAATACTTTGGGTCATCCGTTCGCCCAGCATCATCCGGTCGTTTCATTTCTGGTAATTCGATGAGGTCATTCTTGATCAGGTCATCGAACATTCCGGGGATGTCAGAGTCTAGGAATGGATACTGTTTTTGTTGTAATTCCCTCAGACTTGTTCTCCTTTGCCCCCATTCTTGGGCGACGCCTTTTCCTTTACTCCCCGTATCAGTTTCACCCTTTCTGAATTTGACAGTAGTAGCGGTCACTGCCATGGATTCTTTATTCGAATCTTTAGTGAAAGGTTTGCCCCCTTTCTTAACTTCCTGCTTGTCTTTGAACTTCCAAGGCTCCTGAGTTGGCGGCCCTCCAGCTCTGGTTGTAGACATACTCAGCTCCATATCGTGAGCTTTAGTCGCCAAATCTTCAAACGACCTTGGCCGAATTGCATGTAGGATATATCGAAGACCCCACTGCATTCCTTGAATACACATCTCGATTGCCGAAGCTTCGGTCAATCTATCCTTACAATTCAAACTTAAGTTTCTCCATCGGTTTATGTAATTTATCACCGATTCCTCCTTTGATTGACGAGTGTTCGTCAATTCAATCATGCTCACCGTTCTACGAATGCTGTAAAACCGGTTGAGAAATTCCTGCTCCATCTGTTCCCAACTATCAATCGAGCTAGCTTCCAAATCGGTATACCAATCAAATGCGTTGCCCTTTAAAGAGCGTACAAATTGCTTTACCAAGTGATCCCCGTAAGTGCCGGCATTGTTGCAAGTCTCTACGAAGTGAGCAATATGCTGCTTTGGATTACCCTTTCCATCGAACTGCTGCAACTTTGGAGGTTGATAACCAGCTGGCATCTTCAAATTGTCAATCCTCTTCGTGTAAGGTTTGCTGTAGGTGAATGAGGACTTGGGATTTTCCTCTAACTTATCTTTGATTGCCCCAAGTATGATTTCTTTCAATCGGTCAACGGGCACCAAACCATCGGGAGAAACTTGTAAATCTTTAAGAGTTTGGTCAACTTCGATTGGCTGGCGTTCACCAGACGTCTCAGCATCATGCCCTTCGACTTGCTTTCCTTTGTCTGTATTGCTCATCAATTTAGCAATCCGAGCATCTTGTTCGTGGACATGTTTCGTTAGTCCTTCTATGGCTCGAGTTAAGCTTGACAATTGCTCCTCAATAGTCGTAGTGTCTGTTGCCATTGCTGAGGCTGTGCTTGAATCTGATGAGCTTGCTGTGGAACGAGTAGGGGAACATGCTGGATTGTTCTCCTCATTCACAGTGTTGGGTGGTGGACCCTCTGCAGTAGTCTCCTCTGAAGAAGACGATGACTTCGAGCTTCTTGACATACTCCTCGTAACTACGTTCACGTCTTCAAAGTCAAGACCAGCTGATCCGGATGCAACACCTCTCTTGATCTTAATCTTGATTGGTGTCATCGTCGAGACTTGATTTGTTTGAAGAGTAGAGATGAGAGGTAGAGATCGTCCCACTGGGCGTGCCAATTTGTAAACACAAATTCTTGAATTAAATATAAAAACGCGAAAATGGTAAACGATTTTATTTAATTTCGGATTTAAAACCGAGTATTTGCGGGTTACAATCTCTAATTTCTCCTCTGATTCTCTCTTCTTGAACTTCACTTGGATTTCTTGAGCTTTTGGAGCTGGATCCGCAGCCGAATCCTTTCCGATCTTGTATTTGGGGCTTTTATAACGTTAATCCAAAGGTTTAGCACCGTATTTTGGATTAACCGCCGAATTTAGGGACTTTTTGGATGAACGTCGTTGAAGATCGTTCTTGAATTTGGGACTTTGTAACGTTAATCCAAAGGCTTGATGTCGTATTTTGGATTAAACGTTGATTTTCGGGACTTTTCGGGACTTTTCCGGGACTTTTCCGTTGAAGATCCACGAAGAACTTTGAAGAAACGTCGAATCGAAGAGGCTTAGCACCTTAATCTCCACTCGAACACTGTTTCTTGCTGCTTTTCCCCAAGAACGCCTTGAAGAAACGCCGAATCGAAGAGGCTTGGCACCTTGATCTCCACTCGAACACTGTTTCTTGCCGCTTTGCACGAAGAACGCCTTTGAAGATCCTCCCCTTGCTGAAGAACACTCTAAAATCTCTGCAGAGAATTTTAGAGCCTTGAATGCTTCTGATTTCTTGATGATGAAAATGAATGAAATGAGGCCTCTATTTATAGGTGTAGGCCTGGAGATTTTTGTGCAAGTAGTTAGGATTTCGAATTTTGAATTACTTGGGCTCAATTTGATTTGGGCTAAGAATACCCTATTTGGGCTCAATTTGATTTGGGCTCAATTTGGTTTGTTGGACTTTAGAGGCCCATCTTCATTTATGGGACTTTAGAGGCCCGTCTTGCTTTATTGGACTTTAGAGGTCCGTCTTTATTTATCGGACTTTTAGAGGCCCGTCTTTATTTATTGGGCTTTTAGAGGCCCGTTTTTATTTATTGGGCTTCGAAGATCCATTTTAACTCATTGATCTTTCAAGGCTCAAATTAATTGGAGGGAACAATTAAATATTAATTAATTATATCTTTATTTTAGAAATTAAATTTATTCCAACAAATAAATAATAAATTTAATTAATGTTTAACCCGTAATTTCCACGCGTCGCAATTTAATTCGTAATTGAATTTTCCTCGTCTACAATTATCATCCCCGATCCTGATTACTGTCTTTTAGTTGTACTTCTCGTTCTCGGTACATTCTATCTATAAAAAACCGAGTTAGATGCAATTTTTGTGTTGGTTCTGCTTACATACCAAACAAAAATTATGGTGGATAATTCTCTCACATACACATATAGGACAGAAATAGTTGGAGATTCTGGTTATGTAGATAATTTAGCTGCAGTAGTCCCTGTTCACCTTATTGCCTTACTACTACTGTAACAGGGGAAGAAATACTTGCAATTTTAACTATGGCAAATGGGATATTGCAATTTGTTCTAAAAAAAGTACTCCAAATAAATTAAATTGTAGCTTTAGTATTAGTTTACATATTATATTATATTTCATATAAATCAATACTATATTGTATAAGAACTATTTTTTTTATCGATATTATATGTAAACTAATACTATATACGGAGTATATTTTAGCAATAATTTTATAGTATATTATATTATACTTCAAAACTGAAAGACATTAGAGTTTATACAATATAAACTAATAATATATTGTATATGTACTACTATTATGTACTGTATGCAAACTAATATTATACTTTATGTAAACTTATACTATATGTAAACTAATACTATATTGTATATGAACTACTACTATACTAAATGTAAACTAATACTATATTGTATAAACAAATACTGATAGTATACATTTTTCGAGTGTGTCCTACAACATACTCCGAAGATATTAAAGCTTATACTTGAACATGAACTTAATATAATATTGTATATGAACTAATACTATATAAAATTATGATATTATTTGACAATTTCTTCCCTTTCGTTTTAAATTGATTCATTATTGTATGCTTTAGCAACACAGTTCTCCCACAACCGGTTGCTAGCTAACTTTTTTTCTAAACCATTCTATTTGATTGCTGCTAGGATGAAGTGAAGTTTATATTTATTTTATACTAGTGTAAGACCCGCGTTTTCACGCGGGATTGAAATAAATCTACAGTAATATATTTTAATTTATTAATTAAAAAATATTTTTTTAAATATGTATAAAATTATAAATTTATTATTATATTAAAAGATAAAAAATGAAATATTGTATTTATATATATATTACATGAGCTGAGTCATTCTCGGGATAAAATTTTTACTATCAACATTCAATCCAGAAAGAATTTGTGATTTGATGATGTGTTTCCAAGTTTTGTAACAATCAGTCTAGTTCAATTGTATAAACCAGACTACAAAATAATGTTTCTAAGCAACATTATAGGGACATGTGTATTGTAGTCAGTCATATTGATTCTAACTATATCTCCTAGTCTTCTATCAAGTGCCTCAAAATAAAATATGTTAATCATCGGTGCCTCGTCCCATATTATCATCTTTCACTTTATTATAAGTTCTGATAGATGAATATCAGATGTTATGTTGTAGATGGATGAGTAAAAAATGTTTATTGGAATATAAAATCTATAATGTGTAGTACGCCCTCCAGTCAACAGAAGAGAAACAACACTTAAAAATATAGTATTAAATAATGAAATATTAAAAAAATAACTTACACACGTCAATTTTACTAAAGATTTAACTGTCATTAAAATTCTTCATAAGTCGATCAAACTTTGACCTGAAGACACGACAAAAAATGTATCATATATTTCGATTTTAGACCCCTCTCACTTAAATATCCATATATTTTAGCTATTTGGGATAGCACATGAAAGTGATGAACAAATCTGGATACAAATAATATTTGTAGTCATGTGACGTGATCCTTCTGTAAATGGAATTGCAGATTGTGATATTAATCATCGGTGCCAAGTAGTTTTGAATCATGTAACGTAATCCTCCTATAAATGAATTTTGAATTATTCTCTTTTCCACAAATAAAGATTCGACATTTCATCTTTTAACTACACTTCTAATGTCATAAACTTTATCTCCTTCTAGTATTATTATTAATTAAATGCTACGTAAATTTTAGAGTAATTAATATTAATATTCTTCATTTCAGAAAAGTTAAAGGTAAATCAATTATCAATAGAAATAAATAGCATTCACGAATTAATTTCACAAAGAGAAGATCTTTAGTGAGATAGAGTATAATTTAGACTTGACGTTTTTAACACTTTAAAATGAATGAATGTTAAATTGTGAATAGTCTCAATGTAAAGCCGTCTATAGTAAATTATTATCTTCCACAAAAACTCTTATTTCATTAAATTGACTAATAAAACTTTAAAATAAATAACTTAAGTGTACAATATCTCACAAAATAACAAAGACAAACTCTCAATAAAAATAACAATATTCCTTCAAAAAAAAAAAATAACAATAAAAATAACTCCATATATTTTTTTAAATAGTGTTTCAATTAAAAAAATAAAAATCAATACATATGAAAGAAGAATACAAAAGAATGAGTCAACGTATTAATGTTTACTTAACATTAAAAATATTTAAAATTTAAATATTTTACAATTTATGGAAAGTTGCCTAAATATACAACAATTAATTGTTGCAACAATTATGCAACGATTTGAACTTTTTTATTTTAGTTTAGTATATTTAACTACTCCTATTACACAAATTTATTGACCATTTCCTAAATTAAGGTATTAACTCAATCAAATATTTTGTGTAAAGATATTTTATAAACTTTATACTCCCTCCGTTTTTTATTAAGTGTCACTTTGACTTTTTTAATATTTTCAAAATAAGTATCATTCTACACATTTTTCTTTAATTTTGACAATTTTACCCTTATACATTATACTCTCTCCATTTTTTTTTACCTTGATTTAAACTTTTTTTTTCTTTTTGAATATAGTACTATAGCATAAATCATGATAAACCTTAATTATTGTATAATGAATATCACCTATAATATTGACCATATATATTCATTACTAAACATAAATTTAATATTAAAATTAGTTATCATTAATGAAGGGTAAAATGGTTCATAATTATATATCTTAATTTGTTGAAAATTGTTAAAATGACACTTAATTAAAAGTGGAGGGAGTAATATACTGTAAGTGTATTAATTTGAGTACAGTTTAAAGAAAGTAATTAAAATAATTATTTCAATATTAACATAATTACTAAAATTCTTTCCTTACTTCTTACAATTAAAGTGTCATAATGTATGAAAATTATTGAAATCAATACCTGGTAAAAGTTACACTAATACAATAATTTCCTAAATTCTTTTCTTCTTTAAATTAAAAGGTATTGACTTTACAAAAAAAATTAAAAAATCCTACCAAATAATATCATAATACAAAATGTATATTTCGAATTTTAAATCTCTGTTTAATGATGTTTTAATTATTATTTTTTTGTTGTTGAATTTATTGTACTACCCTTTCAATATTTAATGAATATCCTAAAAAAATTCAGTTTATTATTATTATTTTACTTTTGTTTTTAACGCTAATTATATTATAATTTCAGTTGTAGCATTAATCTGCCTTTTAAAAGACTGTCACTTAATGTAATTATATTATATGTTCTTGTAACGTCAAATTAATAAAAGAAAGGTTGTCATTTAGCGTAATTAGCGAAGATTCCTCTTTAATTAAATGTGGATTATCTACCGTTCCTTACACATATTTTTTTTAATATCATCTTGTATATGTGTCACCTTCGAATAATTTTTTGTATATCAGAAGAAGATTCAAAAAATGAAATATAAATATCAACATTCATTCATCTCAAATACTTTTTGTAACACAACAATAATATTACAATGATTCATATACAATTTCACTGACAACGATAATAAAACATCATCATATTCACTAATTATCTTGATTAGATCCCAACATCACCATCTTTTCGCCGATCAACCTTTAATGATCAAATGACAGGAACCATTGTAAAATTCACACATCGATCTGCAGACGACAAAAATGAAAAAAAGATGAAATGTATAATACATGATTGATTTTGAAGAATGAAGATTACTCGCCAACATAATTTATACTACAAAGAAGACAATTTCATGAGGATGAAATATAAATGATGAAATATATTATTTTGAGAATTCGACACAAACCTGTGTGTGATGAAGTTCTTCATCCACAGTCCACACAAACTCAAAAGACATGAGTGCGATTTATACTTGATGGTCACAAAAATTTACCAGCTAATGGCCGAAAATAAAAAATTATCGACCAATTTTGGAAAGGACAAACTCTGAGAGATTAAAACTTGAGTGGTGAAAGTGAATGAAAGAAGATGATACTCCCTCCATCTTTTAATAAGTGTCATTTTAGTTTTTTTCAACAAATTAAGATTATAAATTGTGGTCGATATCACCCTTCATTAATTATAACTAATTTTAATATAGAAATTTTGTTTGATAAAGAATGTAGTTAAGAATGTAGCTAGTATTCATAAGCCAAATTAATTTTGGTATAAACAATTTTTGTGGAATTTATTAATGAAAAATATTTATGGTAAATGAATAAGGATAAAATAGTCAAAATTAAAGAAAAAACTCTAGAATGACACTTGTTTTAAAATTAGTTAAAAGGTCAAAGTAACATTTATTAAAAAACGGAGGAAGTATTATATAGGAGGTTGAATTAAAATCTAACGGTTAAGATTAATATATTTAAATGAACGGTGAAGATTAAAGCAAAAAATTGAAATGAATGAGAGTGATGAAATTTTGAAATAAAAGAATATGGGAAGAGAGAGATTGAGGTAGAGGTGGTGAAATTGTGACACATGTCACTTTAGAGTTTAAGAATATATAAGATTAAGATTTGTTATCTATTGCACTAATTATGAATGATTACATAGTCAACTCCTAGATAACCAATATAAGACTCTAATTGGTGAGAGAATGAAAGACAATCTACGCGATTCAATTTTCATATTTAACTAATTTTCCATTTTACTTTTTAGTATGCTTGACCTTAATATTATAGGACGTTGATTATTTTTTAATATGACATATGTCAATTATTCATATAGAGGAATAAAATGTGAAATACGAAAATTGAAACACATGATCTCATTAGTATTTTATGAAAATTGTTTATAATGTTGAATAATTATATACTATTTATTTCAATTTTTTTTTGTATGGCGTACTATTTTTATTAAATAAAAGAAGATATATGTTTCCCATAAGAAAGAAAAATAGGGTACAGGAAAGAAAAAAATTCTCAAACACAGGAAGAAAAAAAAAAAAACCGCCTGTCGAACAAATGAGACCATGAGTTAAATATTTGGCAAAACTTAACCATTAAGCTATAAACATGTCTTATTTAATAAAATTATTTTTATTATTATAAAACTACTTACCTGGGTTGATTCATTTAAAAAATATGTAACGGTAACTGGTACACAAGAGTACAATTAAAAAAAAAAAAAAAAAATTGGCTAATTTAATTGTCTAGTATGTCATGAATTCACAGTTGCTGAATTTATAATTCTCAAGAGTGGCTAATTTATTATAATTTCATAATAAAAGGTTGTTATAAGAAACTTGTAATTTTTTTTATAAAACTAATAAACAAAATTTTAACATGTTCACCGCATTATCTTTTAAAGGGGATAAAGAATTAAAGAATAAAATATAATCTTAATAAAATTTAGGACACATGGATAATGCATTTACCATTACGCACACATGCTTGTATATATGTATTTTTTTATGATTGCACGTGGTCTTATCGATCATTAGTGTTACAAAACCAACTACGAAATTCGTTGACGATATCTTTTGAGGGTATCATCATCTTTTGAGGGTATCTGTATTTTTAATTAAATTTTTGGAGAATTATAAAATAAAAAGTTACGATTTTAACCAGATTCGATTTTTATATTCCACATTTCGTGTTATATATATATCCACAATAAATATATACTCCTACTATATACTATACAATGATATTTTTTCGATATTAAAAGAATATATTAGATAATAATAATATATACAAATATGGTAAAAATATTATTTTTTCCAGAATATATGGAAAATATATTGGAGAATATATCGAAAATATATCAGAGATATTTTTGAATATTTTCGTCTTTGTCCAATATACAAATAATGTTGATAAAAAATTCGTGTTTTTTTTTTTAATTATCAAAGAATTTAGTTACCAATGCAATTATCTGAATTTTTTTTTTTTGTAATAAAACACTTAACATTTTCCGACTTTATAAAGTTCATCTAAAATAGTCTTACTTAATAAAAAAATATATATAATCGTTTACTATAATTTTTTAAGATGGACACAAAATTTAATTATCAAAGAATTTAGTTACCAATGCAATTATCTGAATTATTTTTTTTTGTAATAAAACACTTAACATTTTCCAACTTTATAAAGTTCATCTAAAATAGTCTTACTTAATAAAAAAATATATATAATCGTTTACTATAATTTTTTAAGATGGACAGTTGGACACAAAATAATGTCCAATAATTAATACTCCTCCGCTCTTGTCCCTTTTGCCATATTACACTTTATGAAACCATTACTTCTCAAATCATCACTTAATTATTCAATTTGTCATCAACTTTATTCACAAACAATCACCTTTAAACCGTGAACCTCATATTACTCTATAATACTCTTACTTTATCTATTTTTTCCTTAAAATTTGTGTCGCCCCAATTGACTACATTTAGTGGAGCCCCCGACTACATTTGATGGATGGAGGGAGTATATTAAATATTAAATAGAGTGATTGATTTTAAATCAACTAATAAAATTCTAAATAAGCCAAGATCCGGCTCAATAGATATAATTTAGATATTTGAGAGGTAAAACATAATAATCTTAAAAGAGAATTAAGATAAACCACCAAGTGATTAAATATTTGAGAAAACGAATCCAGATCAAAGATTTAGTTTCAACAAACCACAATAACAAAAAAAGATTTAAATATCATATCATCAGTAATCTATAAATACAAATATAAATTGTGGAAAAAGGTAAAGAAAAAAAAGAAAAGAAAAGAATAACAAGGAGGAAGAAGGCGACGACGTGTTGCGAGCGACTCAAGCGAGTTGAACCACTCGAAGCAATTAATACAATATTTATAAATACGTCTTATAAATTTCTTCACATGGGCGCAGACGAGAAGCCGGAGGACCCAAATTCCAACACGAAATCGGATCCGGAGCCGGCCAAAGAGCCTCAACCGCCTGGAGCTGTGCCTTTTGAGACGGAGAAAGGCATGGCCAGAGCTTCAGCATCTTTAGACCCCAATCCTTCTTGGTTTACTCCGAAAAGGTAAATTCTCATGCCTTGTATGTTTGGTTTGTGTGTAGCTAATTGTGATGATATTCTCGGTGATTTGGATAAGAAATAACTCGGGGACTGGAAATTATTGAGTATTTTGCGGTTTTACTATGTGAGTTTCTGAGAAGAGGGGTTTCATAGTGCAACGGTTTTAATGGGAGTTATTTAGTAGCAATGATTGTTATTTGGTAGTTTCTGAGTATGATTCTGTGTCGGGAGGAAGAAAGTCTTTATTTGCGCATGAGACTAATATGAGTGTGTGGTGTTAGTTAAGCTTATAAAAGCACTGACTATAGAGTAGGCTTCATTAACTGCCTTGGATTGGATGGGAGGAGGACGGAAGTGATGATTTATTGAGTTGTATTGATTGCATCATCTCATTTAGGTGATCTGAAGTGAAGGAACTAGAGTTTGTCTATCTGTCATGCTTAGCTCATCGTGTGGTGTTCTTGTCTATCTGTCAAGCTTAGCTCATTGCGTGATGTTTTAACCTTACCTGATTTCAATATCTATCTCTCAATTGTTTTCTGATTTTTTTTTTTTTTTTGGCAGGTTGCTTGTTATTTTTTGTGTTATCAACCTAATAAATTACTTAGATCGTGGAGCTATAGCAAGTAATGGTGTAAATGGGAGCCGCAGAACTTGCTCAAGTACCGGTATATGCTCATCTGGTAGTGGAATTCAGTAAGTTCGATAACTGTTGTTGCTCTGAAGTATTCTTCTCTTTTGATTAACCATTTTTTCTAGGCTTTTTTTGCATATTTTTACAGTACTGTGATGCTTACTTACGTCATGATCTATTCAAAATGACAATTGTTTTTAGTAAGTGAATATATATGTCCCCCTGATGAGGTTTTGACCGATTTTACAAGAACACTAGTAATTATAATTTGATTGGGGTGGCTTGGGGTAAGCAGTTCACACAGCATTGAACACATGTTTTATGTTCTAAACAGAGGAAGAGACATGGAATGGGAGGGCCAGGGTGAGGGTGTTTTATTTTTACCAACCCTAGTTTTCTTCTTTATTTCTTCAATAAAAGTGGATGAGTTATACGAGATTTAAGAGTATATGATTGGTTACCCACAATGATTAGTAATGATGACTTATACTGATGTTTAAAAAAAAAGGTCCACTTTAATTATATTTTTACTCATGCTCTGTTTTTACTTTTACTCAGGGGTGAATTTAACCTGAATAACTTTGAGGATGGAGTTATATCATCTGCTTTCATGGTTGGACTCCTCGTGGCATCTCCAATATTTGCATCTTCAGCCAAGACGTAATAAATCTTTTGCCCTGTTTTTACTATGCGATGTACTTTAAAGAAAACATCTATCTAGCATTGAAGTAATTTAATGAAAACATCTATCTAGCATAACTTCTTTTAACCTATCGTCATCTAGCAGGGAAATGTGCCCAACAGGGGCATAAATTGCAGACACATATCCATTATTAGTATTTATTGTTCCTTTCCATGCCTTCAGAATTACATCTTTAGAATATGAGATGTAGGATTGAACTACTGAACATTTTCCAATGTTCTATTCTTATTTGCAACAAAGAATCTTATTTCCCTAATTATCTGTCATCTTATTCTTGTGTTTTCATGAACCTGCAGTGTCAATCCTTTTAGGCTTATTGGAGTTGGTTTGTCAGTGTGGACAGTTGCGGTTGGTTTCTGTGGGTTTTCATTTAATTTTTGGTCCATTGTGATTGCTCGCATGTAAGTTTAATCTTCTTAATATCATTGTATTTATGGAGCATTTGTTTGTTGCAGTGGTACTTATTTCTTGTTTTGGGTTTTCTATTTTTTTTTCCATAGGCTAGTGGGTGTTGGTGAGGCTTCTTTTATAAGCCTGGCTGCTCCATTCATCGATGACAATGCCCCAGTTACTCAGGTTTGGTGTCTATCTTTAAGCCTCATTCATAAAAAAAAATCAAGTTTATTATTGTTTTTCCTCATACCTAGCATATGTATCTTCTTCTCAAATGGTGGTGGATGCATGTGAAATCATGTATATAGAGCAATCTTTCAATAATTTACTCAATGTCTGTACATTATCTCAATTCAAAGATTGGAACACTTTGAAGTAGTTGACCTTGTCATAAATTTCATTACCAGCGTGAGTTCTAGAGGTGTTGTTATTTGGATTAAAAAAAATAGATATATTTGAGCCTGATTTTGATTTATGTATCCAGTCGCTTATGATATGATTTTTATTGTGCCAAGTTCTAATGTTCTCCTTTCAAACTATTGAGATTGGATTTCAAATAACAGCATGCTCCTTTTCCCTATTATATTGAGTTCAATAGGTCATCAATTTTTACTGAGCCTTTGCTTATGCTTCTTCATTCCCTGCATTCAATTTTTTGCATATGACACTCTCTTTTCTGTAACAGAGGACAGCATGGCTGGGAGCTTTTTACATGTGTATACCAACAGGTATCGCAGTTGGATACGTTTATGGCGGACTGGTAAGCTCTTTCTTAATAACTGCCTGGCAACAGATCTCTCTAATTTCCGATGATTAGTTCTTGCTTAACCAAGCTTTTAATGTTGATTCTATTTTCCCATTTGAACAAAGTGTTGCTTTACCTCTCATTTATTTAGTCTTTCACTGTTAGTTGAATTCCATTTTAAATACACCTCCTTGTGCTTGATTATAGATTAGTAACTTTGGTTGGCGCTGGGCATTCTGGGTGGAGGCACTTTTGATGCTCCCCTTTGCTATTTTAGGCTTTGTGATGAAACCTTTGCAATTGAAAGGTCAGGACTATACTATTGCTCTGCTTCATTCATTTTTATCTGCATATTGCTAATGCCTATTTCATTCAGGTTTCGCTCCTGCTGGAACTAGAAAAGCATTGACAGCAGTGGACAACGCATCAGATGATCAAGGTACTGGATATTACTGATTAAACATTAATTTAAATTGTTTAGACGCACTTTATTAGTTTTTTCTGCCAACTTCAAATATTCAGAATAGTGTCTGAATTCTGGGTCAATAAACTCTGCTCCCTAAATTTTAATGCCATTGTATATGCATAAATTGCCTGATAACTCTGAGGTGAGTATTTTGAGGGACTAGTGATGAGTGTGGTTTAGTTAAAGTCATTCAATAGTATCTTCATTCTGTTTTGTTGTTCTATATGAATGTTTTTATAGTTTTCATAATTTGATTCACTTTATGGAATGTTTTTGAAGGTGGTGAGCTTTCCATGAGGGAAGGGGTTGCAGAAGGATGTGCAAACCCTTTGAGGTGAGGAGTTACCTGAGCTGACATTTTCAGATTTTCTCACTAGTGTAGGAAGGCTGGTTTTTGGCTAGAAAAATTGCTCCATAAAATTTGTTCCCCGTTAAGTAGATGATTTAGAGGATAGAAAGTTATCATAGAGCTTAAACAGATCTCTTCATGATGAATGTTATATATTTCAGGTTGGGAGCTTTTGCAGTATTTGCCAGAGATATGAAAGTCCTGTTGCTTGAGAAGGTTTATGTGGTGAATGTTCTTGGTAAATATTTCCTTCTGCTACAGCAACAAACTTATAAAATAGTTATTTTCTAGATCACTACTTTGTAATGTGACTTATGAGTGTATGATATACCCCTCCGTCCCACAATAACTTTCACATGTAGGTGGGCACACATATTAAGAAAGTGCAAAAATGAGTAGAGTTTTGAGGGGTAATTGTGTAAACCTTTAGGAATAAAGCAAATATTAGAGTTGACTTGTGTGTATGTGTGGGCCTAAAAGTAATGACATTTTGTGTAAAATTGTGGATATTGTGAGGGTGGAGTTTATAAAGGGTTTTCCATTTTAAGGGTGTGAAAGTTATTGTGGGACAGAGGGAGTACTACTTTCACCATGGATGTTTAATTACTTTCATGAAAAGCAACATGGATAGTGATTACCAACCCACTATCACTTGCTTTCACTAAACACATGCATCTTTGCCACTATAGTTCATCCTTATAACTTTATTTCCCTTTTAATGTCTATGACAGGTTATATTGCATATAATTTCGTCATAGGTGCCTATTCGTATTGGGGGCCTAAGGCGGGCTATAGTATATACCACATGGTAAGCTCCTCATGCACCTTAGAATGGAAGTGTCAAGAGTTCTTTTTATCCTTTCCTTATATGTATAATAGAATATCTAAACTTGTCCTGTATAAATTGTATCTCTTTCTTCTAGTGTTAAAAATCGATATTTCTTTTGCCCAGAGCAATGCAGACTATATGTTTGGAGGTGTAACAGCAGTCTGTGGAATAGTGGGCTCAATAACAGGGGGTGTTGTTCTTGATCGTATGACTTCCACACTACCTAATGCTTTTAAGGTGAAGCCTGCACTACGAAATTGTACATATCAGTTCTTTTATAATCCAAATTCAAATCATACTGAATTCTATTCACTTTGGATTCAGCCTGAAGCATTGTCTGATCACATAATATTCCTATTTATACTCTTTTTTTTTTTTTTTGACATAATATTCTTATTTATACTCTAGTTCAGTCTAAATGGTGTGCTTTCATTCATCCACAAATTGTTCTAACTTCTAACTACTATTTACACAGCTTCTATCATTTGCAACACTTGCTGGAGCAGTATTTTGCTTTGCTGCCTTTTGCTTTCATAACATGTATGTTTATCTGGCTCTTTTTGCAATTGGAGAGCTGCTTGTATTTGCTACCCAGGTACTATTTTTCCCATTTATCTTATTTCTGTTCATTTTGTATCTTTCCCATTCAGCTTATTGATCATTTATTCACTTTTTTTTTTCTTTTTCAAGTAAATGTTTGTTTGCTGTTGCATCTGCATTTTTTAGTTAAATATTGTAAATTCGACCTTGCATTATGTTCTTATTTGTGACCTTGCAGGCTCCGGTAAATTTTGTTTGTCTGCATTCTGTGAAGCCTAGTCTCAGACCATTATCCATGGCAATGTCTACCGTAGCAATTCACATATTTGGTGATGTGCCATCATCTCCCCTTGTCGGGCTCCTACAGGTTTGCCTTCTAAGTTCTAATATCTGCATTTGAAAATATATTCTCCTAGAGTGGACTAGTCTCTCTCTCAGTGCTCGAACCTAATACAAGTTGAACTATCTAATGTCACATTTGTTATATACTTGAATTCCACATTGTGCTTGCAACACATTACCTTCTAATTGTTGTAAGAAAGCATTTGAAAAGTGGCACATGCACTGACTAGTGAGTGATAAATTTATGTGGAATAGAAAATGATTATATTTGATATGTTGACCTTGAAGTGTTGAAAATGCTCACTTGGATTATATGTGCGAGAAAATGCTCACCTTGAAGTCGAGAAAATGTCCACTTGCTATTTGTGCAACCATAACTTAAGACTGTAATGTTGCTTTTGTATCTAACTCAACATAAACAATACATGGATGGAATTATATGTCCTTATATTTTACGGTATTATACTAAAATAAAAACATTGCTTTCTGCAGGATCGCATTAACAATTGGAGGGCCACTGCTCTTATTTTAACATCTATTCTATTTGTGGCTGCTGGAATATGGTTCATAGGTAAAAAATCCTGCTGTAATTAGTTTATCTATGTGGAATTCGTTTATGTTGTAGTATCACATGGAATACACATGTTTTGATCCTCTCTCACTCGTGTATTCTGCAGGCATTTTCTTACATTGTGTGGACCGATATGATGAAGACAGTGAGCATTCTGGTCCTGTTGACAAGTCTAATTCAACTCCGTTGCTCGTAGAAAAAGCCACAGGAACTGCCTAGTTTATCGGCAACCACGAAGTGTTGCACCAAGTTACTAGTTTTAACTCATCAGCGGTGTTGCTTTTTACACGCGATTATGTACATTCTTTTTTTCGATTCTCATGATGTAAATAATTGACCTTCATATTTCTCCTTGGACCCGAATTTGTCCATAGGATTTTTTGGTAAAACAAATCGTACTGGTATCATCCCTGAATATTTTGATGGCAATGGAGTTTTACTATCATCCCTGAATATTTTGATGGCAATGGAGCTTTACTCATTGAAGTTCTGTGTTACCCAATTTTATCTCTACAGTATAAATGATTTTCTATGATCTTCAGAGAATTGTATTTTACTTTAAACTTAAAAATTACTCCACTAAATGATTTCTTTTTTTGATGGCCCATCCCTTTTTTCCTCTTCTCATGACTCGCAGAACCTAAGGCCTAGGTAGTGGTCCATTTTTTCCTCTTCCCATGACTCGCAGAATTTTCCTCTTCCCATGACTCGCAGAACCTAAGGTCTAGGTAGTGATGCTCTAACCACTTGAGCTATCCGATTTTGTCCCACTAAATGATTTCTATTGTCATGTAAAAGTAACTCTAATATATTCAGTTCATGAAACATTTCGACCGTTAAAGACGTAGCATTAGTATAGTTCGATATTAAATTTGAAATTTTAATTTTGATCATTGCATTTATACCTGTAGATTTAAAAAAGTGTCCTAAAATATTTTAAAATAAATTTTGTTAGAAAATCTCAAGAAAAATAATCAAAATCATTTGGCTTTTCATTTTTGTGTATTGTTGCACTATATACTTACTACTTACAGTTTTTAAAATTCCCAATTACTTAAAGCTTAAACACAGTGAATTATAATAAAATAGATAAATAAAAAAAAACCATATACAAAACTCCTTCAGTAAAATCTTTTTACTACGTTTTATATTAATTTTGGTAGGGGATGTAAAAAATGTAGAGAAGAATATCTGTATTAAAAAATAAAAATAGAATGGAAACGAGACGTGGCATGAGTAAGACTTACGTGGATGTTATAATCTGCAGAGAGAGAATAAAAAAAATATTTAGAGGCATTGAATTGTTGGTTTTGTAATACCAGTTTTTTGTTGTTATTTAAGGTGGCATGTGTGAGTGGATGTGATGGTTGTCAATTATGTTAATGAGGAGCATATTGTTTGAGGGGCCATAAACCAGAGCGCCCACTGTTTGTCGAAATCCACTCTCTACCCCTCCTCCACAATTCAATCCATAAATCTCTCTCTTCCCCTTCATTCCTACTATTCTCTTCTCTCACACAATCCCATATTTTCTGCCATTTCTGTTTGTTCCATCATCATCATCATCATATAATGGCACCCACAGCAGCTATGCTCATACTATGCCACCACACCAGAACAGTATCGCAGCAGGCGTCTCACTCGTCAAAATCCACGCCCGTTTTCGTACCAAATTGGGTTTCCCATTTGTTCCGACAAAACCCCAATAAGGAACCACAATCCATTATGCCCACTTCTTCCTCAGCCTCGCCACAGCAGCAGCAGATCAGACAATGATCATCAATCATGTGTAAACTTGTAATTGTAAATATTTGTGTTTGTATTTCTTCTCTTTCTTTTGTATTGTACATACATCATGTATCATTTCCGCAATTAATATCAAACTTACGTTCATTGCTTTGCTTTCACCACATAAATTTTCCTATCAGATGTTACATAGATGCATAAAATGAAAAATAGCAATGAAAAGACGAGACGAGGTGGTGGGAAATTAAACATAAAAACCTTCTTATTCACCAAACTGTTTTCAGGAGCAGTTGCATTGCTGAAATTAATGTTAAGAGTTTGGATTCAATTTCGACAAATAATAAACATCAAAAGTCGAGCGATTTTTCCACGAAGTGTACAAACTAAACTGGCATTTAGACGAGAGAAAGTTCACCAGAAGGAATAGATCTTTTCACAAGTTTCGCCCACGCCTCGTTTGTCTCATTGATCACCTTCAGAGCATAATCCTGTTGTTGATGGAATTTACGACAAACGAAAAAAACAACTCCCACATTAAACTCCGTAAACAGCTAAATTTACAACAACCAAAACAGCTATTTTCCGTTATAGTTGGCAATCAAGAAGTTACCTTATTTGCTGGCTTGTTGCCAAGACCAAACCTGTTGGCAGGTTTTCCATCAGGAATCTTGTAGTCTCTAAACCAGTCCCTGATTGCAGTAAGAGTTCCCTGTAGTCATAAGTCAGTAAATCAGTTTTTCACCCTTTTTTTTTTTTATCTTCGATAGATTACGTCTAACAAATCGACGAATTTCCAAAGACCAAGCTACAACAAGTTAATTTCATTCCCCTAAATGACGGGCGCAGTAAAGATGGACCTAGAATGATCCGTTATACCGTCATAGCACCATCCTCGATTGTAAAGTACAATTGTGTCCTTATTTCGAAGGTTTCTTGCAAGAGGGTGATAATTAAGGCACAACTTGAGGAAGAGGGGAAAGTATCTAGTCACCATTTAAACTAATGCAGCTAGCTTAGCTATGTTATTGAGCAGTAAGATAATGTAGCAGACTTGTGAAATTGAAGTATTCATACCGGAAAGTGCTTTTCTACATCGTCAACATCGTTAACAAGGGAAGCTCTTGGATCATCCAATGAAATTGCAACTATTTTCCAGTCGAGTTCTCCCTCATCAATCATCGCCAAAGCACCCAAGGGCTTCACTTTCAACACTTCCCCAATTTTACCTTGCCTGTCCCCGATCTCAACAACATCAACTACAAGACAAAAGTTGTGCCAACAATTAAAATTAAATGCCATGATTAGTTTACCTTTTGTTTTCATCGTAAGATGTTTACTTGAAACCAGATGTTAAAAGGACGCACTATACCTGGATCGTTGTCTCCGAATGCCCCCTCAACTTCAGCATTTGCTAATGACGGGTCTTCCCATGTTTGAGGAAGCAATCCATAGTTCCAGTTAATGTTGTATCTACATAAGAATGAAATGATGGGTGGTTCAGAAGGATAAAAACGAATTAAGAAAAACAAACATTAGGCAAAGAAAGCAATAAGTGTAACTAGATAAATCTTGCAAGAGAAAACGACTCCAAAAAACTCAAGGAACGCGTGCAACTCCACCTTTAGAGTCGAATGTCTAATGATCAGTAACAATTATGCATTTTAACTAAACCACCAATGCCAAGATATTCTAGCAGACTGAGACTCTCATGATTTTAATATCTCAAAATTGTGAACCAACCTCAAAATGGCCAGACGTACCTTTCGAACAACTAGGGCAAAGAAGGAGCAACGCATAAAACTTGAAGAAAAAACAAAAAAATGCAGTAACAAAACGTAAAAGAAATGCATGAAGGATTAAGAGAGCAGAGTGGAATAATCTTACGGATAGTATCGAAGCTTTCCCTTCTTCGTATCTTGCTTAATGGGAGTATACACCTCATCTGTAGCAACCTCCATCTTTGCACTCGATTCCTTAGGAATCTCAACAACAAAATTGAATACACCATCACCCAAGTGAAGTGGTATATCGTGCCAAGGGGAAATCTGCATACCAAGTATCACATTGCTTTAAATAAGCACACAAATATGCATATCAACATCTTGGTAAAAAAACACGAAGCTCAGTTATTTACATCACTAATTTCTGCAAAATATAAAGACATGTGAACTATTTCTTTTTCTTCTCAATTTTGCCACAAGTTACTAATTTGATCTAGTTTCTCACTCTCGTTGGAAAAGTCTCATTCATTGTAAACCATTCTCAGATTTCCCATTCACCAATATATATATGACAGGAAACATACATCTGTAATTCAAAGCTCTGTTTTCTTACAACAAAAATATGATTCTTTGTTTTTCTTGCTCGTATGAATGCACTATGATATTTAAACTAGAATACTATTAGCAATCGAGAAAACATAAACCTAAAATTAGCAGAGAAGTTGCATTGTCCAGTACTATAAACAACGAACTTGAACACCAAAAAAAAAATCTAATTAACAATTAAAAACCACAAATACATCAAATTTCAAATCGAATTAAAATGACTAACCAAAAAAAAAGCACAGCATAGCTACAGGATTTCATTGATTTTCCATACCTTTTTCCCAGAATTATCGAGAAAGAAGACACGATAATCAAGGGTTTCTGGCTGGCCCTCTTCCTTGGTTTGAAGTTGGGGATTGTAAATAGCTTGGCAAGTGAGACGCCTTTTGTGAGTCAAGAATCTGGAGTTGTTGAAGCAAAGATGAAGGCTTTGAGTTTTACCCTTTAATGGGGTTTTGAAAAGCAGAGCGCCGGAGACGGTGCTACTCGCCGATGCTATCACTCTTGTGGCCGCCATTTTCGTTTGGTGAGAGAGAAGAGAGAGGAGGCTCTGTGGACTGTGTTTGGATTGTTTAATCACCCACTCCAAATGGTGACCTCTGGTTGGTAGCTGCCTTTTCCGCTGTGTAATTTATACCCTTTGCGTTGCAAAATTATTAACAAAGTAGAAGAATACTAATAGGGCTTTCAAGTGTAATTTGGTAAATTTATGATTTTTTTTGTTGGTTTGCTATGGACTCGAGTGCATGTTGTGCACACTAGTCCATGCATTTTTCAGTTTACTCACTTAAACTTTTTGATAAATAATGTTGCACTTTTCAATTATTAAACTGTATAATAATATTTTTAGTAATTTTTAGTAATAATTGAAAAGTGCAACACCATCTATCAAAAAGTGTAAGTCATTAAAGTGAAAAGTGCACATGGACTAGGGTGCACAGCATGCACTCGAGTACATACTAGACTTTATCTTTTTTTTTTTAAATGTACTCTTGGAGCATTACAATAATTACTAGGTAGGGATAGTGATGAATTGAATTGAGATTGAAAAAAGTGAATTAGAGTAATCACAATAATAATTGTGTTTGGATAAAAATTTAAAAGTAGGGATAAATATAGTTTTAAATCAAATCAAAAGTGAAAAGTATGAGTATTTTATAAGTGGATATAAAAATATTAGAAAAGAGAATGAGTATTTGAAATAAAAGAGAAAAGTAGAAGATAAAATAAACATGAAAGAAAAGTACAAAAGAGAATTAGATTAAAAAAAAAATGATCATATGATTGTATAAAAATATGAATGATATTTGTATTTAAATTGAAAGAAATTGAATTAGGAATGACCTATCCAAATTCAGATTGTCCAATCTTAAACCAAACACTACCTTATAGTATACTTATTTTGAAATATATATATATATATACTCCCTCCGTCCCGCAATTATTTGCACACTTTCCTTAACTTGCGTCCCAACATTATTTGCACACTCAAAAAAGTTACATAATTTTTATCCTTATAACATTCATCTAATTTCAAAAATATCACTCTATTTGGGCCCACAATTTAACCCAATTTATAACTTTAGTCAAATCTCATTCACTTTAGTCAATGAATTACCAATAATACCCCTCATTTATTCATCCATACACATCACTATATTCTATTTTCTTAATTTTCGTGTCGGTCAAACCATGCACAAAATTTATTTGTAAAATTTATTTTTTAGAATTTATATATATTTTTGGGGGTAGAATTTTAAAATAGAACACAGTTAAATTTCAAAATATAAAATCCGAATTTTATATCTAAGACAAACCTATGTGTAGTTGTCAAAAATGGTAATCACGTCCCAAATAGGAACCTGTCAAAAAATAAAATAAAAAAATAACAAAAATAACAAACAGAATTTTCCTGAAAAGAGAAATAATAAAACATGAAAACTGTGTAGTAGTCCACCTTCCCCACCGCAGTCACAAAGTTTGACAATTTTATTATCAAACCCTAAACCCCAATTCTGATAGATTCATCAATAATTTGATGTACTGAAGAAACAAGAACTTATTCGTCGAGCGAATCTCAAATGGCTTCTTCTGAAATCGAAATTGTTACGGACTCCAAGCCCTCCTCCAATGGAAACCCTAACGAAGTCCAAATTGTAGACCTTTACTCCGCTTCAACCTATGGTGACTTCGACAAGCTCCGGAAGTTCGTCGAAATCGACGGCGTTTCCGTCTCCCAGCCCGACGGCAACGGTTACTACCCCCTCCAGTGGGCTACCCTCAACAATTTTGCCGACATTGCTCAATATATCATTGAAGTAAATTTTTAATATACTCAACTCTTGTTCGGTGTTAAATCAGTGATTCTGTTTTGGTTTTCGCTCAATTGGAAATTTTATGCTGTATTTTTGGTTATGGAAGAGAGGCGGAGACGTGAATGCAACGGATAATACGGGACAGACAGCCTTGCATTGGGCGGCAGTTCGAGGTTCTATTGCAGCTGCAGAAGTCTTGTTGCAGAATGGGGCGCGTGTGGAGGCTGCTGACATTAATGGTTACCGGGTAATTTAAGACACTGCTATCGCTCATATGTTTGCAATATCAGTTTGTGATTGTTCCTGGAGAATACTGTGATACTGTCAGTGCAGTTGTCTATGTAGCTCATTGCAGCCTCGGAATACTGTGGTTGAGCACAATGGCTTACATTTGACGGAATTGATTTTCTTTCACTAATTGCTGCATACATTTTAAAATCTAAAAGGTATTTTTCTATGGCAGGCGGTCCATGTTGCTGCTCAATATGGACAAACCTCATTCTTGAATTACATTATAGCCAGATATCATGCCGATTTCGATGTACCTGACAATGATGGAAGGACTCCTTTACTCTGGTATGTAAACGGCCCAATTACTATATATATTTTATATAGACTAATTCTTACTTGAAAGGCTTACCCCAGGGATACGTCTTCAACTTAAATTCCCTGTGATGATTCCAATGTGGTAGACTGCTTTGGAAGATATTTCATGGAATCTTTGATTTTACAGTTCTTTTTAGTGCAAATTCATAATTTACTGCTTTAGAACTATTCCAAATAAACCTATGTGATGCTTTTCAGGAACATAGGCTTTGCTAACAACAACTTGGATCTGTTATTTTACTTTTTGATTCTTTGATTTTCCCATTCCCTTTGGTTTGGAGAGTAATTATAGCTAGTCTTTTCATAAATCATACAAATATCCTATAGTTGGTCTTGAAGTGGTTTTTAATGGGAAAATTTACTTGTGACCCTCTTAATGCGATCTTAATATAATTTTTCACTAATGAGAAGGAGGATAAATTACATGGTAAATAACTAAATTGGCACTCTGCTTGCAACAGATACATCAATGTGATGATCTGATTATTATCGGTTTCCTTTTTGTACGCCCTTGTAGTTGGGTCTGGTTTAGCTTGTAAATGCTTGTTCTTGTGGATCTTGAGTATCCACCAATCAAGAACAACACGTCTGTGATGAACTTTCAGTCTAAAACATGCTTCCTTTGAATGTTTTTGTTTACTTATTAAAATAAAGGTAAAAAAGTAGATATTTTTTTTTAAAAAATTGACTGTGTATTCTATGTTTCTGACATGACCTTCAATGTAATTTTTTAGTTTTTTTTTTTAAATTATGTTTGTCTCACAATGTCTGGCTATGTTTTTTTTTATATTAGTATGCATTATTTGAGTTAAATAAATGCCTTTATCCCTCTTGCTTCTAAACAGGGCTGCATATAAAGGATTTGCTGATACTATTAGATTGCTTTTGTTTAGAGATGCTTCCCAAGGAAGACAGGATAAAGAAGGTATGTTTGTGTATTATTTTATGGTTAAGAACTATATGAACTACATATAACATAAACAGATAACAATATTAACGCCCACTGCTTATTGAATAGAAGAACGACCCAACCCATGAAAGTTAGTTGTTTTTCAATTTTGAATTGCCTTGCAAGTTGTACGCTTACATATGCTATATGGATTGGATGGGAAATATATTTTTTGTTATGAATCAATTTGTTTTTATCCTTATAGTATAGCATTTTAGGGTGTTTCAGATTTGTTAAATTCATATATCATGGAGACATGGAGAAATTGATCAGCTGATGTTGTTGTCTTGTTTTATATTTATGCTTATATTAGGACATTCTTTAATGTGGACGGCCAAAAGAGTAGCTTTTCCTTCATTTGGATCTCGACTCTCGAGGATAATGTTGAAGGAATATTTTGATATTATATTTTATTGTAAAATGTTCATAATTGTGAGATAAATTTGCAAGTTGTTACTTGTTAGATCTAATATTTTCTTTTCATGATTGCCTGTAAGTATCTAAATATTCACTTAATTTTGTGGAAAGGAAAAATACACTGAAAATCACTATTTAATTGTCTTTTTCTTTATCCATTTTGTTCACGAAAGGTTCAATTAATATTGATCTTATTAAAAAAAATCAGAATCTCTCTCTCTCTCTCTCTCTCTCTCTTTCTCTAACACACACACACACACACAACCTCTATCTATGATGGTTCCAGTTGTGGATGCTTGGTTGGGTTTGGGAAGTTGGTAAGAAAATAAGTGAATGTCGAGGACATAGTGCTATATAGGCTTCGCGATTCACAATCAGACGCCTTCATGTTCTTGGTTGACTATTTGTCCAGTATATTAATCATCAATTTATTCTGATAGGAACTTATCGTAAAATTCCTAATGATATATATCCATTTTCTGATCTTACTTGGTTGCTAATACCTCAGTTATTTTTGTTATCTAGTGTACATTTTGATTGATGTTTATTACTTTCTGGCTAGGCTGTACACCTTTGCATTGGGCTGCGTTGAGAGGAAATGTGGAGGCATGCAGTGTGCTTATACATGCAGGGTCTAAGAAGGAATTAGTGGTAAAAGATAAAGCAGGAAAAACTCCTGTGGAGCTTGCTTCTGATAAAGGTCATCGGCATATCACTCTTTTACTTGTATGTAACTTTATCGGTAATTATCATTTCAAGATAATTTTTTTATTGCATCAATAGTGGGCACAATTGTAATATTACGTTTTAGACTTTCTGATTTTCTAAAGTCTTATTGTGTTATCAAAATAAAGATATGCTAGGACAGTTTCAGTAAGCTCAGATCTTTGAGGGAAAACTGTAACCTCATTAGTGGCAATTAGATCACATTCATTTGCCAATCCTCCTGTGATCACTTTGTTTGTTTCTTCCATTTTATTCTGATAATTCCTTGTAAGACTTAGTTATGATATCATCAGGATGACATTGAGTGATCTGATCCAATGCAGTCAAATGCATTAGGCGCACAGAACAAGCATTGGATACACAAGATTTTCTCTAGACATGACGGAAAAGTTGGATATGCCCCAGTTCTTTTCTCATTAGTGGTTATTAATATGATTCTCTTTGCTAGCTGTGTTATTTTGGGTAAGTTGTGATGTTTTTCTTATTGTTAGTGGGTGGCCTTTTTACCTAGCTAATTATTGTTCTTTACTGTGCTAGCTCCTAACCTAACAAAGATTACTGCAATTGTTGGACTTTGGGGATGGTCCGGCATATCTCTGGGAGTTGGCTCTTTAATCATGTTTGGCCGCTGCAGTAGGTAGACTTCTACTGTCTTGCAACATAATGTGTAATTAATTTTGGAAAGCCTCATACATATTTTGTTATATTTGAAGTGAGCTATATAGATTACCATAAGCACAAGTGTCAAAGTTATATTAGAGGAAGACTCTGAAGGCAGATAGAATGCTTTTGTTATATATCATGATCTTTTTTTTAACTTTATTGTAAATTCTAATTGTCAGGTCAAACAAAAGAAAACATGTTTTCTTAGCTATAGTTTTATACTTTTATTTTTCCTCATGTTCGTCAAAACAGCCTCTCCTTGTCCTTTGGCAAAAGCTTTTAACTGGCAGTTGGTGATTATGTCTTTCATTCTACTGCAGTGCAGATCCAGGTTATATAAATGTTAGGGAGAGCCATTCTGATGCTGAGGTACCTATCTCTTTTCTACTAGTTGTGTACGGCCTGATTTTTAAGGTTGATTTACCCTAGTCATATGACAGCTTCTTTCATTTTTAAACTGTATAACAGTTTATATCGTGCAGGATCCTTTACTGAATATTGATTTGAGTAGCAATCCTACTTGGACTGGAAATTGGTCTCAACTTTGCCCTACCTGCAAGGTTCCTCTTTGATATTTTGTTTTCAAATGTCAATAATAAATAATTGAATAACAGAAGATCAGTGTGATGAATTCTGTGATGCATAGTTTCTTCATTGTTTTGATCTTTTGGTTTTGAGTCTTTGCTCTTCTGACTATTGCTATATGTGCCCTCCAGATAATAAGACCTGTTCGCTCTAAGCATTGTGCTGTATGTAATCGCTGTGTGGAGCAGTTTGACCACCACTGCCCTTGGATCTCAAATTGTGTTGGGAAGGTACAGCTTCTTTAATTTGTGTTGTTGGATATCTGCCTTCTTCGCATGCAATTATATGTGGCAATTTTGTGCCTTGCTGCCTTTGGCTTCTTTAGATGCCAAGTTTAGTCAAGGTACCTGATGTAGTCAAAAGTTAGTAGATTTAGTTCTGCAAAGAGAACTTTCAGCTATAATTTATTTTTGTAATATTTATTTCATAATTTTCCCCGTTTAAATAGATATAATATTACTTTCGTCAGCATTCTGGAATCTGCTCTTTATCCAATGCCTACTCTGGAAGCTATGCTAGGCGTTCAATGTATTAGATGAATGTTCTCATGCAAAATGCTGTCATATTTCAGAAGTGTATCTTTGTTAATTTGCTCTATTTCTAAAATTGCAAAAAAAAAAAAAAAAAAGTTGGCAGCTTGTTCACCCTGTAGGTGGTGTGTGAATGCTTAGGATGTGTTTACTTGTTATGATAAACTCCGACAAAACTATCCAGCTTTATCACTTCCTTACTGTGATGGATCTAAAAGGGCCAAAAATCCATCTGAACCGAGATTATTTTCAAAATTTAAATTGCTACTATAAGTTATCCCTCCCTCACCTCTGGATAAAACTATCAGCTGGATTCTAAAGGTCAATTAGCCCATTGTCCTCACTATTAGTTTGTGAAGATGATGAACCCTAAGGGCAATTTTGAAAATTTAGCAGTTATCCCCTCCCATATCTTTCCAAGTGTACACTGATCAGTGATTTGATATCCTAAAATAAATTTTCGCAATCCCATTTATAATCCAATCCCTTCCAATCCTTTTCATTCCAAGTAAACTTTGAGCACAAAAAAGAATTTTCATAATCAGCATGTCGTAACTCTTAATTTACAATACCTTCTTGCGTAAAAAATGACTGGGAGAGTATTGGAGTCCATTACTTGGAAATCTGATTGAACATTTTTAATGCCTCAGTATGCACTACCGTAAATTAAAGATGAGGGATACGCCAAACAACTTGATCCTATATGAATTGTAATCTTCATTCTCTCATCCTACTCAAAGTTAATTATACACTGATAATTATATGACTTGTAGTCGGAGTTCTACAGTTAATTATTGAAATGTCATTGGGCAGTTGAAGTTTGCATCTTTTGTTTATATTTGGCAAAAATTATATAGTTCCATTGTCTCTGTCCATCCCCTTGTTGCTCACACATGCATATCACCAGTGTAAAATTATGTTGTACCGATATATATTAATAATACTCAAACCAGTATATCTCACTCTTTTGGATGCATGAATTTCTCATGGCTGATTTTCTTTAGCTTAGATTTATTTCATTCTTGATTGCATTTGATTTAATAATATGCAGAGGAATAAGCGGGACTTTATTGTTTTTCTCTGCTTGGGGACTTCAACAGCAACGGTTGGTGGGGCTGTCACTCTACAAAGTATGTTGGAGCAGATGCACTTCTGTAACTGTTTGTTTTAAAGATAGAGTTGGCACACAGTCCATAAAGTTTCAATGAAATCTTAACTCAGTCCCAGAATTTCAGTTTTATAAATAACTGCCAGTGAATGTTGATTTTGTGTCAAATTAGGTCTCTTTATTCTTTAGTTGATTTTTTTTAAAGAATAATTATGAACCGAGAACTTTAAGTCCATAATAACTAACACATTAAGCATGTTCAGATATTTTCTTGCTGCAATGTCTTCAGGTCCCTAAGAAATGACTTAAAATTATTTTTCCATCATTATTATACTTATTATTGAAATCACTTATAATCATTTGCTCTAAACCCTTGCTTTAATGCGCTCACCTACATCTATATGCAACCTTAAGGAACTGATCAATCACTCATTAGTAGTGATTTGGCAAAGTAAGGACATTTGGAAATACGAAGAATTTTTTAGGAAGGTTAATGGAAGGCATAGGAAGATCACTTAACTAGGAGAATAAGTATCTGTCTAGGTGATCCCTCAAGTATTGGAATGAGCTTTAATGATGATGATGTTCAAAATTCTATGCTTCTTCCTTGGCTTTGGACTCTCTTCGTTTTCATTGACTAGATAAAGTGATAGCTTATGTTATTCGCCAGGGATTTGGACATCTTTACCGCCCGTGCCAACTGGAGAAACCTGGATGCATTATGTGATTTTAAATTATCCTGGAATAGTAGCTTTCCTGGTTATGGATGCAGTTATCTTCATTGCTGCAGCAACTTTATTGTCAGTGCAGGCGACTCAGGTGAAGTTCAGTTGCCTTAAATTATATTTTCATTTCATTCCATGTATCTTTTCAGTGTATTTGTTGTTTCTTTTTCAGTGCATTTGAACGAATTAGGAAGTTTGTTTAAAATATAAGGTTTAAAACATGCAGATAATCCGGATTTACTCGTGGATATTTTTGTTTAGAGCAAAAACTTCTAGCCATATAAAATACATAAAATGGGACATATCCTTTGTATGAAAGACAAATTCTGTCTCTCCATGCACTCAAGGTTTACGCCCATGCATCTGGAGACATGCAGAAGCCTGAGATAGTGGATTTCTTGAGCATTTGAAGCTCGATAGCCTCACATGCTGTAGACATCCCATCGCCTCGAGCTTTTTTGCATGTGTCACGACACATGAAGAGAGATGAACTTGTGTCACTGAAGGGTAATTCAGTCTTTTAAAGGGGTAAAATGACAAGATTTTTTTTTTAAATCTTGAAGCAGGAGAGGGGTGTGCCTTTTTGCCTATTGTTAGATAGCACATGGCCTTCACATTATATGGAGTATATCAGTTACTAGTAAGAACTAAGAATAGCTTTTGTATATGCAGATTGCTAAAAATATCACCACAAATGAAGTGGCAAATGCAATACGTTATGGATATCTTCGTGGGCCAGACGGGCGATTTAGAAACCCGTATAATCACGGATGTTGGAAGAACTGCTCTGATTTCATAGTACAGGGGCATACAGACGATGATGAGATTGCTTGGCCTCCTCTGCAGCAGGTTTCCAGGTAGTATATATGTATGGTAGCTGCTGATACGGAAGCCCTCGGATAAGGGATTCTTGTTACATAATAGCCACACAGGATACCTTCTTATATACCAATGTTGCTGATTCTTCCCTGTTGTATAATGTAATACTATTATTACACATGAATGACATCTTCCATGTTTGTGATGATGGAGGTTCTCATATGAATATATGTATTTCTTCTGCTCCATGACACACTATTGATGAAATCTTTGAGCTCAATTTATACAAATACTTCCACTAATCGTTTCATCTGTTGGCCTTGCTTATTTTGAATTCCTTTGTTGAATAGCTGATAAAATATGAGCAATGTGAGTAAACTCGTTCAATTCAGATTGAAATACTTGGATTGGTTTGAAATTTCATTGCAGCTAACTTGTTGATGAACTTGGTTTTTACTGAACTTGAAATTGTTAACTTATAATTAGAGCATCTTTTTTTGAGTGATTCTGATCAAACTTGGAATTCATGTGATCGAATCATTTGAATATTTGTACCTGATTCCCTACGCAAACTGAATTCTTCAATCCAAGTATTTTCCAGTGACACAATGATAAATACATGATAGTTGACAGATTTATTTCGGTCCAGATATATCTTCATCGTTACAAGCAATATTGCCCGTTTTGACATTGAATTAATAATTATTGGACAAAAAGGGAATCTCATGGAGGGAAATACACACAAATATGTAGGGAAGAGATAATCAGGTCTCGTGAATTCCGCTAGGCCATGTCTGATTCTTCACAGGTTTCAGAATCTGTTCGATTTCAGATACCGTTTGCTCATCCTTTCCAGCAATCGAAAGTTCTACTGCAGCAGCTACATTTTCCTCCACCTGATTTTGCAGTAAGTTAGTGAGACCTCATTCATTCTTCACAATAAATAACAATGGGCATCTTTACTCATGAGTATATAATGATGAAAAAATTTAGAGGAAGATTTGCCCCTGAGGGGATTATTTGCTTCTGAAAGACAACAAACGTTGAATAGAGTTTATCATGCATAAAATCTTTTGAATCAGGTGTATGTGTCTTCAGAAAAGCATGTAAAGGGAATGGACACAAAAAACAGAGGGGAGATGCATCAAGTCATTCTTCAAAGAGAGTTCGATATTAGTGGAAATGGAAAAACATATATACCTGTTTGACTGAGTTCATCCCGACCAAGATAGTAGAAATATCTTTATTAGACAAGCTGTACTGCAACGCTAACTTTGATATGTTCTTTCCTTTCTCCTTGCAGCTAGCAACAGCAGCTTGACATGCAGCCTAAGAGGAAAACACATTCAATTGATTCACTTGAGTGAAGATTGGTTGGTTATTATATTAAATATTCCATGATTGTTGATCTGGTGTGAATCTTAACATAGCAGTGCAGAAGTTTCCCAAGATAATCAAGATTCAAGCAGTTATTTTAGTCTGAAGCATGGATATAGCAATTGAAATTTTCCTAAAGCATTATCTAACAACATTATTAATTCAGAAATGTAGGAACTAGCCTTAGAGAAGGTAGATTCACCTTGAGTTCATGGGAAGCTGGGTGCCACTCGGGAGGACCAGTTTCGGTAAGAAGTCCCATCGCAAGTGGAGAGGCACTTATAATACCGACACCCTTACTCTTCAAGTAAGGCAGTAGATCCTCCAAAGTGGAATCGTTGATGCTGTAGTGACAATACGACAGGACTACATCAACTGATCCGGGTGGCACTCTATCAAGAACATAAGTGAAAACTCCCAATGGAAGCCCAGTTATACCAATGAATTTCACCTTTCCTGCTTCCTTTAATTTAAGAAGTGCAGGGATTGTCTCTGTCACAATCTGCAAAAGGAATAAACCAAGCAATAAACATTGGAAACAGGGGGTGCATAGATATGATAAGTCAAAGTTCTAGGACTCCTAGTTCTACACGATTCAGTAATATCCAGTCAAGAAATTAATCGTTGGCATTAGAAAAAATCTGAATAGGACCTGATCAAGAGAGCCAAATTCTATATCATGACATTGCAGGATATCTACATAATCGAGCTGCAATCTTTCTAGGCTCTCATCAATGCTTCTTGTCACTCTTTCAGCACTAAAATCAAAACCCTCCTTATATCTTCCGCACTTTGTCGAAACAATGTACTCATTTCTGGGTACTCCCAAAGCCTTCAAAGCTTTCCCCAGCATCTTTTCAGATAATGTTCCTCCATAATACCTAAAACACCCAAAAGGTAATTATTAGGGTAATAAAATTAATCACGCCCACATTTACAAAGATAATTGAATATCCACCAGTAATTGCCTCAAAATCAAATAGGACAACATATAAATATCTAGAAAACATCAGAAATTTAGATAATAGAACAAACAGAAGGGACAATTTGGCAAAAATCGAGAACACGAATTAAGATCTTAGTAACCAATCAAATGAAAATTGAAGTGGGAGGGAGGATGAATTACGGAGATGTGTCAAAGAAATTGATTCCGAGAGAGAAAGCTTGGCGGACGGAGGCGATGGCGTCAGATTCAGGGACGACTCCGAAAACATTACCGAGAGGGGAGGCGCCGAATCCCACGCAGCTCAGCTTAAGCCCCGTATTTCCCAACGGCCGGAGCTCTAGTGGTGTGGCCGCCATTGTCGATTTGGAGAGAGCAGTTACTGGAACGTAATTTCGGGTGCCAACTGTAAACACTCGACAGTGGAAGCAGTTTAATGATGCGTTTGGCAAACGGGGAGGAACCTTTATTACACCTCAACCTTATATTTTGAAATAAGATGATAAATCATTCATTTTAATAAAAGACAAATACATGTTTATATGCAACTGGTACACAACTATGAATGTTATGGGCAAATACAATGTATTTATTAGTTTAAAAACAGTATATTATTAGCTCATATTTTAAAATGCACATTTCTTCGGGCACAAATTTTAATGAATACTGATTAGTTTATTCATAAAGTAGATAAGTTAAGAATATGATGGGTATTGTGAGGGTACATTTATAAATAAAATGATTGTTTATGAATAAAGTGAATGGTAAAGTGGATAAATAAGTGATGGTAAGAGGGTGGAGATAAAGTAGTATGAATAGACTTGTTTCCAAAAAGAGTATAAGTATAATAAAATTGAACAACTAAAAAAGAAAAGTGGGAATAATAAAATTGAATGGAAAAAGTAAATTGTATAGTATTAATTTAAATATTAAATATAAACTTATACAAGGGTCCTAACTAAATAGTGCTCATAAAAAAATGTGCTAAATTTAATGAAAAGTTAAAAAAAAAAAGTATGAATGGATGATTTTACCATTGATGTAATACCAAAAAAAGATGGTAGGTTATAAATTTCAGTAAAGGGTAAAAAGTTACTTTTTTCTCTTCAATTTTTTTTTTTTTTTTTACTTTTTAAAATTTTATTATTTTAACCTCAAATTTAATCCTTTTAATCTCAATTTCAATTATTTTCACCAAATTGAACACATGCTGATAATAGTATAAAAGACCTAACAAAAATTAATGAAATAGATAAAACTGTTAATTCATTTTTAAAAAATTAAGATTAAAAAAAACTAATTAAGCAACATCGAGTTTTGTGTTGTCAATTCGTTATATGAATATTTACAATTAATCATGACCAATTAATGAATTACTGTAATTTATTTTAGTGATATGAACTTTTTTTTTTCGGCTTGAACCTTTTTTTATTAAAATAAAATTACAGCCTTTTAATGTGATGTTTAGCATTAATTTTGCCCTCAGAATATTTTCTTTTTGGGTAAGAATATATCTAGCCCAGTACTAAAATGTCGCTTAGCATTAGCGGGAAACAAATTTTTTACTTCACTGGTCAATAATTTCCCGTTACAGCGCATGTTTCACTTTTTTATGGGTGAGTTTCTATTCATTTTGCGAGAACTATATCATATATGAAATCGTCTAATGATTTTTTTTTATTTTTTATGTTAGTAAATTCAACTAATTCATTAAAGTCAGTTTAAAAATGAAAAAGAAAAGAGCATAGCCTATTACATATTTAGATTATCATACACCAATGCACTTTAAGTGGATCCACCCAATCCGGTGTTTAATTTGGGATTGCAGTGGATTTGGTGGATTGAGTTAATTCGTGTAAGTTAGGTTTGATTAAGGATTGAGAAGTACGAGTAGACATGAAGAGTCATGTTATAATATTTTATTATGGTTAGTTAGTGAAATAATGATGGGATGATAGTGAATGATATATTAATAATTTTATTATTGTTAATTAGTGGGTAGAAAAATAATACTCCCTCTATCACAACTGTTTGCACACTTACCTTATTTGTCCGTCCCACAATTGTTTGGACACCCGTAAAAGGAAACTCTTTCATAAACTTCACCCTCACAATATTCACATATTTACACAAAATGTCATTACTTTTACTCTATTTTCAATCACCTTTTTACTTTATTCATATAACTTTACAAAATTACCCCTCAACACTCCACTCATTACACTTTTTTTTTAAAAAGTGTGTCCATTTTATAGTGCAAACACTTGTGGGTCGGAGGGAGTATGAGAGAAAATGAATGTGTGAAGAAAAAAAAGTAAGATAGAGAAAAAAGTGGGAGAGAGAATGAGTGATTGTAAAGAAAAATAGTGATTTAGTTATTTTGATCGTATAAAAATAGATGTATTAGGTGTATTGTAAAGGTGGATTGATATTTTGATTTCTATTTTACTTGAGAAAGATTGGATTGAGATTGGGACAATCCAAATTCGGATCAACCAATTCCAAAAGATAAAATCCCATATTATCCCTCAATGTCTTCCCCATCTCTCCAAGAATTTTAATCAAATTCTCATCACCTTTTATCTTCAAATTCTCATAATTAATTGGATTGGCGATCTGGAAAGGTAGCACTGTGGCGGTGACGGTCTAGTAGTGTTTTGTTGGTGGTGAAAAACAAGAATTAGAAGAAGTTGGGGATCCAATAGTAACTTTTGAAAATCTCAATTAGGCCTCTGAATTTTTTATGGGCATGATGAATTTTTCGTTTTAAAAATAAGTTGGTCACAACTCACAACTATTTAATCAACCATCATCACCAACTCAAAATCTGTTTTTATACTTCTTCATCACCAACTCAAAATCTTTGCAGTATATGCTTTAACAAACCTAGTGAATTAATTGTTCCACTTATTAAACCACAAATTTGGATTATTAAGTTGGTCACTACAATCAACAATGTTTTAATAATTAATCACAACTCTAACTTTTTTGATCTTGTACTAATTAATTTTTTAGTGATTAGTCATAACTCGTAACCTCATAAGAGTTATTAGCTAACCAACTAACAAGGGTAATTCTTACGGTAATCAAATTTTACAAAATAACTATATAGTCACTTTGTCGAATCGCGCCACGTGGCGTCGTAAACGTCGTAACGACCTGCTACCTGTTATACAAGTTTAAGTTATTTATATTATTTTTTAAATTGTATTTTATTATTTACTATATTACCCTTCTTTTATTTAAATTATTTTTAATATATATATATATATATTAAGTAAAATTACTATTCTACCCTTTCTTTATACAAATATTATTATTTTTAAAATTAAATAAATCAATCCAAAATTTAATTAAATAATAGATTAGTTAAATTAGAAATTATGTTTTTTTCTTCCCCAATTCCAATTAGTCTGGCACGATTCTTAAGAATTTTGAGAATGACCAAATTTAATTTGATTTTTTTTGTTAATAAATTGATTTATTTTTTGTTATTAATTTTATTAATAACATAAGATAAGTATGTAATTTTAACATTACATATTTTAATTAAATTAATAAATATAATAAATTATTTTATTGTATAAGGATAAAAATGTAATTTTACAATAATATATTTTAATTAATTTAATTTAATTTAATAGAAAATACAAATTTATGACACATTACGATACATACGATGAATACATACCGTAAAATATACAAAAGGTAACAGGTCATCAAGTTTAAGCCTTTAGATTAGATTTTTAATGACTTAGATTAAGTGACTACAATAGTCAATACCCTAACTACATGTAGAAAGTCCCAACTAACAATACATAACTCTTTTCTAATTAAATCTTACTTCCTAGTTGATTTTTATTTTTTTTTATGATATTCCCCTTAAATAAGTGTTATAATTAGATAGAGCACATTATGATGCAAAATGTACAGCTTGTTGGGCTTGGGCCCAATTGATGTTTTGGTCCAGGGATAAACCTTTATGCCCAATCCCTTTTGTTTGTCTTAGCTATACAAATACACAAGTGTCTCTCTTCTTTCTCGATAACATTAAATGATAGTGAAAAGAGCGTGTGAGACTTGTGTGGGTAATGTGATGTCTAGTCTTAATCTTTTGATTATTCTATCTACTATCCGTATAGATCGAATACTCAGGTGACATGAGCCTGTTACTGTCGAAATACTCGTCGGAGTTGTTCACCAAAGACGAAGAGAAGATCCAACACAGCTGAATACATAATTTCATTCCAATAATGATGGTGAAATTAATAAATACACAAATTAATATTGAAATTATTGCAGAGTTGGAGGTTACCGTATTTAAAAAACTTGAATTGTGTCCCTTTTTGTTTTTGACATCTTGATCGACTAGGTGCTAGAGAGAAGAGTAGTTCTTTTTCGTATGCTCAGCTCGAAAAGTTGTACGAGCCCTAATAAGGCTCCTCAAGGTCGAGCCCTCTTAGAAGTTAAGCCACCGGGGTCGAGCGTCTAAGCCTAGTTCAATTCATGAATTTTCTAAAGTTTTTAGGCCAATCAGATGTTTTTCGATAAAATTGAACTTGAGTGGGAGCTTAGACACATAACATTAACACGTGTAAATGAAAGATTTATATAATGAAGTAAGCCAATACCATTTTTTTAATTTAATTTCCAAAGTTAAAAATTAAATAGATTTACTACTGAGTTGGTTGAATTTAATTAATCAACAATTACCGTCCCAAATCAAGGAAAATTTTAAAAAAGGACTATAGAAATAATGGCCATTGTTTTTCCTTTTGTGAACCCAAGAAATGACCAGTTATAATAGATCATTTTTCTTTAATATTTAAGCAGTCTATATACAAATCCTTGTTTAATATCGATATAAATGAGGTTGACCTACTCATATGAGTACGTAGATAAGTTCTATCACTTTATTGTATGCATACTTAATTAATTCCATAAATAACCGTTTCTATGAGTACATAGATAAGTTCTTATCAGTTGTGCACATTCTAAAATTACTTTCACATGCACACTAAAAAACAAATCATTCATAAATTTTAATCTTACAATATCTATATTTTTACAATTTTTTTTTTTTGAATCCACACATATATACAATAATACAAATCGACATATTTATTTACTTTATACATACAATTTTACATGGTAAGAAATTGTTAGTTAAACTATGATAATTTCTCCCCCCTAAATTTTTTTTTATGCATTTTAGATAGTTTTTTATTGAGGTAAAGATTCACGTTTAGAGGTGTCAGTCATTTCAGTTCACATACGATGGAGACTTTGAAATATATAAAATAATTAATTGTAGAGACATATTTTTATTTTTGACCTGGCCATATGTTAATTTGAAACAGTAGTAATGCTCTTTCTTAGGGGGTGTTCACTTTGGGCTTTGGGTGGTTTTGAAAATTGGATTTTTGAAATCTCAATGAATAGTAATATGAGTGTTTCTTTTGGGTTTTTGAATAGGGAAGGATTTAACTTTATGTCAAATCAAGTATTGAATGAGTTTGTATTATTATATTATTGTTTGATGAGATTATAATGATTAGTTAAGTGTGTAATGATTAAATGTATTATATTATTGTATTATTATATTATTATTGTATTATTATATTATTGTTGAGAAATAATATAATAATTGGAGTAATATTATATACATATAACTTTATGTCAAATCAATATGTTTGATAGGGGTGGTTTTGAGTGGATTTTGAAAACCGATTTTTAAATCCCGAAGTAAAACAGGTTTTGGATCTTGAAATCCAAAACCTGGTTTTTAAAACCAAAAGTAAACATCCCCTTAATGTTGCAAGAAAGTTGGATTTCGAGGAGATAAGAGTGTGGTTTTTTTTTTTAATAATCAAGAATTTAATTTGCAGGCTTCATTAATCTGAAAAAAATCAACAAACAGATTGAGCAGTGATTAAATATTAGATCTCATAACATATTAATAATGATTTGATATACTCTCTTAAGCAACCGGTGATTGCATATAATTGTCCTTTTCGAAACTAAAACTTGTATACATAAATACATAATTAAGCAAGCAGACAGATAAAATATACTAGTAAATTGTTTATAGATGAAATTAAAAACTTGAGTTCTCTTGGGAGATCATCTCACGTGGATTCAATTTTATTTAATTACAAAAAAAAAAAATTGTTAATTGGTAGGTAGGTATACAATTCTATTCAAAATAAGTGTAATTTTATTTAATTAAGAAAATAATTGATTTTTCATTATACCCTTAATAAATATTATTTTATCTTATTAAAAAACACATTTATTTGAGTATTTTAAATAATTTCAAATGTAAATTAGAAAAAAAAATACAATAAATTAATATACATCGAAAAGTGTAAAACGCCTCCGTCCCACAAAGATAGCTACATATTCCTTTTTTAGATGTCCCAAATTCTACATTTTCTCTTTTATTTTAATATTAGATGCATTATTGTCAATTTTACCCCTAATTAATAAGAGTAATTAATGCTTAGCAGATTTTGAAGTATGAAATTTTAAGGGTAAAATTGACATATTAGCTAAATTTAATTACATTTATAGATTTTTCTTAATTTGTGTGTAAAGTCAAATATAACTATTTTTGTTGAAAGGAGGGAGTAAAAATTTATAACAACACAGTCAACACTACACTGTTTCACCTCATAGCTCATGTAACAACACTACACTGTTTCATATAAACAATTAATATAAGTAATCACGTCGATTATTATTAATTCTAATGTGTACATAAAATTAAGAAACTTCATACTAGCTTCTTTAATTAACGCTGATAATGATAATTAGTGTTGAATTGTCATTATTTCTTAACCATTAATATGTAGTACAAGAATCAAATCGGCTTGGCCGGATTTGGAAATCCATAGAGGAGTTAAATAATTTTAATATATATATGTATTGATTTGGAAATCAATACAACAACTTTTAAATAATTCCAATGTGTAATTTTAAATTCTGAACCGTATGAAAGAACAATAATGCGGCTGGTGAATTATAAGAAGTCAAATGCTCAAAATAAATAAAAAAATGTACAACGGAAATTTGTTGGGATGATTTTAATTTAATCGTAGTGGCACAATGTGGAGAAAAACATTATTCTTCGTCCAGAAATGGTAGAGAGACATTTTTATTACTCCTTTCGTTTCATAAATTTTGTTGCATTTTGTCTTAAATTTTATTTTAAAAATTTTATCGTTTTTTCTATTTTTATCAATGATCTTCCTAAACTACTCAGATTAACCTCTATAATATCTATTTTTTTTTTGGAAAGGTCAAAGTATAAATAATAAAATGAAGGTGAAAAAAGAAAAAAAATTTAATAAATAATAAATGTGTCAAAAATAATACTCCGCATTAAATTTTTTTAGAATAAAAAATGATGCTTTATTGCTGAAATAGGTACAGTGAGTACTTAAACCCCTTTACATTGGATGTAAAATACACTGCTTGATAATAACTGATTACTCTACTATAATTTTTCGGGTAGGCACATTTATGGAGCTTGTTCCCACTCGTGAAAAAGAGGACTCAATTACTTTGTAATTTTTCGGGTAGGCACATTTATGGAGCTTGTTCCCACTCGTGAAAAAGAGGACTCAATTACTTTGTGAGTTTTTAGCCATTTCCAAGTATTATACTTAATACTATCCGAAATCTTCTCCATCAAAAATGATCTTTCGTTGAAAATCATGTTGTTACAAACCTTTCAAATCTTCCATATTGTGCACTGTCAATCGGGTTCGTGTCGTGTCGACACAGATTCTTATCGTGTCGTGTTCGTGTTTGGACTTATCGTGTCGTGTCACTATCGTGTCGACACGAAACACGACACGATAGCACGATTTGCCAGCTCTACTGTCATATCAGTTCCAGGATTTTTTTTTTTTTTGTGATGATCGAAACCTGAATTACAGAATTCCTTAAGTTGCTCCCAAGTTAAGTTTGAATAGACTTAATTAGACATGCGCAACGGTTAGAAACCGCCGGTTACGGTTTTTGAAAATCGGTAACCGTAACCGAACCGCCGGTTTGCCGGTTTTGTATTTTTTTTTTTAAATATTATCTCTATTTTCGCTCGTTTACACTCCGTTTTTTTTTCATTTTTTTTTCGTTTTAACTCATTTTTTAGAAAATACATTACTAGAATTGAATAAAAATTATATAACTTAAATTTATACATTAAAAAGAGAAAGAATTGTGTATTAAAATTTTTTATTTTTTATTTTTAATACCGGGAAACCGACGGTTAACCGTCAAAACCGGCGGTTTGCGGTTTGTCAAAATGTCAAACCGTAATCGAACCGCCATTTTTCGGTTACGGTTCGGTTTTTAAACCGTAACCGACGGTTTTACCGATTGGCCGATTTCCCGGTTATGGTTTGAGGCATGTCTAAATAGACTAATGGAAAAAAAAAAAATTTAATTCTAACAAAATGGAAAATGTAAAAAATTTTATAAGAGCGGAGGGCGTATTAATTAAAGAGAAGATAATGAGACAACAAAATTCCACGTACACGCATTATTTTTACACCTGCGAGTCTGCGTAGCTTTACAGCGCATCACATATTCACATGGCTAACATATTAAAATTAAAAAAGTAAATTTTATTTTCCTATAGAATAGAAGGTTCTTATGTTATTCCGATGCCCCTAATCATAAAGTTAATTTTCATAGCCCAAAAAAAATGACCACCGTCCACCGACAACGTTTAATTTTTATTTTTTGTAATAAATTATAAATACAATATACTACTAATTATGAAATGTAAACCCAAAATAGCCAATTAATAGCTTTAATTAGAAAATCTCAAAACTAATTATGACAATTTTATAAGTATTTAGCAAATTAGCTTAGACAACTAATCTCAATATCAAACGTCTATTATTCTCATGATTTAATTTAATTATTTATATGTATGCAAGATATGAGATATCGGCATTACCTACCTTATTATAACTATATAACATTACTGCATAATTATATAATATATCCTGCAGTTGCAGTCCCATTATAAATAATTCATCAAGTAGACATCATGACCACATCATATCATGTATGTATTACGAAATCTTATTAAATATGCAATCACAACTTAATTAATTTCGCCTGTTGCAATTTAGAATTCAGCTAAATTGTATTTTAATTAATCTTTTGCGTTTAATATTTCCTTCTGATTTTCTCTACATGATTCCTGGTTCGTGCGCATATATAACGACAAGATACCAAGATACCATATCATACCGAAGCCCCATTGCCACAATTTTTCTAAATCCAATTTTTTAAATATATGTATTTAAATTGATTTATGTAGATACGAATAATACGATATCAACAGGCTGGTTGGTTGTTTAATTAGGTGATCCAAAAATGAGTAAAGGGGGTCCATTTATTTAGTACCAATCCAATTCCAATGAACAAATTTAGATATTTCCAATATATAATCAAGCGACATATATAATTTGTTTAGGGGAAAATAACTTATATACAATATTTACCATGCAATAACCTATATACATATATAATTTTCTATTTGAGGAAGGATCAGGAAAACTCCCGAGTTGAAATCAAGTCAAATGGACCTACTCACAAAAATCGCACAAAGACAAACCGAAAAATTCGTTCACATGTCTGTATTAATATAAGTAAAATGTGTGTTACTGTAAGAACTAAGAACAAATATGTGTTAACTGTTCTTACAAGAACATGCCCTTCTAATAATACAAACTTGAGAACGAGTTTTTTTGTTAATTTGTCTTGCAATCTTTTTTGAATAATTGTTTGACGCGTAAATTTTTCTGCCTCTTTCCGAGCTTGTGCTAATATTGTATATACTCCAATATTATGAAATTTTGCTATTTTTGCATGAGAATTACTAGTGTTGTTAAGAAAATCGAGCTACTTTTGAACTCGGTAGGATCGATAACTAAAAAAAAAACTTTTAATTCCACTACGCTCGACTCGATAGACTCATTTACGAACTTTTTTTTTTTCGCTCGATTGGCAATGTAATCGAGCTTGGCAGTACTAATAATAGAGGTCTTCATATAAATTTGAACATTCTAGTAGACGGTGGGTCGGTTCACCCGTGTTAATCCGACCCGTATAAATGCAATGAATTATTTAGCCGCAGAGTATGCCATAAACATACTGAATATTTAAATTATAAGTATACCCAATTATTTAATCAAAATAATGATATACATATACTAGTATACATCATGTGCCCAATTGAATTATTTATATTATATGTATGAGTCATCAAAGATGTGGACATTAGAGCCCCGAGAAATATGGAATTGAAGAAATTTGATAGGATTTGGAGGACATTATTATGGGGTGTTGACATAATATTCATGCCAAAAGAAGAACAGCTAGTTTTTTGGTTAAGTTTTTCCACTTGCAATTTCAAATTTCAACATCTAATAAAGTCTTCAAATTCTTGGAAAGACAGCTTTATTTAATTAATGATATATTTACACCTGCTTAAAAGTTACCCACTGATTAAGATATTTAACTTTTCAAGACTATTATTATTATTGGAGTATTATATATTGATCATAATTGATGTGATGAAAGAGATGGTCAAAATGTCTAAAGGCCAGTTCACATCAGCTAATTAGCCCGTGAAGACTTTGTAATAAAATTAAAATAAGTTTGCAAACAAACCATATTTTTTCGACCTATAAATGATCATAAGTCTCACCAATTGCAAGAAATATTGAGTGGAAAAAAAGTGCAGTTTTGTCTCCCTAGAATTGAAAGGTAAGTTCATTTTTCAAACCGGCCTCCTCAGAATGTTGAAAAACTGCATTTAATTTTGAAATTGTTATTATCATTTTTCATAATTTGATCTTAATATTTGATATCATGCAGGGTTACTTAAGTAAGTCCAATTCTTAATTCAATCACTTATGGAGATCTCAAGCTTCAGAAGCTTAGCTCATGATCTGGTAAGACATTAAACTCTGTTTTTTTAAGTCTCGATATTCAGCTCAAGAACCGACTAATTTTTTTTTTTTTTTTTTGCCAATTTCAGGGAATGGAAGATCCTTTACTATTCCAGCAATGGCCTGCGGATTCAATCGACGATTTCAACTCGATGTCGAATATTCTTTCTGCATTTTCTCAAGATGCTCATGATCATCATCATTCTTATACTAATTTGTTGGACTTCAAACGGCCATCGGAGTCTCAGATGGCCGAAACTAGGCCGTTAAAGATGGCTAAAACCACAAACTGGGAAGCATGTAAACCTGAGAAACAAATATCAGAAAGTGTTCATCTTTTGAATTCATCAAATAGTCCTGTTGTGGGAGTTGTGAAGCCTAAAGAGGAAACATGGTACTCTTGTGGTAATAATAACTTACTTTCTGAAGAATCATCAAAGCAACAAAACTTTGTGCTCAAGGCATGCCAAGGTGTCAAGAGAGTCAGTACCAGCACCAGGCAGCTTGCTCAAGCACAAGACCACATTTTAGCTGAGAGAAAGAGGAGAGAGAAACTCAGCCAGAGGTTCATTGCCTTGTCTGCCCTTGTCCCTGGATTGAAAAAGGTATTTCATTACTTCTCTCTCTGTATATCTCTAAATTTTATGCTAAAAATGCAATCTTTAACATTTTTACAACATGCAGATGGATAAGGCCTCTGTTCTTGGTGATGCAATTAAGTACATGAAGCAACTTCAAGAAAAAGTGAAGACTCTTGAGGAGAAGACAAGTATGGGATCTGTGGTGTTTGTGAAGAGATATCAAGTGTCTGGTGATGATCAAGTGGAGAATTCTGTAGTTTTGGATTCGTCGTCGTCGCTACCTGAAATCGAGGCAAGGTTTTGTGATAAGGATGTGCTTATTAGCATCCATTGTGAGAAAACAAAAGGGGTGTTGGAGAGATGTTTAGCTGAAATTGAGAAGCTCAATTTATCAGTTGTAAACAGCAGTTTCATGACTTTTGGACATTCTGCTCTCAACATAACAGTAATTGCTCAGGTACTATAACATTATTAATTCAATTACCTCATTTTGTACACATATTTCATGTCTAAATTTTTTAATAATGATCATATGCCAATTCTTGATTCTTGCAGAAGGATGGGGAATTCGCTTTGAATATGAAGGAACTAGTGAAGAATTTACGCGAAGTGATCATGAAATGAACAACTTGCATGTGTTCTAGTTAAATTTCAGAATCTTGATTTAGTTGTTTTGCCAAATTCCAAGCTCTAAGGCCTATTACAAGTTTTGCTACGGGGTTCATTTTGCAGGAGGGTTTTTTCTCTATTTTTTTCATGGTTCATCTTGGTGGCCATGTTATTTACCCTTCTGTTGTAAAGTGAATTACCTCATAGCTTAGTTAACTTTTTTCCCTTTTTATGTATAACTCTCAATCTCAAACCCTAGCTAGCTAGGGTTTGAAAGGGGGGGTTTAAAGGGTTTTTATTTTGGTGTATGGAGAGAAAGAGGAATTTGTAGCTGAAGGGTTTGGTCAGTGTTTTAGAGGCCTTTAAGAATTAATGTTTTTCTTACAAGGTCTCTTTTCATGTAATATGTTGTGATTTGATGTTTTCAATAATAGTATGCATATGCGTTCTACTTCGTTATCATGGTTTATTTCACACATGCAAAGTTGAAGCGTTTTGTCCAATTAATTTGATAGATAGAGAGTAACATAAGATAAGACAAAGGGATAATTAATCGGATCTAAGGAAGGTTGTAGAAGTAAAAAATTGGTAGTCGGGTGGATTGACACCGTCTAGCGCCTAGACGGCTAGTCGGGGCTTAGGCGACGCCTAGTCGGCCGCTTAGATTTAAAAAAATAAATTATTTTATCTTATAATTCGAAAGCAATAAACATGAAACCCTAATAAACAAAAGCAAAAAATTGCAAAGGGACCCCCGAGGAAATTAAAACTTGCAAAAATGATGCCGACAAATTAAAAAAATTGCAGTTTTCACCCTTTAAACGATATAATTTTACATAAAAATGGTTATATATCATGGCAAAGCCACGTTTTTATTCGTAGAGTCGATTCCACTTGAAAAAGTGTGTTCGATCACTCAAACCGAATTTCGACTCTGGAAAGTTTAATTAAAAAAAAAAATATAGTCGAAAATCGTTAGACGAACGGTAGAGCAGGGACTAGCACCTAGTCGAGCCTAGGCGCTAACTTTTGCAACAGAGGATCTAAGACGTAAAATATTACACCACAGGTAAAACACACTTGATTGTATATATACCAGATGATTAAAGACACACCATTTGTGATTCAATTTAATTAGATCAATTGAGATATTCAGATTTGACTGGATGTTAAAAGTTAAATTTATTTATAAGGTGCATATATGGTAAAATATTTGAGGTGAATTTAAATTATACTCCATGTTTTTACTCGCTTATTTTTCCACCAACTCTTGCTCATTTTCCTTTTAAAATGCATGGAATTGTTAAATACGAATACGTCTATTGGCGTACAAGTAAAACCCATATAAAACGAAAATGTAAGCAAGCTGCCTTTTCAAGTAAGTGATAATTAATCTGGTTCCATTCCTAATTAGGGAATCTAGCCTTTTTGTTTATTTAACTTTTAAAAAATGTGTGCATATTTTTTTATTTAGTTTCATTGCAACATATTTTCAATTTCAATTTCACTTTCACTTTCACTTTCACTTTCATACTTACATTGTTCTAAATTAAAAGAATTATGATTACTTATGTATCTCTAATAAAAACACTGCTTTTCGTTATTGTAAACTTTGCATTTTATTTAACTTTTCTTACACTAATTGAGGGGATCGTACTTTTCTAAAATGATCTAAAAAACATAAATGTACGAATTTTCGAAACAACATCAATTTTATTCATGTGCTCGACATAGAGATGTCTGTCGGGCTGGCCCTAGCCCTATAGGGCCAGCCCTACAGGGCTATGGGCTAAACGGGTTAGGGCCTTAACCGGTTCATATTTAACGGGCCTACAATTGTTGGGATCTAACCCTAACCCTAGCGGGCCACGGGCTAAACGGGCCACTAACGGGCTACAATAATTTTTTTTTCTTTTAAAATTAAAGGTCTCAATTGGCACGTACAAGAAGTAAATAAAATAGAAAAATACAAAATTAATTAATGATCAGTAAATGAGAAAACAAAATATAATTTAAACACAATTCTAGAACTCATTAATCCTCAATATGACCAAATAAACCTAATAAATATCATAATTTAATAAAAAATAGTAATAATGACTAATGAATGGTAATGGGCTTCATAATGCTCATAGTTTTGGTTATTGGTCAAATGACCCAAAATTTGTTTTAGGTTATTTATTTAAAAAAAAGAAAAAAAACGTAACAATTCGGGCTAGCGGGTTGGCCCTATAGCCCTGCGGGCTGGCCCGGTTTAGCCCACGGGCTAACCGGTCCGGGTCAAAAAAGCCCGGTTTTAAACGGGCCTATAATTCATGAACCCTAACCCTGTATTTTTCAGGGTTAAACGGGCCAGCCCGGTTAGCCCGGCCCGGAAAAACATCTGTAGCTCGACACGTTAGGCGTGAGCGATTGATTCATGTGAATTGTTGTTGATATAAAACAAAGTACGTCGCTATGAGAATTCAAGCATCATTGACACAAATTGGTACATGTACAAATAATTGAATTAGATTCGTATGCCAATCTTTTTTTTGGGACCATTTCAAAAAACGAAAAATTACGAGAAAAAAAAAGTTTCTATCTCGATGTTTTGCTTCTTTAGCATAAATAAAATAAATGAAAGAAATCCAAGTAAGTTGGAAGTCATATCTTGATCGATAGATAAATAAATTAATAATACTACATAGCCATGTGCGACAAAAATTGAAGTTCCATCAACCGTAACATAATCTCTTCTTTGATTTAACCAAACTAAAAAAACAATGTCACGTCAATTATTTAGCAATTAAAAACATATATATATGTCGATTATTGCTAATCTATTGTCTTAAGCTATCAACTGAGACCATGACTTGTCGTTTTCAATAATAAATTATTAAATAAATAATGATTATGTTATTATCTCGATTTTATTTTTTTTGAATAGTACGTACGACTTGATCACTGGACATGATTTTAAAATTGCAACCAGTATAACTCGTCAAGAAACTTCGATGTTTTTGTTTAGAGTTGGTCTCCTGTGCAGAGTGTGTACGTGCACACTAATGCACAGGTCAATCCTATGTCTATTTATAAAGGTAAATAAATATAACTAAGTAATGAATGTTCTAATGGTTATAGATAACCTTCAAAAGTGTAATTCTTATTATTGAAGAGTGGTAGATATTTTAACTTAAAAATGTAATTTTTGTTATTGAATTAACTTACAATTCTCATCACTTAATTAATTAATTAATTTACAATTATTAATTAATCTATAATTTTCATTTTTATTTTGCTTATTGTTATCATTGTTAACTTAATTAATTAAAACGGGTATATTTAATTATAAATTGTACCGTTAAAATATTTTTTTTATCCGTTTTTTTTTTCACGTTTTTTTTTTCGTTTCTACTTTTCATTAATATTTTTTTTTTCCTTTTTTTTTTCTTTTTTGTTTTTTTTTTTTACTTTTTTCAATAATAATAATTACATTTTTAATTACAGTTCTCATTTTTATCGACCAATATTTACAATTATTAATTAACTTACAATTCTCATCACTTAATTAATTAATTAATTTACAATTATTAATTAATCTATAATTTTCATTTTTATTTTGCTTATTGTTATCATTGTTAACTTAATTAATTAAAACGGGTATATTTAATTATAAATTGTACCGTTAAAATTATTATTAAAATTTAAAAAAATGTTATTCTTATTATTGAAAAGTGGTAAATTTTGTTATTGAAAAATGTAATTATTATTATTGAAAAGTGGTATATATTTTAACTGAAAAATGTAGTTTTTATTATTGAAAGTGGTAGATATTTTAACTGAAAAGTGTAATTCTTATTATTGAAAAGTGGTAGATATTTGAACTGAAAAGTGTAATTCTTATTATTGAAGAGTGGTAGATATTTTAACTTAAAAATGTAATTTTTGTTATTGAAAAGTGATAGATATTTTAACTGAAAAATGTAATTCTTATTATTGAAAAGGGGTAGATATTTTAACTGAAAAGTGTAATTCTTATTATTGAAAAGTGGAAATTTTGTTACTGAAGAGTGGTAGATATTTGAACTGAAAAGTGTAATTCTTATTATTGAAAAGTGGTAGATATTTTAACTTAAAAATGTAATTTTTATTATTGAAAAGTGGTAAATATTTGAACTGAAAAGTGTAATTCTTATTATTGAAAAGGGGTAGCTATTTTAACTGAAAAGTGTAATTCTTATTATTGAAAAGTGGAAATTTTGTTACTGAAAAGTGGTAGATATTATATATAACTGAAAAATGTAATTTTTATTATTGAAAAGTGGTAGATATTTTAACTTGAAAAGTGTTGAAAAGTGGTAACTATTATTATTGAAAAGTGGAAATTTTGTTACTGAAAAGTGGTAGCTATTAATAGTGAAAAGTGGTAATTTTGTTACAGAAAAGTGATAATTATTATTAGTGAAAAGTGGAAATTTTGTTACTGAATAGTGATAATTGTTATTAGTGAAAAGTGGAAATTTTATTAATGAAAAGTAGGGACTATTATTATTGAAAAGTAAGTAGTTATTGAAAAGTGGAAGTGAGTAACGAAAAAAACGAAAAAAAAAAAAAGAAAAAAAAACGGAAAAAAAAAAATGAAAAAAAAAAGAAAAAAAAAACGGAAAAAAAATAACGAAAAAAAAAAGAAAAAAAAAAGTATGAAAGGATCATGTTTATGAGAATTGTAAATTAATTAATTAAGTGATGAGAATTGTAAATTAATTAATAAAGTAATGGATTATAAATTAATTAATTAATTAATAGAAAAAAAATGGAATTATAACTATAAGTATAGAAAAAAGAATAATAAGTTAGAGTGAGAGGATAAGGACAAAAGCATGTGCACCAAACCTGTTTTGGTGCACATGGTGCATTTGAGAATTTCCCTTTTGTTTAATAATGCAATGATTACGTTGTGGTATCAGTCACTGTCGATGTTTTTAAAGGATAACTATTCGTGACATTTTAAAATTTCATTTTCTTTGTAAATTAAATAACGTTTTATAATTTTCAATGCAAATTAATTGTATTTCTTCTAAATTTGTCTTTAAAATTAAAAAAAAAAATACTTAGATTAATGCGTTTTTTGATCTTTTGATGAAAAATACAAGTGTTAATTAAGAATAAAAGGAAGATCAATTATTTTCTATGTGAATTTATTTAAAATAACATATATTTTGAACAGTAGGGTATTAAATAAGTTATAGGTAATGTTTCGATTGATCAGTGGCGGACCTAGCTTGGGACATGGGGTACAGTTGTACCCCCAAATTCCAAAAATTTCCTTTTTTTTTTTTTAATGTATAATTTTTTTTTATAATAATGAATTATTGAAAAATATCAAATTATCAAATATATCTCATATCTTTTGATTTCGTGAATATCTAGCTAATTAAATATGTTACGTGCTTTCATGATGTTTCTCTATTTTCGGCCCATAATTAGTTGAGACCTTCATGTATATAATGCACCCTCTGTACAACAATTTAACATTATGAGAAAATATACATTCATGTGCCTTCTATTTAGTTTTATTATATGCCTTCTATTTGGTTTTATCATGAATAGGGGAAAGATGATGAAAAGTTCAATACATTTATCTTCTAAATTTATTTAAATGTCGTTGAGCTTATTTTATACTCCTTTCGTCTTATTTTTCATATTTTGTCATTAAACCATTTAAACCCTTATATTTCATATTAAAACAAATTCTAATGAAAATTACAAGTATGTCATTGAGCCATCTAAACATTATTTTTCATATTTTGTCGTAATACTTACAACTCACACATTTATTTGCATATATCTTAAAACATTCATACATATATTTATTTGTATCGTAAATATCTGGTTCATTTATACATTTATCGTACCCCCTAATTCAGAATCCTGGGTCCGCCACTGCGATTGATAGAGTAGCGAGCTCGATATTCCCAAAATCTTGTATTTAAAATTTTTACTTACAATTTTTCGATCAAGCTCACCATACAAACTTGTTTATTTAATATAATATTTCTTGCACGTATAATTTGCGAACTTTTATTACAATGATATATATATATATATCTGCGTTGGTCGACATTCTTATATTTAGTAGTTGCGGGGGCTTTATTTAATGAAAAATAAGATAATTGAAATATTATTATATATCGTGTGTGAAACTGAGGCAGAATTGCGGCTGATGTTTTTTTAAGAATAAGTCCAATGGTCGAATATATTAATTTTTCTACATTATTTATGAAACGAGATTTTATAGATATCGTGTTTTTCTTTACGCTTATAACACGCATTTGCAGTCATGGTGACGACGCCTATAATAGATATAAAAATGCCTAATGCTTCCACTAATATTATGTTCATGGGACATTACATGGAGTTGAGATACGATGACATCTTTGATTGTTTTTAAATACGGGTTCACATGTATACAATTTTATTTTTTTATATATTTACAAAATTAATAGACATTTTATTTTATATAAACATACCCTTTAATTAATTAATAAGAAAGAGAAAAGAAAAATGTCAACTTATCTTTATTATTATGAAAGAGGAAGGGAAAAGTGAGATACATAAAATATAATTTTCAATTAAAATGAAAAAAACTTATCTTTATAATTTTCCATAGGGGGAAGATTGACTTTGGTTAATGCGGTATTGACATCCATTCCGACATATCTTCTATCCATCTATCGAATGCCAAAACGAGTTGTGAGAGTAATTTCAAGCCTTCAGAGAAGTTTCTTTTGGGGGGGAGGGCAAGGGGAGTCGAAAAAAATCTCTTGGGTAAGCTGGAAAACTATTTGCAAACCAAAACATGTGGGGGGGGCTTGGGGTAAGGGATCTCGAGTGTTTCAATAAAGCATTACTAGGAATATGGGCCTGGAGGTTCTTAATGGAGAGGGATCGACTGTGGGCGAGAGTTATAAAATCTAGATGGGGTGAGATGTGGGGTTGGGAAACAGGAGCTGTAGGAACAAGGCGAAGAGCGAAACCGAGTGGATGGTGGGGGGAGATAGGAAAGGCAATAGGAGAGGGAGCTGGTAGCTGGTTTAGGGGGGGGGGGGGTTTGGAGAGAAATCTGGGTAATGGGGAACATACACGGTTCTGGGAGGAGAGTTGGGTGGGGGCAGAACCTCTAAAATTAAGATTCCATAGACTGTACAATTTAGCATGCAACAAAGGGGCTTGTGTGGGGGAAATGGGGGAGTGGAATGATGGGGTGTGGGGTTGGAAATGGTACTGGAGACGTGAACTATTTGATAGAGATACTTCTATGCTAAATGATTTAATATCTGTGATAGACAGGAATAAGCCAACACAGGGGATGGACGACAAATGGAGATGGAAGCATAGCTCGAATGGAAGATACTCGACCAAGGAAGCATACGACATTGTGAGACGGCAACAGACGGACGAAGCGGACGTCGAGAGAGAGGAGCTCAGAATGATATGGAGATGCGTCGCACCGCTAAAAGCGCGTATCCACGCTTGGAGGTTAACACGAGGCAGAATCCCTACGGCGTCGAACCTGCAAAGACGTGGAACCCTGCCCATTGGTGCAACCCTCAGCTGCTGCTTTTGCAACCAAGAGGTAGAAACACCACGGCATATCATGTTCGAGTGTCCTGCGTCGCATCGTGTTTGGATGATGATCGTAAAATGGCTGGGCGCGGAAACAACGTTGCAATCTGACCCTTCGAAGAACTTGCTGCAGTTTGCTGGTTTATTGAGAGGAAAAGACGGAAGAGCAATCGCAACATGTATTTGGGTGTGTACAACGTGGCTGTTATGGAGAGCAAGGAATAAGATCGTCTTTCAAAATGAACAAGTGGACTTGGAAAGGCTGGGAGAAGAAGTGAAAACATATGTGTGGAGCTGGAGCATACTAAAAAAGAAGTTGGATTGCAATGCAGCTTTCTCAGAATGGACCAAAAAGTGTTACTGGTAAAGTGAATATGTTTGCCAGAGGAGAGAACTAATCTGCTAGAATTAAAATCTTATATATGTATGAAGGGTATTCCTTATGACCAACAATTACTTCTGCTATTAATAAAAATTTAATCTTTACTGATCAAAAAAAAATTAAAATGAAAAAATTGTAAATACATATATGTAATTTAGGAAGTAACGTGAAATATCGTTAAACAAAAAAATTAAAATTAAAAAAAAAAAAATACAAGACCCCACCATCAATTTCAAACTTAACAGTTTTGAGGTATTATCTAGCTGGTTCAATAAAGCACATTAAAATAGTTTAATTATCCATTTTTTTTTTTTCAATAATGAAATTAAGATTTAACCCTGATTCTCAAATTGTCACTGTCAATCCGGTGAAATAATGGAGGATATAATGTATCACAAGACAGTGAATGATAATAATTGGGATTAAAGTTTTTTTAGTCCTTTAAATTTTATTAATTTTGAATTTGATTTTGATGGAATACACATTTTGATTTTGATTTCATAAGTTGACTTAAATTTTGAATTCAATCTAATTATTACCATTTTAGGTAAATGAACCGGTCAAATTCTTAGCTCGTGTGCAATTCAAATCAACCGTGAATAATAGTAAATTTGTTCATGTGCAGAAAAAATGAATTTGACTGGTTTATTTACCTCCAATATGAGGTAATTGAATTGAATTCAAAATCAACTTATGGGACCAAAGTCAAAATGTGTATTCGATCAAATTCAAAATTAGTCAAACATAAAAGAACTAAAAAACTTTAATCCCATAATAATTTAACAACTTAATTAATATTACTCAAAATAACACAGTTTTTCCTCAAAAGAAATAACATATTTTTGTTATTTTAATAATTAATTGCTCGTGAGAAGAGAATACTAACATGATATTCAGGATTTTGGAACAATGAAAGTCAAATGTTCAGGATAAATAATCCTGCTAAAAAAATGATAAATAATATTACCTTTTAAATATGAATAATCTGGAAAAGTTGGCACACAGGTTTCGTGGTGTAGTTGGTTATCACGTCAGTCTAACACACTGAAGGTCTCTGGTTCGAGTCCGGGCGAATCCATTCGGATATTTTTTTTTCATTCCTAACATTTTTAATACGACGACGTATTGTCCTACCTTCAATACGAAATTCGCGCGGAAGAGTCAAGATGACCATTGACCGCGTCAGAATGACAGAATTAACCAATGAAATCCATCTTTTGTATCAATCTCTCGAATTCTATTGGTCAATCCCCATCCACGTCATTACCCACCGTGTAATTCCAGAAACTTCTGTGCCATATTCTTCGCTCGTTTCCCTAATCCATTGAGCTAAACGAACAGTTAAAAGGGTGGAAATCCAATTCTTTTTTCTCAGAATTTGTATTCCAACTTAACAAATTTGATAACTTCTTGATTTTCTGATCAGAATCTCGGTTCTTTTTGCAACCCTTTATGGATTTAAGACTGCGATCTCTGATTATCGCTGCTGCATTGTGTTTGGTTCTGATCGGAACTCAAGTTTCGAAATCATCCGCTTTGGTTGCCTCTCATGATTTCAGTCCTCCATATCCTAAAGCAATTTCGGTAACTTCTCAATTTCAGTTTAGTCTTTTATTTTTTCGTTTTGTCGTATTGTTGTTGCCTGATCACGTAGAAGGAAACGATAGTTTACGTGTAGTTTATTCTTCTCTTGATGTGCCATTCACTGAATATGTGCCCAAATTGTATGTTTGTAGGATTTGAAGGAAGCTATTGTGACGAGATTAGGTCTCCAAGCTGATGATTTTAAGATATCCGGATTTGATTTGAGGGATGCCCTTGTGGGAAGATCAGTAGCATATGAATTTGATGTGGAGATCGATAACAAAGTGCTTCCCTTGAAGTTTTTGGAGGATGTGGACAGATGGGAATATGTGGATTTGCCCATTTTTCAAATGGAGCATCCGGTTGACATGGATGGGGGAAATGGGTTGTTAGAGACACGGAAAAATGTTGATCAGATGCCCGTTCTTGCCCCGTTTCAGTTATCTGGTCCCATGGAACTATGGATTCAGGACGCCAAGGATATGAGGATATCGTTGCCTGTAAGTCCATTCAACTAAGTTTAGCAGCATTAATATACTGTTCTATTATAATTGATCATTTACTGTTAAGAAAATCTACTTGAAGTGCGTTGATTTTTGTATAATGGACTACTAGCTAACTGGATATAGGATAATGCTAATTTGAGCTTAATTCATAGATCATGTAAGAGATGGTTCCATAATTTTTTCTTCTTTTTGTGGTAGAGGATCAAACATGCTCCCAGTTGATAAAAATTATCAAGTCCTAGATGTCTACCATGAAAAAGCTTCTAGTTTGTTCAAACACGTGTGCATTGGAAAATATAGATGACCATTCTGCATTCTCTTAGTTTTCATGATGTATTCAACTGTAAATCATACAGATAATGTGGTGAGAAATTGTTCTTGGAATTATCGTTCATTTGCTGCATATTTTTAGACTCCTGGTTTAGTTACCAAATAACAGGATTGATGCTTACTTTTATCCTTATTTGATTGCTAATTTGTGTCAAATGCAGCATGATGTGGACGCCGGTGAGCTTAGGAAAGTAATCTTAGCAGATGGTGCTGTTGTCACTATCAAGGGTGCCAGATCAGTTAGTTTGCGTCATCCAGTTGAGCTCCCACTTCCACTAAACAAAACCGACAACGGTTTTGCCTCAGGTCTTTTAACTCTAGCAGAGCGTCTCCAAGATGTTGCACGTTCTCAAGATGGTCCACTCCTTTCCCTTCGTATAGTGGGCCCAACTTCGCTCACATCTCCTGCCACATCATCACCCTCATCCAGCAACAGACTCAAGCTTAAGCGCATTGCACCTGGTCTGGTGGAGCTATCCTCTGCATCAAAGAAGAGGGTGGTGGAAGCTAACACCATATCCACCCTTGATTTTCAAGGAGAGGCCACTGCCCTATTAGCATCTGATCACTTCAGCACGTTATGGCCCGTTATTTCCATCAATGGCTCAAATTCCAACTTGCTTGGTTTTGAGGCATTGCTATCCTCTGTGCTTGGTTCCAAAGCAAATAAGGAGGGTTCTTTCAAGCTTTTGAAAGCAGATGTGTCGGCTCAGACTTTTGTAAAGATGGGGTTTGGAGTTGAAAAGAAGCTGAAAGAGGGTGATGATGTGGGTTTCCCTGAGTGGAGAACGAAGCCTTCGATTGTGAGGACGCATTTTGAGGTGCTGGCTAAGGTTGATGGAAACAAGGTTGTAGCTGAGAGAGTGATACAGGTCAATCCTGTGATTGCAGAGGATTCTGTGGCCCCCAATCTACTCACGGAAAACATTACTATGTCCAAGATGCCTATTGTTCACCCACCTCCAAACCCGTTTATGCTGTAAGCTTTTGTGGTGGAGGATATAATTTAGTTGAGCATTAGCAATTTTTAAATTTTTTTTAGGAGTGAAACCATACACAACATGCCATGACATACGATGGTTCGTAAATTTGTATAGCAAATATAATTGACTACGTTTAGCCTTTTTGGTTGTGTTATGTTCTATTACACTTCATTTTTCTCTCATACATATGCATTAGTTAAACTTATTACAAGGAGGGAGCAGAGCAATATTTGCTGATAAATGTAACCAATGATCACATTTAGGAATTTAGTAGAGAAGCAACCACATATTCTTCACCTGTTCTGTAATACAGCAGCAACATTTTATGACATATATCATGGAACAAAAGTACAAGTGCCTTAAAAGAAGAAACACACTCTTGATTTTATTTCTTGATGAAGGAAACTCCCTTCTGAATGCTTGCTTCCAACTCTTTCTTTGCCGTCTCCAATCCAGCCCTGACAGACAGTCCCCAGAAATCAGTCCACTTATTATTTGCCAAAAGTGAAACTAGTATTATACAAATAATGTTACCTTTCATATTCATTCAAGAGCCCCAGTTGGAACACCTCTTCAGCTCCTGCACGTCCAAGTCGTACCTTAGTGGCAAAGAACGGGAGCTCTGTGACCTGCAAGTGATCCATCATTCAGCAGTGTTATCTGGACGAGAGGAAGCTTGGAAGACGTACCTGTGAATCTACAAATGCACATTCAATGATGCCAGCGTCTCCTCTTAAGCCACGTAGACAGGCATCTGCAAATTTTACCGCTGCATATGCCTACAAATTTATATTGCATCAATGTTATCTTCTGGTTTTCTATGTCAATTCACTAAATTCTTTGTAATTAACTGAAACCAAGATTCTAACCATTGATAATGTTGCAGAGCCTGCACCAGCTTTTGCCTGCAATGATAGTAGCAGTTTTATGCTGTAAGAAGCTGCTTAAACAACGTGTGCTAATGCGAAGACCAGATTAGTACCTGAACAACTTCGGTTCCACCATCTTGAATACGCTTTGTTAGGTATTCAGTTTCCTCTGGTGTAAAGGAGCAAGGAGGTTTTACCTACACAACATGATATAAACATAAAGGTACATTCATGCTCGTTTCTACGAGTAGATGATGCTGTAAAAATATAATTTGACAAGATTTACCTGTGAGAGAAGAGGCAAAATAGTCACTCCTGCATGACCACCCACCACCGGAACACTAACTTCTCTAGGGTCAAGTCCCAAAACTTCAGCCTAACCAAAAAAAGAACATCATCTCATCTATATTTGATCCATCAAGCCTACAGTCCAATAATAGGAGACACATACGTACCACAAACGTATTGGCTCTAACAACATCAAGCATGGTGACTCCGAGGAGCTTTTTGGGGTCATAAGTGCCTGCTTTCTTGAAAACCTCAGCAGCAATAGGCACGGTAGAGTTGACTGGATTACTGATCAAGTTAACAACCGCGTTTGGGCAGGACTTTGCAATCCCTTCACACAGTGTTCTCACAATCCCAGCATTGATATTGAAAAGGTCATCTCTAGTCATTCCTGGCTTTCTTGGAACTCCAGCAGGTATGATCACAAGGTCCATCCCTGTTAGTGCACTCTCAAGTTGCGGCTGTCCCAGAAAACCTCTCACCTTCAAGTAAAAAGACCAAAAGATCCATCGACCTCATTTCTTCAAAACAACAACAAGAAGAAGCAGAACACAGATAGTAAGTTGACTTACAACAGCACCAGTGTCCATGTGACTAACATCAGCAGTGACACCAGGGGTATTTACGACATCATAAAGATGCAGAACTGAGACTAATGGATTCATTTTCATTAGCAAGGAAAGGGGTTGGCCTATGCCTCCAGCTGCACCCAATATGGCTACTTTGAATCCGGGAGCGCCTCCTTTCGCCCTGCAATCGACTGGCCTTAAAACCGGATGATCCTCATGTCCCACCTGTGTATGTAGCTTCAAGATTAACTCTGCAATTCTTGATGCAAGGTCATAAAACAAATAAGTTGATGTGAAGTTTGCAAGTTGAACTTAAACCTGTGAATTTGAAGGATGGAGATGAGCTGAGATTCTGGCAATGCGTTGGTTAACTTCCATGTTTTTTGGTGAAAGCTGAAGCTGCAATCAGTTTTTTTTTTTCTGAATTATGAAAAGGGATATTGTATGGACAAATGTGAACTTATAAGGTGCAAAAAAGATGTGGTTTTATTGGTAATGGAATTTTTGTGAGCCTTTATTTTTGTATCCAGTCCTTGTGGCTCTAAGAAACGCTGTGTTGGATGGTTGGCTTTCTTCCATTTGTTTGTATTCATCAGAATTGTGAAACCTGACAAAAATATTGTGAAGCGTTGTCAAAAAATAACAGATTTATCATCGTTCATATTTCTATTAATGCATAATTGTTAAAAACTCTTACATATATGAACGCAATTTTAGTCGAATCAAAATTGCAAAACTGCCAAATTAATCACCTATCATATGTGTAATGTTACTTTTTTAAAATATATCTTCAAAAAATAAGTGATCATATTACCTAATAGAAAAAAGAAATGTTACTTATCTTCTAAAGTGCACATTTTCATTATTGAACATTTCAAAAATAATTTGCACATTTTAAAATAGAAAACATTTCATAAATTATATTTTTATAATATTTATAATTTTATTTAAAATATCATTACTTTTACTCTATTAATATATAGTAAGAATTAATTTTCCACCTTTTCAAATTCAACTTTTATATGAGACGGAATTTTTTCATGGTATCAGACCCTAAGGGCATGTTTGTTTTGGGATGGGAAATCTGAATTTGGGATTTCGAAACTCCACCTCGTTACCGTTTGGGATTTTGATTCAGGATTTCAAAATCTCTCCCTATAACCCTATAAAAGTCAACTCTATAAATACCTACAAATCTTATATAAATACCTATAAAACCTATAATCATATACTATAAAGTTAAATCCTACTCTACATAAATCTCAAAACAAACACAAAATATAAAAAGTATTAGGATTTTGAAATCCACTAGATTTTGAAATCTGGATTTCAAAATCCTCAAAATCCCAAAACAAACATGCCCTAAAGGCTTACGCTCACCCATCCTGGGTTCGATTCAAAGCAACTCCACCCATTTAAATTATCCACTCGATGGGTCTCCTCCCCAAAAGGGTAAGAGGTGATAATTCGGTTCAGTCCACGAGTGAGAAGAGTATTAGAAATTACTATACAATACTCCCTCCGTCCCAGTGAAAGCTACCCAACTTTTCCTTTTCGTACGTCCCAATGAAAGCTACTCATTTCTTTTTTTTATAACTATTTCCTCTCACATTTCATTATATTTTTCTCTCTCTCAATGATATCACCTCAAATACATTTACTTATTATATTAGTTTTCTTAACCTCCGTGCCTGAAGCTCATCTCCCCGAAACGGAGGGAGTAACTAATTTCTTGTCTCTCTACAAGTTCGTACTTTTACACGAATCCAGTGGTCCAGTGGACCTCCAAACAATTTATTAATGGGCTCAAAATGGCCGAAAATCTAAGGCCTAATTTTAATTGGCTCAGCCCACAGAAAATAATACAGTATACAGTACTGTATGAGCAAGAAGTGGAACTTGATGACAATTGTTGGAGGGAGGGAAAATGGCTAATAAAATCATCGTGGAATCTTTTACTCAACATCATTGTTGATATTCTAAACTACATCATTTTTATAAGAGACAAATGGTTGTAGAGCTATTTCTTTAAAATAATCCTTTAAATACTTCAAAAATAAAATAAAATAAAATAATCCTTTAAAAAATCATGAAACTGGTTTTTTTTTTTCTTTTTTTTCAAAGAAAAAGAATGCTCGTTAGTTGTTACACGTTTCTAATGTTTTCTTGATAATCGCAATGCGTTTCTTGATGTTCAATCTGGTGCATATCAATTTCATTGGATTCAGCAACAAGTCCAATGAGTCTAGGGGTAGCCGCTAACACTCTCTCTCTTGCTCTATCTTTCACTCACACTTCTCTCTCTCCGATCAACAATTCAAGAACCCCAGGTCCATCTCTCTCGCTTTTGTTTTGTTTGTTGTAATCATATGTAATTTTATTTTTTTCAGGAATTGTTTTATGGGCTAAGAGTAGCCATTCTGCGTTCATACTAAGCTAAACATTCCATTTTCTGGGTTGAATACAATATAGCCTTTATTTACAGGAGAAATTGATTGATTGCAAAATCTCTTTATACTATTGGTCTGTTCACAATGGTAGTTTGATTTTGTAAAGCTTGTATGCAGGAAGGAGGAATTTGGTTTTGCTCAGTCATAGTAATAATCTTGATTACTACAACAGTGATCAGCAAGTAATAATCCCCAAAACCATGGAAACTAACGTACTCTCTCCTGAAATTAATCGGACCCTTTACTCGGATATAGAGCCGTTCAATACTGGTTTTCTAAAGGTTTCAGACATTCACACAATTTATTATGAACAGTCCGGAAATCCAGACGGCCATGTGAGTTTTTGTAACCTCTCTACAACCTGTGTGCTTGTAGATGATATAAGATTCATGTATCTGTAAATTGCTCCTGAGCATTATGTTCTTCCATTTTTGCAGCCAGTGGTTTTCCTCCATGGAGGTCCAGGAGGTGGAACTTCTCCTAGTAACCGGAAATTCTTCGATCCTAATTTTTATAGAATTATCTTATTTGATCAGGTTTATAGTCTGAATTATTCGGTTTATTATGAAGCTTATCAACATAATGTGTGACATTTTCTACTACAATAATGCCCTTTCAGAGAGGTGCTGCTAAAAGTACACCCCATGCTTGCCTAGAGGAGAATACTACTTGGGACCTTATTGAGGACATTGAAAAACTGAGAGCACATTTAAAAGTTCCAGAGTGGCTGGTAAAGATAAAAGATTACTTCCTGGTACTCTGTCGGCTGCTACTTTATGTGCTTTCTCATAAACATTAACTTTCAGGTTTTTGGTGGGTCATGGGGAAGCACGCTCGCTCTAGCATATAGTGTATCCCATCCTGACAAGGTTTCTCACTTGTCCTTTTTCATACTACTCTATAAGTGATACTAGTTTTATATTTTGAGATTGTAATGAACGAAAACTGATGAGTATCTTGAATTGATAGATAACTCTCACTCTATCATCTTATTCAAGGTCACCGGCATGGTGCTGCGAGGCATTTTCATGTTGCGCAAGAAAGAAATTGACTGGTTTTACGAGGGTGGGGCGGCTGCCATATTTCCTGATGGTATAGTTACTCTTTTTTGTCATGTTCTGTAATGTACTTATTAGAGTAGCAGGAGATCTGAGTGTGGTTGTATTTATGATTTTTTGTAGCTTGGGAGCCATTTAGAGATCTTATTCCGGAAAGTGAAAGAGGATGTTTCGTTGATGCTTACCATAAGAGGTTAAACTCCGATAACAAGGAAACACAAGTAAGACTGCCAGTTCGGTTTTTTCTTTCTGTATGATCTTTTTCTGACTGCTTGTTGCTCCTGAATGTCTTTCATGAGTGAAGCCTACTGAAAAAATACTATATTTGTTAATTCATAATAGATGGTTGTATGTTGTGACTATCTGGAGCTTTGATTTGTTGATATATGCTGGTCTATTAATGGTGATTGCCAAAAGTTTAGATAGCAACGTCAATTAGATACATTGGAGTGATCTCTGAAGTATACACATAATGTAATGAAAATGATGTACTATGATGTGTGTTTATGTTCCTCTAATTCATTGCTCATCTGAATTTTTTGGATAATGTAGTATGCTGCTGCTAGAGCATGGACCAAATGGGAAATGATGACAGCTCATCTTGTGCCAAACGAAGTTACAGTAAAACGGGGAGATGATGATGAATTTTGCTTGGTAAGTGCAGTGGCATTTAGTCAGCATGATTTCTAATTTGATCTTGGCAGTTTGAATCTCAAATTATCTCTATTTATGTAGAAAACCTTGAACATTATAATTGTATAGAATAAATGACTGATCATCTTGTTTCAAAATTAATGTTCTCGGGAAATTTCAGCATAAAGACCCATATATGAAAGTTTTGTGGTTCTCCTTAATTGGCCACAAGACATGTTTTGTTGTTAAACTCTAACTTCCTCTGTAGTCTGCAGGCAGATTTCTTGCTTATGATATGAGTGAAAGGCTTTATATTAATGCTGAAACATGTTCAAGGATGCACGTGATTTTTAATTTCTTGTAAATACTCGGAGATAAAATAAGAAACACATGTAGAATGCGTATAAAGCATGAAAACTTTTTTCTATTTAGTAAGTAATATTAGCTTCTTTTTGTATAGTACTTCATGCCAGGGGATGTTATGATGGGCGAACTGTGTTTTTTTGTTTTGTTTGGAATGAACTTATTATGGCTTCTTCCAGGCATTTGCAAGGATTGAGAACCACTACTTTGTCAACAAAGGGTTTTTTCCTTGCGACTCGTACCTGTTGGATAATGTTGAGAAAATAAAGCATATCAACACTGTAATTGTGCAGGTTTGTTTACATTCTTGTTGCTTCTTTTATGTGACAGTTGACATTCATGTCCTCCATTCTACAAAATGCTCAATTTATGAGTTCTGCGAAGATGATTCTTGAAAGTGGAGAAACATAGCATACGTCTTAATTCTTTCAAGGACTTCAACGCTAAAATATTTGCCAATTCCATCTTTTGGGATCCAAATAGTTGTTTTGAGAACTTATCTTCTCATATTACAGCTGTTAAAAAGCATGACAAAAATTAATTCTTTAATTTCTGATGCAGGGAAGATATGATGTGTGTTGCCCCCTCATGTCTGCATGGGATCTTCATAAGGCTTGGCCTGAGGCTGATTTCAGAGTAAGAAATAATACAATTTTCACAAATTCAACATATTTGTCTAGATAGAACAAGTTTTATATGGTGGGTCCCTTGGAAAGTCAAAAGTCCACAGAATAAGGACTTAGGACTGGTGAAAAACTTGTGCCAATTTTTTCAAACTTAAGGACACTAGATTTACAATTGAATACTTACCGCCACCTGATTCAAGTGTAAAACAAGAACCTTTTTGCATTCAGGTTCTTTAGGAGAGAGAAACAACTTTCTTATTTGAGTGACAACTCAAAATATTTCCTTTGTACAGATCGTCCCAAATGCTGGCCATTCTGCTAACGAACCAGGAATATCAGCAGAACTCGTAGCTGCAACTGAGAAGCTGAAACACATCATCAAGGAAGGTTCTTCATAGAAGAGCTGGTACAGAACATCCCAAGTGTTATTTCAGTCGCAACATTACCAACTTTATACGGTGGTAATACATCACTAATGCTATTGTGATGCATAGCATTGATCAGATGCTGGTAACTTGTTATAGACGAAAACCTTGTCCATTAGAGTTTCTCTAGTCATTGCTATTAGATTCGGTCCTCTACTATCTTAGAATGGTGTAGATGTTAGTTCAAACAGCTCCTTTTTTTACATGAAGTCTGCCTTTTCGAAAATGTGTTTCAATTCAGCCTTGGGGCTTTTGGGGATTACTTGTGTTTCTTATCTATTCTTACTAGTATATAAAATAGTTTAATGGTGAATATGGCACCTGTTTGTATTCCTCAAGGGACATATTCATGATTTGGTTACCTGGGGGGAGCGAAATATTCAGTTATAATAAAAATACAAGACAATATTGTATAAAGAGAAACTTTTGAAAAAGTAAAAGCCCCGGGGCGAAATACAGTTATACCCCACCATATTCAATTTAAATGACGTCAATTTAAATGACGTCTTGACTTTTCACTTTATTTGCAATTTAAATGACATTTTGTACATTTTCAATGTTAATTAATTTTTTTTTCCTAATTTACCCTTTTAAAAATCACTTTAGATAAAGCAATTAATTAATGGTGCAACAGGAAATCAATAATTTTTGAAATTTATGTGCTTTGATCTAAATAAAAATATAAGACAATATACAAGCAAACTCAATGCCTTTATTATATACAGTGAGATCACACTTAAATTAAATAACAAAATTATACAGTATTTCAATTGATGTTACACCTTTCAAAATTAAACAACCAGACATTGGAAAGTAAAATACAAAATTAAACAATGGGTGGAACAAAAAAATAATTCAATAAATAATTGAACAACAAGACATGGCATGGCACACTCAAACCAAACTTGGATGAAGATCAACAAAAATAAGATCATCTATTTGAGTTTCTTGGTGCAACTCCTTGGTACATGTATGCTGTGGAAGTTTGGTTCTGCAGCAACCGTCACGCGCCGTCTTCCACATGATGATGATCGCGAAGCTGCAGCATCATCGATGGATGGTGCATTCCCGCTTGCCTTGTGTTCTCTCCTTTGTTCTGAAACTACTTCAGGTGAAAATTCGGGTATCACCTCGAGTTTTTGACCAGGAATCAGGTAAGGAGTCATTTCCTGCTTTGTTGAAACAACCCTGTAAAATATAGCTATAGTGTTATTCTGAGAAAATCGATCGTCTCCCAGGTTTTTATAGTTGAGGTATGATGAAAAAGAATTCATTTCAAACTCACCCTTGAGGCTTAACAGAATGCTTTGGCAGAGGAGATGTTATTTTCCTAAACTTCTCCAACCTTTGCATGGCACTACTTTCATGAGGGAAACTCGTCTGCTTTCGCTCCTTGTGTTTATTACTTTCTGGTGTAACCAAAACTGCTGCTGCTTTTGATCTCTCCTGCTCTTTTGGAGTCTTTAAACCTACGCTTATACTCCCTTTCTGCAAAAAATACACATTTATAGCATCAGTTATATTATTCATCTTTCTTTTCTTGTTTTTCATCTCTATGTTAATACGAAATAGACTCAGAACTCAGCAGACTCTCAAGGATGGTAAAAAGAAATGCTCACATGAATGTCATTCCCTTGTTTCCTTTGCGTCTTCGCAATTGGAGTGCTTACACTTGCAGTTTCACTTTGAGGAATTAGGGAATCGGTTCTTCTCTCCAAGATAGCCTCTTTAAGAATGCCTCTCTCCTGAAAATTACAATGTTGTTAGATCTATGATAGCTAGCTCTTTAAACAAGCTAGAGATAGAGATGTTGGTAAGAGATTCTCACATCAGTTCTTAGTCTAAAAGGTTTAGGGTTTGTGGCCTTTGGTTTCTTGAGCTTTGTCACTGGGCCGGACAAAACCTCCTTCAAATTCTTATTCTGTGCTTGGTGAGTAACCTATGCACCAAAGTAATGAAGTGCAATCAGAAACATAAAATGTGATAAAATAACTACTAATGAAACCATGAAATGTCATGCAAATAAGATAGTACCTTTTTTTGAACTTGACCATATTTGTCGTTTAAGCCCAAGATTTTTCTTCCATTTTGCTTCAGATTACTGTTATGTATTCTGCAAACAATACAATACTATTTAGAACAAATTGGACAGATCCATGAAAAAAAAATCACACAAGCAAATGTCCAAACCTGTTCCCATCAAAGGCTGGAGCATTTTCCTTATCTTCACCGTAGATAATTTCATGTCTATCTCTTTGCCCTTCACAAGAGTTATTTGCATTTAAGTTGTCTGTAGATTCTCCAAGACTTTCTGAAGTGATATTTTCAGTCCCATCTTTATTATTATTCTCCCATGTGTTACTAGCCTCAGATCTTGAAGTATTACTTTCTTCAACGTCTAAGCAGTTAACCTCATGACTAGATTCTTTAGTATCACGACCTTCATTGTTCTTCAAGCTATGCGTTTCATCACCTCCCACCAATTTCGTGGAAGCCTGTTGTTGCAATAACTGACCTTTGATCTTAGTTTTAATAGAATTTCCAGATTTAGCTTCTCTATTGGTGCGAATTTCAGGTTCCTCAGGCTTTCTTTGCACCTTGCGACTGCTTAACTGTCTTCTTGACAAACTATTACTCGAATTCTTCGATGATTTGCTAGAACAGCCCAAGGTACGTTTCCTCTGACTTGAAATCTCAAGCTTATTCATTCCTTGACATAATTTCGAGATTGGTGTACGCAATTCAACAGAAGTCTTTACCTTAATGGCCTTCTTCGGAGAATGAAAAACCAGAGCCTTTGACACTACTCGACTTTCTCCCACTTCAACATTCACAGGTTTTGGATTCCGAACACTCCTAAATAAGTTTTGATCTGATGTGCCTTTTTTGTTCCTGGGAGTTGTAAGATACTTGGCAGCAACTGGCCTAGTCCTAGTCAGTGGTGTAGAACCACTCTTCAAAACAGGCTTAACGACCCTTTTCTTGTCCTCAACCATTTTCTTAGACATCGATGAGATAAGATCCATTCGCGATAATCTTGGTCTCAAAGATTTAGGTGGTGCTGAAAGTGGGCATTTTATAGGTGTTCTGGACAACACAACATAACACAACACAAATCAAGTCATTTCTTGAGCAAATCATAACTAAAACACAAATAATTTAACTATCATAGGATACAACATACCTTGAACCATTTCTCTCAAGTGCTTTCCGAAGTTTTACATTTGGACTTCTAGCTGCCATTACCTATATGAACAAATTTTAACACTTTCCATTAATCCCCCAAAATGGCAATCGTCTCAGTGATTACAATTACACTAAACGGATAAGGACTAACCCGGAGAACAAAATTCTGGTAGATTTTCTCTGAATCCATTTCTTCCTCGTGCTTTTCATTACATCCTGAAACAGATTGTCATATTAAGATTTCGATGTTATCGACCTCACAAAACTGAAAATGTTGAATCTTAGTTCAACAGGATTCTTCGAAAAACAGTAACACAAAGTAAACAAATGATATCACACATCGAATCCCAGGAAAAAATTATCAATAACAATTGGGACAATTGAAACAGCAAAGCAAGTCTCATCCACCTAAAGCATTTCGAGGTAAATAATGGAAAAACAGTAAATCCAGCTGTGAAAAGCAGAAATTGAAAATTTAGGGGAAAGAGAGATAAAATTTGGGGGTTTGAAGACTAACCGACGCGGAGGCAAAACCAATAATGGTCGTCAGGGCAATAGTGATCCGGCGCAGTGAAATCGACGAACTTTGGGGCTTCGATTTTCTCGTAGAATATTTCGTCTCCTCCATCAGCTGAGGCGTCGAACGAATCTCCATTTTCAAATGAAACAGAAGAAAAGAATTTACTCGAATTTTCCTGATAATCCGACATTATATTCCCAACCTAGAGAATTTTATTAATTGCAATAATTTCTTCAGACTTTTTGGGGGAGAAATCAAACTGTTCGGAGCGTTTGTGCAGTTTCAAGTGGAGTTTTAAATTTCGGACCAGTCTGGAAGTAGCCGTTAGGATCTGTCCAACGTGGACATCTAGATCAAACTCATATGTTGGGCCTTTCAGGTCTTTGGACCCAAATTTGGAGTATTGGGCCTGCCAAAGTCCGTTGGTTGGTTGGAAATTTTATTTGGGTTTGATTATATGTACCTCCATTTCGGAGAGATGCACGCCCCGATAAATGCACCCCCAAAATTTGTCAAAATAGATGCATACTTCCCTCAAATTGTCTTAAATACCCCTTTCTCCCTTTTATCTATAAAATAAACATTTACTACACACACCCTCCCAAACCCTAATTCTATCTCCCTCACCCTTCTTCTTCCTCCCCATTCCACCCGCCGCCGCCGCACACCACCACTCGCCACTGCCCCCTTCGTCGGCAGCCTCCCTCTCCCTCGAGTTCATCAGCGCGAGGACTCCCCTCCATTTTTCCCACCCACGCCCACCCCGATTTGTAAAAAAAAAAATTATGTCAATCCGTGGCCGCCCCCGTCAGCCGACTCAGCCTCGCACCCTCCCTCTCCCTCGAGTTCACCAGCACGAGGACTCCCCTCCATTTTCCCCACCCACGCCCACCCCGATCTGTAAAAAAATATATATTTTGTCCGCGCGGTCGCCCCTCCCCCGTCAGTCGACTCAGCTCCGCACGCACCCTCCGCCCCGCACCAGTAAGTTTTTTTTTTCTTTAATTCAACCCGGAGTGTATATAGTCGACAACATAAGGTCGATTTTTTTTTTTAAAAAAAAAAATTAATTTGTTCGACTTTTGTAGGTCGACTAAAAATTTTAAGATTATCAAAAAAAATTTCCTGAGATTGTGGTGGTGGTTGTGCCTTCGGAAGTTAGAAGTGGTAGCAACTGTTGTTAGAGATTTTTTCATTGAAATTGTGTTGGTGGTGGTGGTGCCGACGCTGACAGAGGCCGAAAGTGGTAGGTAGGGCTTAAATGTTGAATGTGGTATAGATAGTAACAGGGGTGTATTTAGTAGCAGTATTTTATTGAAAGGGTATTTTAGATATTTTACATCATTATTTAATTAATAAATTAACAGGGCATCTCTCCGAAATGGAGGTGCATATAGTCAAACCCATTTTATTTTTGTTGGAGGCGTGGGCTATTTTATTTGCCCCTTCAACTAAGTTACATGCACTATTCCGATACATACACTAAAAAATAAAAATGCCAAATTTAAGATACATTCCCCAAAGAACAAAAAATCTCTTGATATTTTTTAAATTTTACTCCCTTCGTCCCACAATAAATTTTACACTTTCCTTTTTGGAACGTCCCACAGTAACTTTCACACCCTTAAAATGGAAAACCCTTTATAAACTCCACCTTCACAATAAATGTTGACTTTTGTACATAAATGTTTACAAAATTACCCCTCAAACTCCACTCATTACTACACTTTCTTAATATTTGTGCCCATCTACCTATGAAAATTAATATGGGACTGAGAGAGTAAAATTATTTTATCTCTCTCCTTTCCATCGATTTTTTTTTATACAATTCTAATTTTCTTTTAAACTTTTATTTAAATTATTCTTTCATTTTCTTCTCCAATAAAATAAGTAAATTGATAAAATTATTATTTTATCTCTCCTCTAACTTCTCTCATTTCCATAGATTTTTTTATACCATTCTAATAAAATTATACTTCGTATATATTTGCATTATAAAAAATTGTCTTAAATTTTAATAAATGATTTTTTTTTTCATAAAGATAAAAGTACAAGAAATTTATAGGTGAAAGTAAAATGAAAAACTTAGTTTGATGAGGGATGAGGAAGTATCATTTTCTCTAAAAACACTCTTAACAAAGATCACATCCGAGCTGTTGTCGTTCGCCCTGCTGTGGTCAAGCCGTCGTCCCCCCTGCTGAGGTCGAGCCGCCGTCCGCGCCTACTGTGGTCGAGCAGCCTGCCACCATCTCTCTTCTATCCCGCCCCACTCGCACACACACCAGACGGTCGCCCCTCCATTCCATTCGGTAACTGCCTCCTCCCCATTTTTTTTTATTGGTAGATTCTATTCATGCTATTATTTTTATTTTTAGTATATTTAAATATAATAAATTTCAAAATTTATGTTAATTTAAATGTAATTTATATATTTTATGTAAATAATTTTTTATAATATATATAACGGACATATATTTATTTTGTTAAAGTTTTTTAATTACATATTATTTTCTTTTATAAGTGAACAGGTATGTTGGTACAACAAAATACATTTCAATGAGACACAAAAAAAAAAAAAAAAACTATATGATTTAAGATGAATTATTCTTGATGTAAATATATATATAAGTGTGAATGTATTCTAAAATAATTTTAAAAACTTTTAAAGATATATAGAGTATTGTTGATGATTTTAGAATTTTTTTTAGTAATTGTCAATAAAAAAAATCAGAAAGTAAATGTATTTTAGAATAATTTAAAAACTTTACTTAAAATTTTTTTAGTAACTGTGAATAAAAAAAATCTAAACTCTTCCAATTATTTGTTAGAGAAAAAACAGAATAGACCAAACCACTCTTTAGTAAAACAATTAAGGACAAAATCCAATCTATATATAGTCGATTATGTATTAATTGAAAGTTAGGAAAGTCAAACATTTAAATTTTAAATTAAGCTCGGAGATAATTCTCCTCGATTCTAGCGCTGGTTTTAATTTCAAATTTTCAAATGATTTAATTATCCATCGACTGTATGTCCACACTCATATTTTTATATATTCAATAATTTTCAATTAATTAAATATTCATATGGTTATTATTTTACATAACATATATTTATTAAAATATAAATTATATTACAAAATACTTAATAAAATTAATACATTCAAAAAAATTATTTTACTCCATACATCTCTAGAAGTGTTTAAATTAATTTGATGAACAACTCGTATTAACAAATACTTGTTGAATAAGTCTATAATATTTTTTGCATGATGCATATACGCATATTTTATTAAATGCAACCGATAAGTGCATATACTTTCAAATATGCATACACGTTTTTTTATATATGCAATTGATAATTGCCTATACTTTAATATGTGCATGTGTTATTTTATCTATGGAAATTGTCAAATATAGTCATAAATATATTGGGTAATATCTTTGCACATAAAAAATTGTTGCATATTCTCAGTAATTGTTGCATATTCTTAGATATTCATTGCATATTATTATATCAGTCTAAAAATGTAACAATGCACATCCATCTTTTATGCTTGAAAAAAAATTGTGTAAACTCCATCGTATAGAAATACAACATGTGCAGTACATTATACATTCGTGAAAGTACATTATACACTCGTGAAATAACCCCAGCAGCAGCATGCCACCACCAAAACCACAGCAGCAGCATGCCACCTGTATAGAGGCTGATATAACTTGTGGTATTTAGCTTCAAGTGCTGCTCTCTCCTCAAAAAATTTAAGTGCTGCTCTCTCCTCAAAAAATTTAGCCTCCATTTCATCATGTTGAGCCTATAAAAGTTGGCAAGCAGTACAATTTCTCAGAGAACTTACTCAATAAGAAAGCAAAGAAACAATCATATTTTCAGTGTACAATAAAAATGAAAGATTTACCTGTGATTATACATGAATATATAATTTGAATCACAATAGTTAGTCAGCATCTACATCAACTATAAACTAATATATTGGATGTTAAAGGAAAGAGCAAACACATTAATCTATTGCATCTAATATCTACTAATATTTGTATGAAACAACACTAAAAAAAATTCATCAAAACTAACTAGACTGTTATCTCAAAGGTCCATATAATCAAATATTTTGCAATAATTACCAATAATAAATCTTCAGTTTCTATTAATCACCAAAAGATTACATTCAGTCTAAATGTTCCACAATAGATATCCAAAGCACAAGTTATAATATCCATGTTTTGGCCAAAACAGAAAGAAGTATAAAATTGTATTTTCTTATAATATTATCCCTATTCAGAATTGACATGCATACACAGTACTTGTATTATATAACCATGTGGCTACTTTGTAATAATTACTCAATTTCATAGAGAAAGGTTTCTTACTCTCTTTGACTGTCCCGTAAAGCCAACACAAGACCTCATCAGCGAACGCTAAACACACTCCTCCCTACCACAAACACTCAACTTAATCATGTGCATCAAATAAAATAAAGCAACTAACTGATCAACCTTGAACTCAATTCAGCAAATTTTAAGCGTTGATTACACAATCTCAAATCTAATTTCTTAAAATCGACTCGAACATTACGAATATCATACACACATGCAAAAGAACAATTAATCACAGCACTGAAATTGATCAAATCTAATTCAAATAAAACTGAAACTTAAGGGTACCTCTGCTTTGCAATTAAAATCCAATTGAAAGCAGAAGAAACAATCATATTTGGACGATCACACATAAAAAAACAATTATCCATTCGAATTTTTGATTAAATATGAATCAACAGGCATAACTAATGCAATAACAACTAATCTAGAAAAGGAAATGCACAAATCCATGAATTTCATTCAGCCAATCATCTGTAGAATCTAAAAGTACACATTACGAGCACAATTATAACTCAACTAATTAGAGTGAATAATCACAAGACAAAGATTAAAAAGTATTTTGTGTGTAGTCAAAGTAAATCATAAAAACATAAACATAAAAATCAAAAGGATAATTACCTCAGACCCTCATCCCTATTTTTGAAGCCGACTCCGACGCCGCGGTAGATGATTTCGGTGATTTCACGCCGACACCGGAGATCCAGGCCTTAATTCCCTCTGTGGACTACACCACTCCGATTGATGAATTCTCTATGGTTATTGTACAATTTACCTGATTCTGTCATGGTGGATGACCCCAATGCTCTTCATTTCGTCGACAAATGGGTGAAACTTGCTTGTGGCGGCGAGCCAGTCATTCTGCCATTTCTCGATCGGAAAGTAACGGAAACTATTGAGGCTCCGGAGTTAGTAGAATTGTACTGAAATTCACAGACAAAAATTCAACGATTCAAGAAATTGCATGAGAACCCAAACACGAGAATCATTGATGTTGTGTGGTATGATCTTAATTGAAGCAATGAAAATTGATCTAATTTTGGAGAGTAATGGAATGCAGGCGAATTGAATTGGATGATTCAAATTAAATTGAATTTGAAAATTGAAGGTGAAGCGGAAATTTGGGGGAGGAGTTGAAAATTGGATGAAAGACTTTTAAAAACTATCAATTACGAATTTATAATATGTAGGGCATAATTGACATTTGTATCTTGTTTTGGTCTTAATTGTTTTACAATTTTTTTTTGTCTCATTTTGTTTAAAGGTCTTATGAATTGTCTTATATTGTTAATAAACTATATTTCACTACAAAAAAGAGTTGTTATACCGACGGAAATAGAGACGGAAATTCGGTCGGTAACAGTGTTTTCCGACAGAAATACCGACGGAAAAATTCCGTCGGTGCTAACCTCGTCGGTAAGTCTTACCGACAATTATTTTTTTCTTTTTTTTTAATTTTTTTAATTACCGACGGAATTACCGACGAAATTTTTTTTTAATTATTTTTTTATTTTTTAATTACCGACGGAATATTCCGTCGGTAAAACAAAATTAAAAAAAAAATTCACCTGGGCCCAGCCCAGACCCAGCAAGGCCCGCGAGGGCCCGACCTTAATTGTGGAATTTAAGCAGCATACGTGGGACTCGAACCCGGGTGTGTGGGCGCCTAGTGAGGAGCGCCCACCACTCGGACAAGTCTGTTTTTCATTGATAATTGTAATATTAATTGTATATGTACTCATTTTCGATCCAATTTTTTTTAAACAATTCACAAAATTAATTTATTTCTATATTACTATAACTAAATTTGTGATTTATAACTAATTTAATTTTTTTAATTTATATATAGTAAATCTAATTTGTTTATTTTTTTTTTGTTTTGATTAAAATTTTAAATAGTTCATATTATTATACATGTTTTACTCTTTTTTTAAACTAATTCATTTAATAATTGAACATTTTTTTACTTATATTAATCACTATATTTGTGACTTATAACTATTGTATATGTGTGAATCTTATTTTCAAATAGTATATTAATAATTTAATGTATGCATGCATCATATTTTTATTCAAAACAAGTTAAACAACAAATTCATTTAATAATTAACATTCTTTCACTTATATTAATCACTAAATTTGTGACTTATAATTATTGTAATATTAACTTTTTAATTTATAAATTGTAAATATAATTTTTTTGGTTTTAATTAAAATTGTAAAATTCACATGTATAATTTTTTTTTGTTTTGATTAAATATGATTCCACTTATATTAATTACTAAATTTGTGGCTTGTAATTATTGTAATTTTTTTTTAATTTATAAATTGTAAATGTAGTTTTATTTTTATTTTTTTTACTTTTTATAATTATTTTATTTATTAATTCACTCAAAGACTTAATTATCATATAAACTAAATGGATATAAACACTAAAGAAATTATGTCCAAACAATATAACATAAAAAATTCTAATTTAATCAATAATTTTCTAATTTAATGTAATTTTTTTTAATTGTATCAATAATTTCCTAATTTAATATAAAATTTGCTAACTTAATCAATAATTTCCTAATTTAATATAAAATTTTATAATTTAATCAATAATTTCCTAATTTAATATAAAATTTTATAATTTAATCAATAATTTTATAATTTAATATAAAAATTTTTAATTGGATCAATAATTTCCTAATTTAATATAAAATTTCCTAACTTAATCAATAATTTCCTAATTTAATATAAAATTTTATATTTTAATCAATAATTTCCTAATTAACTTAATCAACAATTTTATAATTTAATCGACATGTTTCAAATTTAATCAACAAATTTTATATTTTAATGAATCATAAATTTCTAACTAAAAAATTTTCTTCTTTAATTAATAATTTAATTTTTGCACAAATTTTTAATTTTTTTAAATTTTTTATTTTGTGATTAGCGACGGAAATTTCCGTCGGTAATCACAATTTTTTTAATTTTTTTTTTTTTTTGGTTAGAGACGGAAATTTCCGTCGGTAATCACAAATTTTTTAATTTTTTTAATATATTTTTTTAATTTTGTGATTAGAGACGGAAATTTCCGTCGATAGTCTTTTTTTTTTTTTTTTGTTTGGGATTGCCGACGGAATATCCGTCGGTAATTTCCGACGGAAAATAACCGTCGGTAAAATTTCGTCGGTATTTCGCAGTTTTTTTGTAGTGTTTATTATAATAAAATAGTTTTTAATAATTGAAAGGAAAAAAACTTGAGGAGAAAATTAAAAACTATTTTGTGGTTACTTGAAATGGAAAATTTCACACGTTCTACTTTCAAATTTAAATTTAGAATTCTAAAATCTTATCCTATAAATAACTATAAATCCTGCAAAAGTCATCCTTATATATATATAGGAACATATAATAATCTATATAAAATTCTTTTATAATGCTCATTCTTATTAAATATATTTTTAATTTTAAAATTATAATTTTATTAATGCACATTTTATTAATATATTAAAAAATATTATAATATATAAAAATATAAATACAATAATATAGATTTAAATTTATATATATATATATATATATATATTATAAATATATTATAAATATATTATAATAAAAAAAAGTTTATTCTCACAAACTCTAACAAATGAAAAAGATATAAAAATTAATATTGTATTTAAAATTATTATTTTAATAAATCGATCCGCGTAAAATAGGGTTAATTATATATATTTACATTACAAAAAATTGTCTTAAATTTTAATAAATTATTTTTATTTTCATAATTCCGCGTAATCGTGGATCTCATATACTGTACTAGTTAAAAATCTATATATATAAAAGGAGGATGTGTCTCTCCTGCTTTCGACACGTGTGCATTTGAGACCTTTCCTACTTTTGCCACGTGTTTGTATGTTTTTGCCATGTGTCAAAATTTTATGACGTGTTTTTCTTAACGTTTCATTTCATTTGAGAGGAGTTGAAGAGATTTGTTGGTCCGTTTCTACTTTCGCCACATGCCATTGAAGTAGCCCTTCGACTTCAGGTTTTGTCACTCCCAAGTAGCGTAAAAGAGCAAGTTTTTCCGATGGCGACTGTTGCATTTGTTAGTAACTGCGATCTCCCCGGCGTTAAGCCTCCGTCCACTAGCCGATACGCCGTTGTTTACAGTGAAGTGCAAAATAGCCGCCTCTCAATATCGTTGATGGTCCAACTAGCTCTGCCGCCGGCAATCCAGGTTTACATACATACACTCCTAAGGTTTTTACTTTGAATGCCTGATATGAGTGTTCAATAAATTTATTTAGTGTGGATTATTTATTTGTGATTTGGTTGAAGCAGTTAATAAACTTCAACACTTGGAGGAGATGCACCTTATTATCATGCCAGATGTCGAAGCAGAAGATATTATAATATTGACATTTCGTGCCCAAATTTGAAATCATTTACATTTAATCAATATGGGTTTTTGAATCCATCTGAAAGAGATGCTTACTTTGAAGAATAAAGCGGTAATGAGTATGCTCTAGCACCAAAACAATCATTGGCTTTCTTGCCTTCTCAATGTCAAGCACCCATTTTTGGTACCATTTTCTACTGCATTTCTTTTTTTTTTTTAAATTGCAACAACCGAGTTTCCTAGAGTTTCCTAGATTTGAAAGTGAATGGAATATTCGGTGATAGCTGTCAAGCAAATAGTTTGATGCTATATTGTAATTCTATTGAATACTATAATATGGAATCTGCATTAGAAATAATTAAATAAATAGTTCTTGCAGTGTTCTCGCCGCTCAACTTATTTCCAAGTCGGTGTGTGTGATAAATCTCAAATCGTAGAAGGTACTCATTTACTCTACACATTGTGTTAGGTTTTGAATTTTAATGACTGAATGATGCATTTTTCTTAACGCATATGTGGAGTGTTCTCAATTTTAGCTTACTTGAGATTTCGAATATTTGTTCAATTCTAATGCCTCATGATTTTAGTCTTTTACCTTTCTAGAGTTGTAATTTCAGTTTTTGTACCAAAGGTTTGTGCAGTAACATGCAATTGTTTCTATGCAGCAATTTATGGGAGTTGATATGGATTTGAAATCCATCATTCTCATTTTGAATTAGTATTTATTTTAGTAAATCTGGTGGTCTAGGAATCCACTATAATTTGGGTGAATTTGAAACTCCATTCATTTCGAACATTGCATTTCAAATCTTTGAATGTTAACTAACTCACAGTGAATCCTTTTTGTTGTTGTGAAGGTATATACCTTAACATGTGTAATTAGCTCTTCATTAGTGAAGGATTACAACACGCTTAACAGAAAACAGAAACTAGAATGGAACAAGTTATTCTTCTTACTCATGTTCCTATTATGGGTTAAAGATATTTCCTTATTGACAGTCTACTATATCATCCGAGATTTGAAACAGTGATCGACTCCTCCTGCAGGGGGTTCTCCACTTTCCATGCCATTGTTTCAGAAGTTTTTTCCATGTATCTCTTGATTATTTCTAATCTTTTCGATGATTCTCAAGATCGGTTAATTATCAACATAACGTCAATTTTTTTAGAAAGATGCAAGAAGTTGCAGGAGGTATTTTTTAATTGATCTTTCTCATCTGCAAGTGGTTTTTAGTTTTTAACTTCCCCCTCCCTTTTCGTTGCTCATTCAGATTGACTATGTGACCACAATATGCTTTACATGTTTTCTCATTAGAAGTATTATGGTAAGTTCTTATTCTACATAAGTTATGTTTGTAAAAAGTTTGATTTGAATTTAAGAGGACCAGGTCGTCTCATATTGTTAAATAATCGTCAATGGGAATATAATTTGTGTTATCTTATCACTTGTTGGTACTATTTAGGGGTCTTTTCGGTTTGATAATCTTCCGATTAGAATAATCTGAAAAATGGTGGGACTTCAATCAATTAATTAATTAAAGAACCAATTAGAGGAGAAGTTTTTGGATGAGACATATAGTTCTACCATCAGGCTGAAGATGATAATTGAACGAGAATTTTGGTTAGATATTTCCATCTGTATGATTCGAATTCTTCAACGGATTTATTTATACATTTTTTTAATTTGTCCTAAACCAAGTTAAACTATATGCATTTATGAAATTAGGAGTAACTGGTCAACCATCACATATGGATCAAATGTAACTGTAATTTTTTTTTTTTTTTGGGGGGGGTGTTGTCCAAAGATCTAGGAAGTAGGGATAATATATCTATCAAATACAATTCTACTAGATCGACAACGACTACTCCACTTCAATCATGTGAACTGGTAGAGTCCGCTCCTCTTTGAGCCAGAGAATGCGCTTGTTTCAGTTTCGCTCTCGGGGTGTATATGAATTTGCACACTACAAATTCTCCAGAGGTTCTTTTGATGTCCCTAATAATGCATTCCTCTGGGCCCACCATCTTCTTGCTTCCCTGACATAGAGCAACCGCAAGTTGGGAGTCCGTATGAATCTCGATGCGGCCTGGACTCCATTGCTTGGTTTTTAATAATCCAATCCAGATTGCCATAAGCTCGGCTCCCAAGGCCCCTCTCTGGGGACGGATCTTTTCCGCAAAACTAAATATCGTAGTCCCATCATCTCGGAAAAGCAGTCCTCCCACTCCAAATCTTCTGTCCTCCTTCTTATAGGCCCCATCGACTTCGAGAATAAACCTCTCCCCATCTTCTCTATCTTCTGTATCTGGAGTTGCCTTGGTTAAATGGCTGCATCTCAGCTCCTGTTTGTTCTGAAACTGGAATGCTTCAAGATAGTTAAGTACTCTTTCTCCAACTTTCATATCCATTTTTCTCTTACTCCTCCCAACTTCATGTATCATTCTACACCTTTCCTTCCATACTTCCCATGCTGTCATGACGGTCCTTTCAATGATTTCTTTACCCATTTTCAAAAAGATTCCTTCCAAGAGGTCATATGCTTGCGACCCTCTACCTCTTTTGCACACAAATTTAAGGCCGGCTTGCTCCCAGATTTTCCTTACCTTTCCACAATGGAAGATAGCATGAGTCGTATAGGCCAGCATCCCTCCACACAATTCACACCAGGGATCGATAGGGATGTGTCTTCTAGCAAGGTTCCCCTCTGTTGGGACGAAGTCCTTGCATAACTTCCAACAAAAAATCCTAACTTTTGGAGGCACGTTCATTTTCCATATCATGTTCCACCATCTTTCCCCCCTCTCTTTAGATGAAGGTTCCGCCTTCTCATCCTTGTTTCTAAGCTCTTCAATCCCTTTTCTATATCCCGAGCTCACCGAGTAATCTCCCATAGTGTCGTCTATCCAAAATCTCCTATCCTCGTCCTCCTTATTCCCCACCTGCGTACCAAGGATACACTCGGCCTTGAACGGGAAAAAAGCCAGTCTGACCAAATCTTTTTTCCATTCTCTTCTATCATCGATAAAAAAATTGATATTTGGGGTGGCTGCAATTCTAAATGTTATTCTCCCTTTGTTCAACCCCTGAACCCAGGTGTGTTTGTGAATTTGAACTTGTTCCCCATTCCCAATGATCCATCTGATACCGCTTTCTAAAATATACCTACTTTTACAAAGTGACCTCCATGTGAAAGACGGGCAGTACCCGGGATCAGATTCCATAATATCCCCATGCTTAAAATACCGTGCTTTGAGTACCTTATTCAGGAGCGAGTCCGGAAATTTAATACATCGCCAAATTTGTTTAGCCAGGAGTGCATCGTTAAAGACATGCATCCGTCTAAATCCCATTCCCCCTTCTTCTTTTGATTTGCATAAATGTAACTGTAATTTTGATTAGGCACATAATAACAAATGTATACATATGCTTACATATATACTATCGTCTCTGGTGTCTGTAAACGTGTATAAATAAAATGTTTTAGTTATGGTTTAGGGATCCTAGCTGGTTTGAATCATATTGGAAATTTCTAAAAGTTACGTAATGTATTTGATCAATCTGTCGGAGAAAAAAATATTTGTGAAACAATACCTTTCTTAAAGGACTTGATAAGAAAATCTGAATGAGAATTAATGTTCTTTGATTGATCAATAACATGTTGAATATATTCCTATTTTATATTGAGAAATGCTTTTGTGATACTTTTTTTCCTTAATTGTGCAGGTTTCAATTGAGTACTTTTTACCAGACTTGACAATGATATTCTATACTTATCACATTTAATTACTTATGATATTCTCTTTTGTCTATAAATGAGTTATTTCATTAAAATTTCTATCTTATAGTTAGTTATTTTAAACATGAATTTATATTTAACATATATATATATCAGTTTTTTCTATGTTTGCTGAGACAGGTATAGATAAAGCAGGGATGAATGTTGGTATAGGTAAATGCTCATTTTTCAAATTTTATTTTAATGTTACTAATTCGTGATGATTAGATGGGATATATTCGTCGTATATGTATAAACATATTCCCTTCTCCGTCCAAATTTTATTAGCCGTACTTTCTTTTTTTCTATTATGTTGATTTTATTTTAAAAAATAATATTATTCACATCACTTTATCTACACTCTTATTTATCACTTATTTACTTAAATTATTATTCACTTTATTGATAAACAAATCATTTATTTATAAGTGAACTCCACCGTAACCCCATTTTACTCTAATTTATATATATACTTTATACATCAATTATTTAATCCTTTTGCAATGGCAAAGCACAAATTTACATACTCATGGTTCTCTTCATTGAAGTCACAAGTCACAGCTCATTTTGTCAATGTAAGCTGCATTTTTTTTTTCATCTACTATTTCATTTCAATTTTCTATTTATTTGTGTATTTATTTTGAATTTTTTTTTTCATCTACTATTTCATTTCAATTTTCTATTTATTTGCGTATTTATTTTGAAAATCAATATAGTGTTTATTTTGAAACTCAGGTATATTGATGTTTATGCTCGCAAGAACTCAAAACTTTACATGTACTGTTCCGCAAAAAACTCGTGGCCGAAAGAAGATTTTGTGGATTGCGCGCAGAAAAAGAAATGTGTTCAACTTAATAACTATTTGATACTCCCTCCGTTTTTAATTAAATGTCACTTTGCCTTTTTTAATATTTTTTAAATAAGTGTCATTCTACACTTTTTTTTCTTCAAATTTGACAATTTTACCCTTCTTATACATTGTACTCTCTCCATTTTCTTTATCTTGATTTAAGTTTTTTTCCTTTTGAATATAGTACTATAACATAAATCATGCATAAACCTTAATTGTTGTATACATGAATATCATCTACAATATTGACCACATTCATTACTAAACATAAATTTAATATTAAAATTAATTATCATTAATGAAGGGTAAAATGGTCCATGATTATATATCTTAATATGTTGAAAATTGTTAAAATGACACTTATTTAAAAGTGGAGGGAGTATAATTTCTAAAAGATTTTAATTCCTTAATTATATACTAATGTCTAAATATGTTTGATATATTTGATTTATATCATAAAGACTAATTATGTTGGATTTAAACAAAAGTTTCAAATTCCAATGTCAAAAATCTTTTTTCTTTTAAAGCAAGAGTTATAATTTTATTTTAATTAAAAGATAATACAGTAAAACTAATCACTAATATATGGTACCTATTGTGTCTTTAAAGTGAATATTTTTTGTTACTCCTTTTTTATTATTTTTTAGAAAAAAATTAGTACATTCAAACTAATTTAAAAGCAACACTCAAATTATGCAAAACAATTTTTTTTTTAAACAGACAAAATAGTTGATGATAATTTTACCGACTACATGCAAGTAAAAAAATTTACAATAAACCCGTGCATAAAAACCTAGTATTTATAAAAAAATAAACCCATGCATAAAAACCTAGTATTTATAAAAAGAGTAAAAGAAATTTATCGATGAAAGTAAAATGAAAAAAAAAATTTGTTGGCGGAGGGATCGAGGAAGTATCATTTTCTCTTTAAAAATAGCCTTAACAAACTCACGATAAAACCCTAACCCTAAATTTTCTCTTATTTTTATCTTCTACAGAGACCCCACGCCGCTCCTGCGCGTCGTCTAGCCTCCGGCCCTCCGCTACCACCATCTCTCTTCTACATAGCCCTACTCGCAGTTGCTCCGCCTGCAACCCAGCCTTTCTCACCGGAGTCGCTCCGCCTTACCAAATGCACCCCAAGCCGACCGGCCCACCTTCTTCTCCACCACTAGCAGGTTTGTATTTATTTATTTTTAAAAAAAATCGACAATCGTGGGTCGAACATATACATAAGTTGTTGTCGAATGTAGTGTAAATGTACGATCAATCATTGTCGTAAGTTTTTTTTTTTCGACAAAGCAGTGGTGGTGTTGGTGGCTGCGGCAGCTCCGTCGGTTTAGGTTTACATTTTTTTAGAAGAGTGTACAAATGCATTATTTTACGTGTATATAATTGTATCAAATTAAAAACTATAAATTATATATTGAACATAAATAAATTATGTGTAAAGAACTCAAAAACTGATATATTAATTTAATTTAAAAATATTTAACAAATAACATCAATCTTTTCAATTTAATAATAAAAATGCAAATTAAAAATTATGATATACATCAACACTATATACTCGTTTTTATTTTGTCAAAAAAAATTAAAATGCTTCAAACCATAAACGGTACACCCCTCTTGAAAACAATTGTTTTTTTTTTTTTTTTTATGTTAGATGCTTGAACAATATTTTTCTAACTATATTGCAATTTAGACATATGACTTTTGTTTTGAATAAGTTTATTGATAATAGATTGGAAAGGATTTGTTAGTAAGATAGTTTGTCAAAATAACTGTGTAAGACTAATTTTCAAATAAATTGCATGTTTGTTTTGACAATAAGATCGTACCAACAAATCTTTTCCGATCTATTATCAATATAGACTTATTCAAGGCACAAGTTCTATTTCTCGGTTGCAATATAGTTAAAAAAATGTTGTATAAGCATCATATACATGTTTTCGAGAGGGTGTGCCGTTTATTCAAGCGGGTGTATTTAAGCATTTCAAATTTTAAGTTGATTACTTTTTATTATTTTTTTGTTTTTGACTAGCGGGTGGATTTAAGCATTTTAAATTTTAAGTTGATTACTTTTTATTATTTTTTTTGTTTTTGACTATTCTAAGTGTTGATTAATCAGAATTTTTAATGTTAAATTGGTGAGTTTGGTGTTATTTGGTAAGTATTTTTAAATTTAATATATCTAGTTCTTTACAAACAGTAGTAACTAATTTACATTCAATATATAATATAAAATATAATATAAAGTTATTTGAATAATTTACTCAAATAGAGAGAAATTTTCAAATAGCTACACATAAATCTTAAAGTATTCCCATAAAATGATGAATACATAGCTAGCATAACTAGTTCAAACACCTGTGACGTGTACTATGTTTGAGTGGTAAAGCGTGTTATTATTCCTTGCAATACGGGCGCAATGAAATTAAGTTTATAAAACTAGACAAAAAATCTCAAGAACACATAGGGAAACTGAAACAAGATCGAAGAAATAAAAAAACACCAACAAATCATCTGATTTAGGCCATCACCATTTTTCAAATATGGTGATGGTCGATCAGTACATTGTTGGTGGTTTTATTGCTACATTGTTTGGGTTCGTTTTGTTGTACAACATACGAACAAGGACAAAGAGATCTAAAGTTTCCAAGATTAATAGTGTACGTAAAGATGAATGCATTAAGAGCTCCGCCAACGTAGGCGGAGACCCTGACGTTGTTATTGTCGGGGCTGGCGTTGCTGGGGCAGCGCTGGCTTATACTCTTGCTAAGGTATGGAATTTATTTTATTTTTTTCAGAAATTTGTGCTCATAAGACTGATTTTGTATGATTGAAAATAAGTGATTTTAGAAGCAGTTTGTTGGGTTTACAAACACTGTCAGACTTATGATAAATTTGGCTTAGGATGGACGGAAAGTTCACGTGATTGAAAGAGACTTAACGGAGCCAGACCGTATAGTGGGTGAGCTTCTGCAGCCTGGAGGATACTTGAAGTTGGTTGAATTAGGCCTTCAAGGTAGCTATCAATTTGAATATGGTGGAAATAAGATTGATTTAATTTGAATTGTGTGTATTGGAGTGCAGATTGTGTAAGTGAGATTGATGCTCAACAAGTGTATGGATATGCTCTTTACAAGGATGGTAAGTGCACCAAGTTGGCTTATCCCTTGGAGAAGTTCGAGTCGGATGTATCCGGTCGAAGCTTCCACAACGGACGCTTCGTACAGAGAATGAGACTAAAGGCAGCAAGCCTTCCAAAGTAACATTTCTGTCTATATTCGTCTTGTAAGCGATCGTTTCTTTTCTACTTAACGACGTCTGTTACAGTGTACGGCTTCAACAAGGTACGGTAACATCCTTGATTGAAGAAATCGGAACTGTTAAAGGAGTTCAATACAAGACTAAAAATGGTGCAGAGATTGCTTCTGTTTATGCTCCTCTCACCATTGTCTGTGATGGTTGTTTTTCAAACTTGAGACGCTCTCTCTGCACTCCCAAGGTAAATTTAGCTTTTGAAAAAAAAGTGATTCTAATGACATCGTCTATTCCTTGAATAATCTAAAAGTTGTTGGACGACGTAGGTGGAAATCCCCTCGTGTTTCGTTGGCCTAATACTTGAAAATTGCAAGCTCCCACACGCTAATCACGGCCATGTTGTCCTAGCCGATCCTTCCCCGATTTTGTTCTATCCAATCAGTAGCACCGAGATTCGTTGCTTGGTTGATATCCCCGGACAAAAGGTACCTTCCATCACCAATGGAGAAATGACCAATTATTTGAAAACTGTGGTGGCTTCTCAGGTACCTCTATTTCTCCCTTTAGTTTCATTTATCATAAAAAACTTGTTTGTTATCATAAACAGACTAAAAGTTTTCTTTTCTTTTTTATTACAAGATCCCACCTCAACTGTACGATGCATTCATCGTTGCAGTCGAGAAAGGAAACATAAGAAGCATGACTAACAGAAGCATGCCAGCAAATCCTCTGCCTACCCCCGGTGCACTCCTATTAGGAGACGCATTCAATATGCGTCATCCTTTAACCGGGGGAGGCATGACTGTCGCTCTCTCAGATGTCGTTGTCCTTCGTGATCTTCTTAGACCTTTACGTAATTTAAATGATTCATCTACGCTTTCCAAGTATCTTGAATCCTTCTACACTCTAAGAAAGGTATACAAAGTGTAACGTTTTAAAAATGTTAACTGTAATACTTGGTATGCTAAATAGTATTATTTCGTATAGTAAATAGTATTACCTAGTTCACCATACAGTATTACTTTAGTTCACCATACAAATAACAATATTAATCATCGAACAATGTTGTCTTGTTGCAGCCCGTTGCATCGACGATCAATACATTAGCCGATGCATTATACAAGGTCTTCAGCGCATCGCCTGATAAAGCAATGCAGGAAATGCGACAAGCCTGTTTCGACTATTTGAGCCTTGGAGGGGTCTTCAGTAACGGCCCCATCACGTTGCTCTCGGGTTTGAATCCGGAACCTCTAAATCTCGTCCTCCATTTCTTTGCTGTGGCTGTTTATGGCATCGGACGCCTATTTCTCCCGTTTCCTTCCCCCAAACGCGTGTGGCTGGGGGGCCGATTGCTCGCGGTGAGTGTGGCCAATATGTCACACGTTTATAAAGACTTAATAAACTTAAATGCATGAGACGAGTTTTCATCACATGTATAACTTTATTTTGTTGATGACAGGGTGCATCGGGGATAATTTTTCCGATTATAAAGGCGGAGGGAGTGAGGCAAATGTTCTTCCCGGCTTCAGTTCCAGCATTCTACAGAGCTCCCCCTGTTAACTAACATCAATTAATCTGAATATCCTAATCATTATTAACTAAGTAGAATGTATATTCGTGTATACACATAATTTAGTTATGTAACTTTCGTCCCTTAGAAGGAGTTGAATGAGATCAAGATACCACTCGAAATGCAATTTCTATCTCGAATTTGTATCCTAGTCTTTAGTACAATAAGTTAGGAGAAAATGTTTGATTCAAATTTTTAATGAAAGTGATATGAGGACCATTCAATGGTGAATTACAATAACAATGGTTACTTTACTAGTGTTTTGCTTCCATTACCAAATAAATGATGACAAAAAAAATACAAATGTAGTTAGTTAATAAAATTTGGATAATGGTTATCTTACTTCGAGTCTAATAAAAAAAATACAAATGTGGTTATTCGAGTACTTGAAATTCGCTGTAAAAAAAAATGAGGTGAACATATCCATATCGAGGTGAACATATCGAATTGAGTTAATAAATTAAGTATTTCACGAATTAGAACTCGACTCATTTATTAATATAAATGAACCGAGTCAAATTCGAACTTTCACGAATTGAATTGAGTTGAGTTTTCAAACTACCCGTATCGAATAACAATTATGCAGTCAATATTTGTAGGTTGAATTTTGACCTATATATTTTTAATTAAATCGTTTCTTTTTAAGTTTTAAGGAAACCGTTCCTACTTATTTAAAGTAGTACAGTAATTCTTTTTTATATTTGCTAAAAATGTCATTCTATTTATTTTTTTGGATGAGTGTCTCATTAAATTAAAATTCAATCAAAATTATTTTAAATTAATTGGCATTAATTACTCCTATCATATAGTCGCTAAAATGAGATGTTTTTATATTCGCATAAAGATTAAAGATTAAGTTACTAATATATATTTTAATACAAAAAACTAAATGAAAATAATAGCAAAAAACCACTTTTTTTACACACTATATCACAAGTCACAAATGGCAATGGAGAGAAATTGAAAGCATGAAAATACAAATTCGAAATTTCGAACAGTCTATTTCTCACGGGAAAAAAAAGGTGGCGACAATATAAAAATTGCGACATGCCGAAATGACATTTTTAACCTCGTCTGCCCCGTTGAACCCTAATCTTTCTTCAGAATCCCAATTGAGTTTCTCCCATCGATCACTCCCCTACTGAAAATCTCAGGTTTGTTCATATTCGAAATCAAAATCTCATTTCAATCAATTGAAAGCTAGCGTGGCTGTTTTGGTTTGTATTTTGAATGTTAGCAGAATATAATTTTTGTTCTAGTTGTTCTATGTATTATAGAAATCGCTCCTTTCCTGTTTTCCTTATAATTTCAAAGAAAAGCTCTGGTAATGTTAGAGACCAAGTGGTGCGCATTTAATTGAAATAAAATTTCTGGTTTTACTGAAATTTCAAGATACTGGGCCTTTTCTTACATTCTTCGTCTTCATTTTGTGTTAGTCTGTGTGTATGTGTTCGTGTTTTGGATGGAGTGTAAATTATGTTTTCTGAACAGGTTCTCGCGATGTGCTTATAAATGTAATATTGTTTTATTGTATCTTTTTCGTTATCACTTTCTTGAATCTATTGGAATGCACTGAGAAATTTTACTTATTTAATTACCTATCTGTGACTTACAAATTAGCAACTACTAGGTACAGAATTCCTATCATTATTTTCAAGCACAATTCTAAGTTGCTTAATTCAATCTAATTAGCTAGCTGCTAAAGGTGGCAATTTTTCATTCTACTACAAAATGCTTTGATCATATCATTATGCATAAATTAACTGTGAATTCATGTTATATATGTTTTTGTAGAGTGTGTAGTCAATCGTCTTTTGTTGGAGACTTGGAGGCACTCCCTTGAGGAAAATTATGGATTGAATAAGTTATATTGGTTGATGGTTGTATCAAATAAGTGACATCATTCAACTCTTACTCCCTTGTATGGAGGATTGTGACATTGTTGTTGGCCAGGAGTTTCCGGATGTTAAGGCCTTCCGTAGTGCAGTTAAAGAAGCTGCAATTGCACAGCACTTTGAGCTTCGTATTGTTAAAAGTGATCTCATTCGATACATAGCTAAATGTGCTGCAGAAGGGTGTCCATGGCGTATACGTGCTGTCAAGCTTCCAAATGCCCCGACTTTCATCATAAGAAGTCTTGATGGAACACACACCTGTGGGAAAAATGCACATGCTGGGCATCATCAGGCTTCTGTTGACTGGATCGTTAACTTTATAGAGGAAAGACTACGTGAAAACATAAATTACAAGCCTAAAGATATCTTACGAGATGTATATGAACAATATGGGATAACTATACCGTATAAGCAGGCGTGGAGAGCTAAGGAACGTGGACTTCAAGCCATATATGGATCTTCTGAAGAAGCATATTACCTCCTTCCAGCATACTGTGAGCAGATCAAGAAGACAAACCCGGGAAGTGTTGCTGAGGTGTTTACTGCTGGTTCAGACAATCGGTTTCAACGTGTGTTTGTTTCCTTTTATGCTTCAATACAAGGTTTCCTCCATGGTTGTCTCCCTATTATTGGGCTCGGTGGATTTCAGCTCAAGAGTAAATATCTTGGCACGTTACTTTCAGCGACTTCCTTTGATGCTGATGGTGGATTGTTTCCACTTGCCTTTGGTGTTGTTGATGTAGAAAATCATGAAAGTTGGATGTGGTTCATGTCTGAATTGCATAATGCTCTTGAGATGAATACAGAGATTATACCATGTCTTACTTTCTTATCCAAATGGCAGAATGGGGTTGGTGATGCTGTGAAGAGAAAGTTTCCAACTTCTAGCCATGCCATTTGTATGAAATACTTAAGTGAAAACATTGTTAGAGAGTTCAAAAATCCACGTCTCGTTCAACTCCTGTGGAAAGCAGCCTATGCCACTACTACTACTGGGTTCAAAGACAGTATTATTGAACTTGAGGAAGTTTCATCAGAAGCTGGAAAATGGCTCAAACAATTCCCACCTGCTCGCTGGGCATTGACGAGTTTTGAGGGAACCCGTTATGGTCGTCTCTCCTCAAATACCGAGGAGTTCAATCAATGGATTCTTGAAGCTCGAGAGCTGCCCATAACTCAGGTGATTGAACAAATCCACTGTAAATTGATGGTGGAATTTGAGGAAAGGAGGTCAAACTGCAAGTCATGGTTTTCCATTCTCGTTCCGTCTGCTGAGAAGCTCATGATTGAGGCCATGAATCGTGCTTCCACTTATCAAGTCCTTCGATCAGATGAGGTAGAGTTTGAGGTTCTTTCAGCAGACCGTTCGGACATTGTGAACATCAGAACATGTTCTTGTTCTTGTCGTGATTGGCAGTTATACGGGTTACCATGCTCACATGCTGTTGCATCTCTCATCTCGTCGAAGAAAGATGTTTATGCCTTCACAGGTAAGTATTTCACTCTGGCTAGCTACTCTGCTGCGTATGCTGAAGATATAAGTCCTATACCTAGTAAGATTGAGTGGAAAAAGGATGGTGAGATGGTCATGGATGAAGAAATTCGGGCAGTACGGCCTCCTAAGGTTAGACGGCCTCCTGGACGTCCTGAGAAGAAACGAATGTGCGTTGAGGATACTAATCGTGAGAAGCATATTGTCCACTGTAGTCGATGCAATCAGACGGGACATTATAAGTCGACTTGCAAATCAGATGACTGTAAGAGCATACAACCAATGTAGGTGTTATGTCAATTTTGTAATATAGAAAAACAAGAAAATAGCTTTAAGGTGGTTTCTGCCTTGTTATAGTGCAAACTAGAGAATATGGCCTGTAATTTAAGAATTCCAGTTGTACTTGAAATGTATTTAGAATGAAAAAGTTGTCTCCTTTAGTCCTTTATATAATTTCTCATGCTGCTTTGAACGCGTGCCATTTTGTATAAGCATGTTTCCAGAATTATTTATACGAAGACGAAATTAGTGCATTTTTTGGTGTCGCCTGTTTTGCATACTATCATATATCTGCACTAGACAACATCAAGAGAGAATGATCTAATACCAAAGTCAAACATCTGGATGTTTATTAAGCATGATAACCCTGTTGGAATACATAATCCAATTGATAATGACGGCTAAATTTGGAATAACTTGGCTTAAACAGTCGCGTACAATTGCTTGAATCTTCTACAGGCTTCCAGAACATTCTCCCTGTGTCCAAACGCGCTGACCCTGACGAAACCTTCACCACCAGGTCCAAAACCACTTCCAGGAGTGGTAACAACATGGGTCTTCTCAAGAATCTCACTGAACACGTCCCACGAGCTTCGCTCAGGAAAGTGAACCCACACATATGGTGCATTTTTACCTCCGTATACCTTGAAGCCAAGCGAATTGAAAGTGTCGACAATAATAGCAGTGTTTTCCTTGTAGAAACCAACTACCTCATGCATGGCCTGCACATAGTAGAAACTATTTTGACTATTTCTGCTCTTCTAAAGGAACTGCTAAATTAGGGGAAAGAAGACAAACCTTAATGCCTTCGGGTGAAACACAAGCTAGACCACCAGCTTGAGCAATGTTAGATGCACCGTTGAAACAAGTGCAAACTATGCGGTTGAAGTCTTTGGCTAATGGAAATCCATCAGAGTAAAGAAGCTCTTTTGGAATTGCCGTCCAACCAAGACGAACTCCAGTGAACCCAGCATACTTGGAGAAGGAAGAAACTTCAAGTGCAACCTACAACATTAAATAGAACAAAATGTTAAATGTTTCAACAAAGCTAACACTAAAACCTCTGAACCGATTTATTCAGCATGAAAAGCGAAATAAATAACAAATTTAGAGCAACGGGCGATGACATTGGGCTGAGGAAAATGAATTTAATCATTAAATGGTGATATGATTTCACTTGAAAATAAATTGGCAAAGTTCTGATGTCAACATACAACTATATAATGCATTCTACCATTGAACATGCTTATTTGTACAATGTAAAAGTCATTTACAATTTCTCTTTTTACATGGACTGACTGCCCAAACATGAACGTACAACTGTATAATAAAGCTCGAATGCAAAAATGTTCATACCAAGAGATAACAAATTATTAAAAAAATAAAATAAACAGAGTAAATTAGAAGAAACGTCAAATAAACATAAAACGAGACAAGAATAGAACTTATAATTTCATAGGTTCTAGACAAACCTCTTTGGCACCAGGAATTTCAAAAATGGATCTTGGACTATCATCGGACACATACATAGCATAAGCAGAGTCATAGACTATGATTGATCCATTTTCTTTAGCGTATTGTACAAGCTTGGTCAGTTGCTCTCTTGACGCAGCATAACCAGTCGGGTTATTGGGAGAACAAAAAAATATGATGTCTGTCCGAGGAACAGTGGACAAATCGGGAAAAAAGCCATTTTCCGGTGTGCACCTCATGTACTCAATGTTTTGGTACTTCTCCACATCTTTCTGAAACTGCCCAGTCTGGCCCAGAATGACGCTAGAGTCCACATAAGCCTACAGAGAGAAGTGAATGCTTTATAAAATTAAATTCCCAGAAAAGGGCAACATAATTAGTTAAACTTTGTTATAGAACAGTCAACAGAACTTCACTCTGCTAGCAACTTAGCACTGGCAGTAGCATAGTTTACCCAAATGAGCAGGGAAACAAAATCAGCTATTGAAAACCTAATGGCATGGTATGTACGTGAATAACAAAGATATAAATTATAAGCACAAGGCCATCGAGAAGTCCAGGCATCAAATACTGAACAGTATAGTGACTCAGAATATTGACACATTGAGATGCTAGCTTATTGTGATAAGTTTGTATCTACAATAAGACTGTGATGCAAGTGGGCAAAATCAGCATGGGCGTAGATTGATATTTAACTAATGGCAGGCACATACAGCAAAATTAATTAAAGTGTAGCAACAATTAACACTCATTTACAAAATGAAGCACGATATATTTACCGGGTAGGATGGGTCTTGAACAGCCATTGTCACATTAGATCCAAAAAGAACCTGCCAAACAAGAACAACCAACAACTCTCAGCGACTAATGCTATTGGTAGATAACAGCCATCAGAGAGAGAGAGAGAGATTTGAGATACACCAGGGACAACACCCCTCCCCACTTCCCAAAATAAAAATAATACTATTAACTAAGAACCTGGAGGCGAGATATGTCACTTTTTGCACCATCAGACACAAATATATCATCTTCCTCAATACCAAGGTCTGCATAATAGGTTGAAGCAATGGCAGCTCTCAATTTCTGTTTTACAAAAAAAAATAGATTAAGTGCCTTTCCTATACAAAGCATAATCAGACCCTTATGTGAGGTTGTAATAACAAAGACACAGATCGTGGAGGATGGAAAGAGAGGGAGAAATGAATATATGAAGATGAGTACTACCTTTTCACCTTGTTCAGCACCATAACCACTGTAACCAGCTACTGTTGACAGTGCATCTGATCTCTGATATGAATTGAACAAACGTCATGATTATCCGGGAACAGGCTAGAATAGTTGACAACAAAAAGATTGAATGCAAAAACATAATCTGTATCTATTTGGTGGTATCTAGTTACATCAGGGCAGTTTGATTGGATTATAACCTCTATTAACACAAACATGTACTAGGAAAAGCCACCAGAGGAAAAAAAATGTTCCAAATGGCAGAAAAATCCCCAAATTCAGAAAGCTTTCACAGAATTAGACTCGTGAAGATGCTCAATGAAACTTCAAAATTACTCTCAACATAAATTTAAATTATAAAGCAAAACGGATAAGATTGACAGTATTACCTTTGACATGGCAGACGTAATGGCGTCTGGAATCGGCTCAGTTGTGTCACCAATTCCAAGGCTAATAACTTTGGCATCAGGATTTTTAGATATGTGTGCATTTCTTCGTCTTGCAATCTAACGAAAAAAAAAGAGCATTATTGAATCCAGTTTTTTCATCAAGAAACAAGAACAAAGCAACAAATACCCTAGAGATTATGAATCCAAACAGAGCGACCAAATCATCTGAAACAGCATGTGACTGTGCCATAGAATCATACATGAAGGACAGGAACAAAATGGGTACATTAATTTTTATTTCATCCAATGCAGTATAATGTACCCATTGGAAATACAGTATTATTCAGTATGCAAAGATATGAAATACAAGGAAAATATATTTCTGATTAACTAAAGGATGCACGGGATAATACCAGATTTTACAAGCAAATATAAAAAAGAAAAGTGCTTAAACACACCTCTGGGAAGAGGTAACCAGCTTGAAGTTTAGCCAAGTTTTCATTGCGCGCCACCTTCGTCTTAAAAGCTTCATCACAAGTAGCATCAGCTAGTCAGCATATTCACCAAGCTCTAAGCTATATTTATATCAATGAATTGACTAAAAATACAACCTTGTCAGTAAATTCATCGCATGAAAACATATAAGCAAGCATTTAACAACAAAAAACCAAACACTTCTCTGAAATACGAATCACAAAAATAAATCACATATTCACGAAATACATTATTGAATAATGAAATAAATTAGTCACCGGTCTTCTCAGCTGAAGGCGAGGCAACACAGTTCACACTCCCACTAGTTCTCCTTGGAATTGAGACATGAGAACTCCTGCAGAGAACGTAACATCACAATTTAAATTCACATGGAATACAGTAGAGCCAATAACATTACTGATTTTCAAAAAAGAAAAATCGGAACCTGATGTTGTTGATATTGCTGTGGCCGAGAAAGCTGGAGGTGGAGGAGGAGAGAGAAGTAGAAAGACTCTGATGCATCGCAGACATTTCTGGGAAAACGGCTCAGAAAGCGAGTGCGCGGCGGTGAGTATAGCGAATTGCGTTACTACAGTGAGGTCCGCCGTTTTCAGGTTTTTCTATTTGAATTACTATTTTTAATACAAAACCCTAGACATTAGCTAAAGTTCTAATCCACCATTTTTTCTGAAAAAATAAAAAATACTGTACTTCTAACCAACCAATAATTTTTTGCATGACGTGATCAATTTACAAAAGTCTGCGTTTGGTGTTTACGTGAAACTAACAACGATATATTTTTGGATGAAATTGATAATTAGATTTTAAATAGTTTGAATATTTTTTTAATTGTTAAATTAAATTTTTTATTCTGAAAAAATAAAAGTATAACTCTATCATCTCAATAATTTAGTGCAGACATGAGTGACTCAATTATAATTAATATTGCCAATAAATAAAACACCTTTGGTTTAAAAAAAACAATTATAATTAATATTTAATATGCATGAATTATACCTTGTCACTTCATAAGAGAATCGATGTGCCCTACTTATGAACTTATAATTTTATATCTTTCTTTTTCTTTTTAATATAAATCTTTTATTTGCATGAATTTCAAAATATCAAATCCAAATTACTCATACAAAAACAAACATCCCTAACCAATTAGTTTAATTCCAAGTAAAAATCCTAGCATTTTTTTCGTAAATAAATAAAGAATAATTTGACCCCTAGTGGGCCTAAAGTTACATATTGCTGACCCAAAATCAAAGTAGGCCGCGCATATCTTCAACTAGGCCCAATTATACCAAAGCCCAGTGACGCCTTTTACTGTCACCTTGACTTAGGATTTTTTTCCTAATCAATTAACATTCTGCTAAATCACACCGAATATTAAAACGATTAGGGTTGCACAAGAATCTCGCTCCGATTTGTTGATTGTTGTCCATAGAAAATCCAATTTTGATTTATATTTGGCTATTGCTTTACAAATATCGACAAGAATTCAACGCGACAGACCTACACGAAGGTAAAATTTCCTCTTTTCCCGTTTAGAAGCCCTGATTTTGTGTTTTGGATGTATTCATCTTAATCTCATCAATTCCACGTTATGAATTATTAAATCCATGATAGCACGTAAATCTCCAAGTTTTCTCGATGTATTGAGGTGAATTTAACTGTAGGGTTTTTATCACTATGGCTGCTGATGTTTTGTTACAAATTTTCTATTTCGAGAAGTTCAACTCCGATTTCTAGCTTTTACTAATGCATTTTTTCTTTATAAAACGGTTCCCTGTCTTGGTTTATGATTCCGTTTTTGCTTTTATTTTAAGCCTGTATATCCATATAACTTGCAATTATGATGGATCTGGTTCGGGGATATGTAGACAATCATTGATATTTAATCTTTGATTTCCAATAGTTAAAGAAGCGTGGAGAATTATAGTATGTCAATTTTGACCATGTAAAACGCTTGCACTATGATGTTGGCATCCGAATGATTTTGAATAAGTGGACATCTTTGATGGATAAACTTGTACTGACATCATTCCCCTGCAGGATATCATTCCCTTGTTTTTCTTGCTGAATATCCGAATTGAGGTTTCTGTATGGATTTGGAGACAGAGAACCGAATAGCTGCCATTCTCTTGAAGGAGGCAGCAGAATTGCGTCGTGAAGCACAGAAGGAAGGTGCACTAGCTTATCTACGCCAGCCCACTGTCAGGAGTCGGCCTAATTCTCGTTTCCTGACAGCAACTGTCCGTGGAGTACAACAAGGTTATGATCTAAATATGTAGGGATTTCTCTTTTAAATGGATATATTGGTCGCACTTCCTTGTGGATTGTACTGTCGTATGAAAATCTTAGCTTAATAACTTATCCTTATGTCAGATATATCACATCTGTTAATCATGCCCTTATTGTACATGTATAACATGAAACACACAGTCTTTAGCTAGTATTTCTCTTTTATGGGTTGGGTGCTGATTTGAAAACCATGGTATCAAACCAATGAAGACAGAAAACTTGTTCATTGAACACTTGTTGGAATTTGTAATATCTGCTAATTTGTTTTGGATTTCTAGTTCCATCTAGACTAGACCTAATGTGGTATGGTACGTCTTTGTTGGTTTTAGGCGTTGCATGAAAGCTAAGGTCTACTATTGATATTTAAAGAGAGCTACTATACTATTAAATTCTATTATCTGTATATTCTTGGTAATTGTTAAAGATCTCACCTTTCAATAATTCCCCTTTTATACTTTGGGCAAGAGTGTTCTTTCTATTCAATTTTATTATCTTATATATTCTTGGTAATTATTACAGATCTTGCCTTTCAATAATTCTCCTTTGATATTTTGTGAAACAGCGAATCGTGTCGTTGAAGTCAATGAGATGTGGCGACTAAGAGATAAACAGCTGGAGCTGGACAATAGGCTTAGGGGAGGCAGAAATGAGAGCAACAGTGGAAGAGGTTCTAAGGATGTTTCTGAATCTCGTAGGAGTACAAGTAGAGGACGCAGTGAAATGGAAACAAATGAAAGTACTTCTTTTTCTCCAAAGAAAAGATCAGTTCGTGATTTTGGTCCAACGGAGGGTGAAGGTTTAAGGGATGATGAGGTCGATGAATTCTTATATTCCAGGTTTGTTTGCTGATTCATGTTGTTTTAAATACAATATGCGTTGCAACTTGTCCAAAAGAGTTGAATAAATTGTGTAACTGAATTTATCATAATTTTAATGATAGAACCAAGCGAGGCAGGGGTGCTGTTGGATCAAGAATGGATGAAACTGGTCCTTACCTACCTTGTAGTCCAAATTCGAAAAGAAATGTGGAGAGTGATATTGAGGAACCGAAGAAGAAAGCTAGAGTTTTGCTAGGTCCATTGAAGCCTCACTTGTTGATGTCCAGTGATTCATCGGACGATGAAACTTATAGGGACAAGAAAAGGAAGGACAAAAGCAAGCGGCACTACAAGAAACAAAAATCAAAAGACAAGACGAAAGATAAGAATAAAAAGAAGAGGAAGGAGAAAAAAAGTAAACATCACAAATGACGATACAACAGCAGCTCATACATGGAGACATTTTTCAAATGGAGAAGCAGATGATTTTGGGTTTAAGTGTGTTGGTTGTTATTTATTGTGCATGTACACACTAAAACAACAATCAAATATAGCATCATTTGCTGTGTTTTTCCAATGTTGTGCTAATTATGTAATTCAAAGATATGATTAGAAATTCAAATTTCTGTATCATTTTCTATCACTCATTTCTGGTCATAGTTTAACATTTATATTAAAAAATTATGAGGAATATATTTTAAGAAATAATATTAAATGGCCAAGTTCTGTAAATCTTCCTTGTATTAATCTTACCAAACAACGGAGGCAAATTCATACAATCGGGTGTAAAATATATTCCCTCCGTTCTGGGATTATAAACCGGTAAAAAAATTTGGCTGAGTTGTGAAGTGAAATTTATATAAAAAAATAAATTTAAGTAAAAGTGAATTTGGTGAGTTGACAAATTTTTTTAAAAGTTAAAGTGAATTTATGAGTAGTAAAGTAAAATGTATATAATAAAAAAAAATTAAGTAAAAGTGAATTTGGTGAGTTAGCAAATTCTTTAAAGTAAAAAGTGAATTTAACTTGTAAATTGTAAAGTGAAATGTATGAGTCGCAATTTTGAAAAATATACTCCTTCCCCCATGTTACAAACCTATATTAAGAGTTCCAGCCGCTCTCTTTTTTTTTTCTTACATCATTTTTCCTATTTTATTAAAAAAATACAAAATTCACAAATGTAATGAAGTTGAGTTCTACAATAATGATAATAGAAAAATATCTAAAATAGAAATGATGTTGAGTTCTGTAATAATGATAATAGAAAAATATCTAAAATAGAAAAGAAAGAAGAAAAAGTAAATTTTGAAATATTCTTAATATAAATTGATAATTTTAGAGAGTTATCTACCATTAATATCTTCACTGTAAATCTAATAGTAAATGTTAGTAGATGTCAATAATTATAAATGAAGAAAAGAATTATAATAATTAACTACTTTAATCAATTCTTATAAACTCATGCGTTGATGCATGTTAAGCTAAGAACAACAGGCGTAAAAATGAAGAGCAAAATAACGTCGATTTCAATTAAGCTGTTAAGTAGAAAATCAAAATTACAGCAACATATCTTACATCGAAATACTAATACTACTCCAATACATTACACAGTAGCAACACCAAACATTAGATCAAGCCCTTTCACCCCTAATCCTCCTAGCCAACTGGATATCCTTAGGCATTATCGTGACCCTCTTGGCGTGAATGGCGCACAGGTTAGTATCCTCAAAGAGTCCAACGAGATACGCCTCTGCTGCCTCTTGAAGCGCGGCTACTGCAGAGCTCTGGAACCTAAGATCCGTCTTGAAATCCTGGGCAATCTCACGAACAAGTCTCTGGAATGGCAACTTGCGGATCAGAAGCTCAGTTGACTTCTGGTACTTACGGATTTCACGAAGAGCAACAGTACCAGGACGGAAACGGTGGGGCTTCTTCACTCCGCCGGTGGCCGGAGCGGATTTCCTGGCGGCCTTAGTGGCCAACTGCTTACGCGGCGCCTTTCCACCTGTGGATTTGCGGGCAGTCTGCTTTGTGCGGGCCATTTATGTGTAACAAAATGCGAAGAAATTACTTAGCTGGAGGAAGGTGGTGATGACTGATGGTGAAGAAAAGAGTGTTGCAGGAAATTTATAGAGTCTTTCTTGAAAGACGTGGGGATGGAGTAATAATCGGAGCCGTTGATTAGAGTTTTATTGGAGGACTGAGATTTAAAGTTACGCGGATCCATGACGTGTCTAACTGTGTTCCTTGTGTGTGATGGAAGACGGGTTTGCAAGATTTTATACACGGTTGTGATTTTCAACCTGGGATGGTGCGGATTGATGACGTGGCGTTTTTCTTTTTATTCCACCATTTAAAATTTAAAAGCTACTACACATTTAAATCTATTTTATGTGAAATACTCCGCCGTATAGTTAATTTTAAAAAACATCTCAATTACACATAAATTTTATGTGAGAAATATTACACGTTGTTCTTTTTAAAATCTAGTATCAAACTTTAAATTGAATATAAAGTTGCGTATTTTTTTTATAATACACTCTAATGATTATAATTTTATTTAATAATATTCTCTTTATTAATAAACAATCATATATTTATAAATGAACCCCACAATTAAGGTGGGAATAGGTCAGACCTTATGAAAAAAGGTTTGGACCTGATATATAATATTTGGGCCCAAGTCTGACCTGTGGCCTATTATAGACTTTTTTTTAAAAGGCTAGTCTGACCTTTTTAGTAAATATGTCTGGCTATTAGCATTAAATTATAGTAAAAACTAACTTTTTTTAAATCTCGAAATGAAGAAATAAGAACAATAAAAAATTAATCAAAGGTCCATAAAATTATACTCAAATGCAAATGTTTATATCAATTATTTTTAACTATTACAAACAAAAATAAAACAAAAAATTATATAATTTCTTCAAGATAATCTCATCATATATTGAATATTATTTATTATTATATTATATATTTATTATATTTTATATATTATATATTTATACATATAGAAATAAAGTTAAATAGGCGGCTGTTGAGCTTAAAAGACTTACGAAAAAGTTCAAGCCCGACCTATTTAATTAAAAAGGCTTTTAAAAAAGCTTGAGTCTGGCTTGTTTATTAAACAAGCCGAGCCGTAGGCTACTGCCTGATCCATTCCCACCCCTACCCACAATACGTCATCATACCCTCAACTTATTTATAAATAAACTAATCAATATTTATTAAAATCCGCCCGGAGGAGTGGACATTTTAAAATTGGACGGAAGGAGTATAATAATAATAATTTAATTTTATTCAAAATCAATATTTATTTATAATTAAATATATAATTTTATATTTACTTATAAATTAAATAAAATAATCGTGATATGGAGTATATGATATATTTTTTTAAAAAAAATTGATTTAAATGAAACTAAACCCCAAAATTCAACTACATTAATCCAAAATAATTAAATCATTCTCATAACAAATTTTTTTAATATATTAACAATAAAAAGAAAAGATTAAAAGTGGATTTGTGTGTGTAGTAAATGCTAATAGCACGTATGGTTGTAAATCGGATTGGTTTATTCGATTCAAATGTTTTTGAGCATATTCTAAATTATATTTTTCGGGCATGTTTGGTTTAATTGATTAAACAGGATAGATTGTTTTATCCCAATTATTCCTATGTTTGGTTTACAGGAATTAAACCCGTGATTAAAATAGGCCCGGAATTATTATCCTTCCTAATCATTTATTTGAGTGTTTATTAGTCCCAAAGAGAAGGTGAGATAATTTAATCCATCAATCCAAACACAAATCTCAATTCAAAAAATAATACAATCCCATCTAATCCTATCCTACCTTATCTATCCCAACCTGTAAACCAAACATGCCCTTCAAGTATAAATGAGACGAGAGTGAGATTTTGTGATGCATGCAAGTGTCTGATAGTATGCAAAAGATAGTTGATTTCGATATGAAATATGCGGATAAACACAATATTAATTAAGAATAAAATCTTAAATTTTTTTAATATATTTCTCCATGTTTCAAAATGCATTATACAATCTCTTTTTATAAGATTTTACAATTGAAAAGTTAAAACTCTTAATGACAATAAAATAAATGGATTTAAATGGATGTGTTGAAACTAATTTTGACTTAATTAAATAGTTGATAGAAAATTAGAAATACTAGATTTTTATTCTCAATCAGCTTCATTCTCCATCATTTTGAATGACTGTAGATTTGTGTTTCAAACGGTAATTTCAAACATTTAATACGAACGTGAGTGAATAGATATGGGTCTGATTGAGGAATAAAAATATGGGTTAATGCATAATACTAATATTAATTGAATAATAAAATTTTTAATACTAATATTCAAATTCTAATATAAATAATTTGATTTGGTTAAACTAGCCTAACTACTGTAGGTGGTAGTAGTCGTTGCTCTTAAACATTCCGGGCTCAAAAGCAAAATAAATATAATCATTTTTAAAGTGTTATAAATACAATTAAGTGATTAAATTAATTACTTAAAAATAATTTTGGTGAAACACTCTTTCATCAGCTTCTAAGTGCTTCTCATCATTACACTAACCAATTTTACAATTTTGTTCTCACAATTTAAATAACATTTGATCTTTATCCATTACTTATTCAAATGTAATAAGAGTGTTTTTTTTTTAAATTAAAAAATATATATATATATAGAAAATTGTTTATTTTCAAAACACTATCCACTTTCAATTTTACTATAAAAATCAATTTTAACCCCATTGAATCAACTATTATTATTTGCAAACACACCCTCATTTTCATTCCGATTTCACCAAACATTCCCTTGAATGATTTTGTGATCATACATACATACAGTACAAGCATCTGCGATAAGTTGAAATATAAAAAATTTAGGTTTACTGTCAATTCCTCAACGTCATTGAAGAAACAGATAACGTTTAAAAATTAATTAGAATTTTCGCAATCTATATTTTGTTCATAGAAGCATTACGTGGCGCATTAAAATAGGAATGAACCATAAGTTATTTTCACTTTATTTAAAAATTGACCACAAAACAATCAATTTGATGCATGACTGCCCAAAAATTGGTAACCAAGGAGTATTTTAGATCTTCTTTTCGGTGACCTACTAAACCGGCCGTTTATTCTAATCCTCTCATTTTTTACCATATTATTTTTGAATTTAGGTTACTAAATAAAATATTAAATATACATTTTCAGCCTTTAGTCTGGTGATTATGCATTATTTTGGCGTGCAAGTGCAAGAAAAAAACAAAATTGATTGAGATTCAAACTTCCATGTGTAACGATTTAAATAAAATGAATCGTCACAACTCACACGGCCCATACCATTACAGGGAAAATTACATGCACCACTGCAACTTTCCACTAAAGATTTATATTATATGCACAATAAAATTCAAACATTTATTGAAATTACATATTAATATTATATACACACAAGAACAAAATCAACACAGTTTGGCTTGGATTTGCAAAATTTGATCAGCAGATGACACATGCATTTGGATTCTCTTCAATGCTGTGATTTGCATAGTAGTAGGTGCTCATTGGGGGATAATACGGTCGGTATGGCATTGCCATCCCGACCACGAGCTCTTTCTTCGTCTCTTCTTTCTTCTCCTCATCTTTCTTTGGTTCTTCTTCCTTGGCCTCTTCTTCTTTCTTGGGTTCGTCTTTCTTTGGCTCTTCTTCTTTCTTCGGTGGATCTTGAGCCGGGCCAACTAACATGATTTCCGTCGCCCAATTCTTCTTGCGCAATTTGCTCACCACAGTCACTGGATCAACTGTTCCAATCACCAGCAGCGTCTGTCCTTTCATATCGACTGTGATCACATCGATTCCTGCACCAAAAATAGCTTAAATCGATAAGATGTGGATCATATTTCGAGCAAAGCATAGGCACCAATATGTTCAATATGAACTAAATGAACATGTAACATCACATTATCATATATTGAACATCTATTTAGCCACTACACTCTAGTACATGTACATTTAGATACATACAATTAAACAACACAACCACAATCAGTTTTTAAGCAGATTAAAACAGGACAACCAAAATATGGGTATGAATTAATGGTGCATACACTCATTATGCTAAGTGTCAATGAATATAGAGCCTTACAATTATAATGTGATTATGTAAAAGCCAAATATTTCAGCTCAAATCCCTTCTTTCCGAATGAATAAACAGGAAGAAACTACAACAATCAAATTAGATATGCAATCATAACATCCCACAATTCTGTTTCAGAGAAATTAAGACTATTAACATAATAGTAATATTGAACTAAAATAAATTCCTCACAATTACCTGACAGGGTAGCCACTGTCTTCATAGCCCTTCTCTTGTCTCTCTCATCTTGCAAATCCAATTTCAGCACAAACTTCTGTTGAATTGAAGGAGGAAAAATTACACCAAATATTAAATCAAACAAAGTAATTAAACAATGTAAAATCATCACACACACACACACACACAGCAGGAATATATAAAAAGGCTATTTAAAGCAATTCGTTTAGTTTAAAGTAAATTTAGAAGTGGGATCATGTCGGTTACTAGATCCCATGACTAGGCAATCATAACGAAGAGAATCAAGAATCGGACCTTCATTTTTCTTAGGAATTCGCAGTGCCTTGAAAATGCGGATTCTGATGAGAGAATTAAGCTGCAGGAAATCAATATCTATCTTTAGTGATCAAAATAAGGAGTAATAATAATAGAGTGAGGACCGCAAATAAAAAGGAGGAGAGAGGGAAAGAGACGGAAGCTAAGAAATATTAGAAAGAAGACAAGATTGTTGTTATACTGAGACAAGAATTAAAGAATCACTATTACAATTTACAAAACAAAGAATGGGAGATGAGTGCTGCTGCCCACCTCAAGTCTCTCTCTCTCTCTCTAAATGCAAATGTGGGGGTGAGAGATTGTGAAAAATGAGAATGAGTGCACGTTTCTCCTCATCAAATGCCACTGTCCCGGTACCAACTTTACTGTGGCTATTTCGGAGTATCGGTAAAATTGACGCATGTAATTTTATAATAATACTCCGTAATAGTGAATATCACATGCGTTAAAGTTTAAGTGAAACGTGAAAAGTAACTTGGAGGCCTCGTTCAAGTTTCAATTATCTATGCTTACTTTTTATGTTCTATTGTTTTATCCCTTAATCATTAACATGTTGTTCCATTATTATAATATTACTCAAAGTGTGCTCACTTTTTTTTTATACATGTTTTTAAAAAAAAAAATATTTTATTTATAAAAATATATTTGAAATAACTGGTAAAAAATATATTTGGAAAAGGACCGCACTTATATGCAATATTTCACGTCAAATATTAGTATATTTAAGGAAGAGTCAAAATTTGCGGATTTGTAGCGGGTTTGACCGGTCAAACGAATATTTCCTTAAAAATCGCGCAAAAGTCGTGCGTAGGAGGCTAACAGGATCACGGGTTTCAGGTCTGTGTTACTATAAAAGTAATTATATGTTACTGCAAGACCAAATATGTGTTACTGTAAGTACAAATAACACATAAATTGACTTTTCACAGTAAATATTAATACAAACTAATTTAAGGAAGGATAAAATATAAAATTTTGCTCTTAATCCGTGTTACTATAAATACAATTATATGTTATTGTATGGACAAATACGTGTTACTGTAAGAACAGGTAACAAACAATTGACTTTTGAGTAACACATATTTGATCTTAAAGTAACAAAAAAAAATGTGTTACTATATAAAAACAATTGTATTACTGTATTAAGAACTCATGTGTTACTGTATAAATAAAACGTCATTATTGAGAGTGAATGAGATACCCACATTAAAAAAGACGTGAAAACACGAAAAACACAGCCATGTTGAATAATTTATCGATCCTTACAAATAAAAAGGCATAATTATCAACAATTAGTTGGAATAAATGTGTGTGTGGTATTATTGTTGATTTTTTCTCGTTCAGAAATTTATTCAAAAAATAAATAATGATTTTTCTCTTTCGTGATTAGCAGGTCAGATTTTTATTTTTTTTAATGAAAGTTGCGCAAAAAATAAGAAAAGAAAGCGCAGAAGAGCCAAGGAGGAAGAAAACGCATAAGAGAAGAAGGAATAAATAGCAGAAGAGAAAGGAGGAAGAAGAAGTTGCCGGGAAAGACAGCGCAGAAGAGACGGGAGGAAGAAGAAGCTACCAGGAAAAGAGGAAGAAGAGCAACTGATTAGATAAAACATAATAATTAGTAAAATTGCACCATAAAAGACTATGGTGAAATATTGTATATAAGTTTTTGTCTTTGAAAAATACTAAATCTTGTTATTAAAGTAAAAAAAATATTCAAAAGTAAACGTATTTTGTGTGGACCTAAAAAAACAAGTGAGCACACTTTTAATGAAGATGTAGAGTAATATTTTTTTTAAATTTCACATATTAATAATTCATTATTTAATTACAACTTAGAACACTTAAATTGAAATTTGTGGTCTCATTACTCTACAGAATGGCCACGCTGTATATTTTTCACCCTCTTTGTGATTTTTTTTTTTTTTTTTTTGTGGTGGTTGTTTTTTCAAGGGAGAGTGGATCTAGAAATGGGAATTAGATTTGTTCGCGGTTGGGAATTGTTGATGTGGACTAGAGACTAGAGTAAGTTTTTTTTTTTTTTTAGTATTCCCAATTCATTATAATAAGTTAATAACTCAAATATATTAAATTTAATATTTATACTCAAAATAAAATAAAATTAATATTTATACTAACTTTTAAAATAAAAGGACCTTATCTTAATCTTAATACTCTATATTTGTGAGAATATAATGGGACACGTGTCACAATTTTATCACTCTACACAATCTCTCTCTTCACCAAAATCGTCTATTTCAAAATCCCTGCATTCTCAGGCATTCTGATTAAAAAAAATCATTTTTTCTATTTTAATCTCAAAATTATAATTCCAAATTTTAAATTATAATTTTTATTTTTAATCTCTCTCCCCTCTAAATTCTTCTATTTCAAAATCTCAATATTGTCAAGCATTCTTATTAAAAAAAATTAATTCTCCTAATTTGTCAAATTCTTCCATTTCAAATCTTAATCTTAATATATATCTTCTCTTATCTTAATCTTAATTTTATCTTAATCTTAATACTCTATATTTGTGAGAATATAATGGGACACGTGTCACAATTTCATGCTCTATCACAATCTCTCTCTTCACCAAAATCATCCATTTCAAAATCCCTTCATTCTCATGCATTCTGATTAAAAAAATACATATTTCCTATTTTAATATCAAAATTATAATTTAATTTTTTTAATTATAATTATTATTTTTAATCTCTCTCCTCTTCAAATTCTTCCATTTCAAAATCCCAATATTGTCAAGCATTAACAAGCCACGTGTTGCAAATTGATTGGTCTATTAATTGCAATCTATTTTTTCTCAAATTCTTCCATTTCAAAATCTTTTTTTTCTCATTAATTTCACATTTTATTAATTTTTTTATTAATCTTAACCATTAATCTAATATACATTTTTTAATCTCATATTTTAAATGCATACTTTTGAATATTAAAATTTAAATGAAACAAAACTTTTGAATTTAAACAGAACTTTTAAAATGAAATCGAATTTCCGCATAATCTTCTATGGAGTATTCTATATAAATCTCAACATCTTTCTTTCATTTCAACAATCATAATTTTTTTTACAATTTTAGTTTTTCCTTCTCCCATATGTATATGTAGTCTAATATGTAGATTTTTTCTTTTTCTTACGTTTTTTTTTTTGTCCAGCCTTGATAATCTTCTATATCAATTTTCTCTCTTTCTTCTTTAGTATGCATTTTTTTTCTTCAGTATGATTTTTTTTCTATTTATTGTTCTATTCTTATATGATTCTCTTTTAATTTGTTATTTAGTATTAATCTTAATCATTAATCTAAGGTACATTTTTTAATCTCATATTTTAAATGCATACTTTCGAATATTAAAATTTAAATGAAACAAAACTTTTGAATTTAAACAGAACTTTTAAAATAAAACTGAATTTCCGCATAATTTTCTATGGAGTATTCTATATAAATCTCAACATATTTCTTTCATTTCAACAATCATAATTTTTTTTACAATTTTAGTTTTTCCTTCTCCCATATGTATATGTAGTCTAATATGTAGATTTTTTCTTTTTCTTATGTATTTTTTTTTTTTGTAAAGCCTTGATAATCTTCTATATCAATTTTCTCTCTTTCTTCTTTAGTATGCATTTGTTTTTTGTTTCTTCAGTATGATTTTTTTCCTATCTATTGTTCTATTCTTATATTATTCTCTTTTAATTTCTTTCATTTGTTTTTTTTGTCAAGCCTTGATAATCTTCTATATCAATTTTCTCTCTTTCTTCTTTAGTATGCATTTGTTTTTTGTTTCTTCAGTATGATTTTTTTCCTATCTATTGTTCTATTCTTATATTATTCTCTTTTAATTTCTTTCTTTAGTATGCCTTTTTTTTTCTTATTTCCTTCTTCAATATGTAGATTTTTTCCTTTTTTTTATGCATTTATTTTTTTTCTTACGTATTATTTTTTTTTGTCCTATTTTCATCTTAAAATAATAATTTTAATATTATTTACTCATAATTATTATTTTTAAATTTCAAATCATTTTTGTTTTTTTAAGTTGATATTAACATATGTGATTTCTTTTGTAAATGTCTACTGATATATTTCACTTTCTCTTTTGCGATTCTTTTACAATTTTCTTAAATTTTCCTTTCCTTTTTCAATTATTTTCTTTTAAACTTTTCTTTAATTTTTTTTGGTTCTCTCTCATTTTTATCTGTATCCACGTTTTTTTACTTAATTATTTTATTTTACTTTTTTTTGCTTTTACAATTTCTTAAATTTCTCTAATTTTTTCAATTATTTTCCTTTCTCTCATCCCTCTCTCTTTTATTTATAGATTTACAGTTTCTTAAATTATTTTTTCGAAACGGCAGTAAATTAATAGATTTGGTAGGTCACATCTAATTTTCTCTGATTATTATTGTTTTGATCTCAAAATCAACATTTTTTACTTAATTATTTTATTTTACTTTTTTTGCTTTTTACAATTTTCTTAAATTTCTCTAATTTTTTCAATTATTTTTCTGTTCTCTCTTTCTTATATTTTATTTATAGATTTACAGTTTTTTAAATTAATTATTTTATTTTACTTTTTTTGCTTTTTACAATTTTCTTAAATTTCTCTCATTTTTTCAATTATTTTTCTGTTCTCTCTTTCTTATATTTTATTTATAGATTTACAGTTTTTTAAATTATTTTTTTCTGAAACTGTAAATTAATCGAAATTGGTAAATTAATAGATTTACGAAAATTATTTTTCTGTTCTCTCTCTCTTATTTTTTATTTATAGATTTTTCTGTTCTCTCTCTCTTATTTTTTATTTATAGATTTACAGTTTTTTAAATTATTTTTTCTGAAACGGTAAATTAATAGATTTACGAAATTGGACTACGAAATTAGATTTTTTTGATAGTTATTGTTGTATATTTTTAATTATAACTTTTTTAATTTAATTAGAATCAATCGATAAGTCACATCTAATTTTCTTATTGTCTAACGTAGAAGTATATTATATATTTATGACCTTGATATGTTAGGTATGATTTATTTTTATTGTTTAGCGTGTCTACAGAAGTTTCTAATGTAAATTATAAAGTCAAAATGAAAACAATGTACATTTTTACAATTTTTTTATCTAAAATTCATTTAGAAATGTATTTTTTATATTTGAAGATCGATGTAAATTATAAATTTCACATTGTATTAATTTTTGTTGTATTGATATGAAGTTGATTATTTGATTCTATATTCAATTTGAATATCCATATTTTAAATGGATGTGTGTACAATGTACATATTAAATTGATGAATAATGGTTTAAAAAAGTAATCAATTTAAATTCTAAAAAATTAAGAAAAAAATAATCAAAAATCTTTTAATTAATCAACCTTGAATAAATTGAATTGGTATTTATTCTTGATTTATTATTAATATTTTTTTACATATTTAATATATATCAAATTATTGTACTAATTTTTAAATTTATTTATAAATAGGTACGCTTAAAAATTATACAGTAAAGTTAAATATTAAATGGTTAGTACTTTGTAGACAAAATTAAATGGGATCTTTGTAGACACCCTCTTTAATAAATATACAATTTAAATGAATGTAAATTTATCAATATTACTAATTGTAAGATCGATTTTTTTTTTTTTTTTATAAATTAGAGTTGTTGAGAAAAATAAATTTACTAACGTAATCACTAGTTTCTTAGTTATATATTTTATGTAAATAATTTTTTTATAATAATAATGGACATTTATTTTGTTAAAGATTTTTTAATTGTATATTATGAAGAATGAAGGGTAAAAAAACTATATGTATTTGACTTTATGAATGATTATCTGGATGTGGATGTATGTATATATAGAATGTGAATGTATTTTAAAATAATTTTAAAACCTTTTTAAAGTGTATAAAGTATTATGGAGGATTTTAGAGAATTTTAAAAACATTTGAAAAATCTGCGGTGAATGATTTTTAAAAACAATTTTGGAAATTCTCCATGATAACGAGGAGGTAATTTGTGATATCTTTTAAATATATAAATTTATATTTTTATTATTTTCAAATTAACAAATTAATTTTAATAATATTTTTTTAAATATATAAATTTATATTTTTATTATTTCTAAATTAATAAATTAATTTTAACAATATTTTTTTATTGTCTTGATATATTTCATAGTATTTTATTGTTTTGATATATTTCATAGTATTTTTTTTTTAAAATTGCAGGTTTAGGTGATAAATTTCCATCTGAACTAGAAATGTCACAATTCTTTAAGGAAATGTTTGTTTTGAAATGAAAAATTTCACACAGTTTTACTTTAAAATTTAGATTTAAAATTTTAAAATCTTAACCTACAAAATTCAACCATATAGATATTTATAAACTTTATATACATTCCTATATAAAATTATTTTACAATGCCCATTCTTATTAAAAATATTTTTAATTTTACAATTAAAATTATAATTTTATTAATGCACATTTTATTAATATATTAAAAAAATATTATAATATATAAAAATATAAATACAATAATATAGATTCAAATTTATAGATATGTAAATATATTAGAATAAAAAAAAAAAATTCTCACAAATTCTAACAAATAAAAAAGATATAAAAATTAATATAGTATTTAAAATTATTATTTTAATAAACTAACTCTAATTTTAATAAATCGACCCCGCGTAAAAACGCGGGTATAGAGCTAGTTGTTCAATATTATTGAAGGGTTTTGTTTTATGGGCAATGGAGAACACTTTTTGGTGGAGTAGTATTTGCACCCTTGAATGACACACAATTTAAAAAATGTGTAATGATTGATATTTTTAAAGGTAATTTTATAAATAAAGTAAAAATAAAAAGTAGATTGAGTGTGAAAAAGTAATGACATATGAGTAAATAAGAGTATATTTTGAGGGTGAGGGTTATGAAGATATTTTATTTTATGGATTGTGCAAATTGGTACAGGACATTCATATATAGAAAGTGTGCAAGTTTCTGTGGGACGGATGGAGTATAATTTTTAAGAAAAAATAATTTAGTGGTTGGTGAGTGGAATATATGGAGGATATTTTAGATGATTTAGTGAGGTATAAAATAAAATCTAGATAAAAAAATAGTGACAATTTTAAAAATAAAAAAAATATTGTGAAGGTATTAATTTTGTAGTATTTTCATATTGAAAATGTAAAATTAATTTTGTGACGTCCAAATAAGCCCGTTCCACAATTGTTTGCACACCTTTAAAAAAAAAAACTCCCTCATAAATCCACCATTACAATATTCACATATTTGCACAAAATGTCACTATTTTTACACTCATTTCAACCATTTTCTTTACTTTATTAATTTAACTTTATAAAATTATTCTTAACACTTCACTTATTACATTTTTTTTCTTTAAAAAGTGTGCTAATTTTATAATGCAAACACTTATGTAATGGAGGAAGTACTAATTAAGATTGCAGCTCCGGTCAAAGGTACGGTTGGATGATAGGCCGGCGGGCTATATATTTGCAGTAAATGAATTTATATGGACCACGTACATGTATTTTTCCTTGGTCAAGAATCACTCGTGTCCAAGTAGTAAGTAGCCGTAGCCCTGAAAAATATTACTCTACATTACTTAAATTAGTATATGAATTACACCCTCCGTCCAATTTCATTATTTCTACTTTTCTTTTTTATTGTTCAATTTTATTATGCTCATTCCTTTTCGAAAATAATACTATTCACACTACTTTATCTTCACTCTTCAACCACCACTTATTTACTTAAATTGCCACTAACTTTATTCATAAATAATCATTTTATCTATAAATGGACCCCACGACATCCCATCATACCCCCAACTTATCTACTTTATACATAAATTAATCAATATTCATTAAAACCCGTGTCCGAAGAAGTGGGTATAATAAAATTGGACGAGGGAGTACTAATTATCTGCATTTTCTGTGGAGCAAATGGTCTATTCCAACTCGAACCTGTATCTAGCTTAATGCTGCGGATCTAATCCATTTGGGCTATGTGGTCCTCTAATATTTAAGGCCACAATTATTTTTGCCCCATTGATTTCACTATTCTAATCTCCTCCATCAGTCTCTACTTTATTCAAAGTGTCATTTTTCTTTTAACACTTTCTTTCTTCATTATCTAAAATTATTGTGATCGTTTAAAGAAATGCATTTTTTTTAATTGAACTTTGCGATATTTTTATATTTTTTGATGTCCAGTCATTTATAATGGTTAATGGTCTGACCCCTACAATTCTGAGCAATTTCAAATTTGTTCCTAACAAATTTATATTTTTAGTTCATCCTAATAACTTTACAATGCTGAAGGAGTTTGAATTTCATGTTAAATGTAAAATCTTTTTGGGGTGCTCTAATGGGGCTTACATTCTAACTTTTTTTTTGTCATTCAGTACTGACTGATTTCAATATTTAATGTATTATTTTATCATTTTGTCAAAGAATTTGTAAATTTAATTCATAAATTGACTCGGGGACTTCGAACTAAATGATTCATTTGTAACAAGACAAATATTAAAGGCGTGGGACTTGATGCATCAAAATTACAAGTATGAGGATCAAGTATCACTGTAACTAAAATATTTGTGTAAATGAAATATATTATTGTTCCTAGTAATTCTTTTGGGACAAATTCGTTGTATATATATATGTTGAATTTTAAATTATTTGAATATAATCTTAATTGTTTATAGTGAGACCTCTATTTATTCGATGAAAAATGTTTTGTCCACCTTTTTCATTCTTTACAAGGGCCTTGCTCGATTGATCACCAAAAGGATTTCCTCCCGACTTTAAGATAGTACGATAACTGATTAATCCTATTTAAAATATAAACTCGTAAAATTGAATCACAACTTGTACAATTTTTAAATGAGCCGACTAATCAAATCGTAATCTAATTTAGATACCGTGTGTATGACCACATTAGACAAATTGAACAAAAGTCAAAAGAATAATTTGAGATATTAAAATAAATCTTGACTCATGCTCAATTTGATAATCTAGTTTAACGGAGTAGTACATATCCGGGTACAAGACAGTAATCCGACCCGTATACCCGTTTTGTTAATCGGGTAGACGTAACCCGTTTGGCGGTTGTCATTTTGTTTTCGTGCACTTGCGGCAGAGGATTGACAATTTATGGCGGGCGGGGCCCCGGGAAACCACAGCCCCACCTTGTGTGAGCCACGTGGGTGTTTGTGCCACGTAGATTTCCTCCAGATCCCACCCGCGTACGACGCGTGTGATCAACACGCCCCACTTGTCCTTGCCCTCCCCTTCCATTCTATCATTTTCAACTTCTGAATTCCCATCAAAAGAACCCTAAATTCCATACGGCAGATCATGAATTTCCCAATTTGGTTATCTTGAATTTCCCTTACATGACCCCCAAACCGTGAATTCTTATCGAAATACTTGAATTTCGATTATGGGCCAAAGCAACGATGATTTACAACTATCTATTTACAGAGCTCCGTGTTTTACCGGCGGTTGCTTGGAAATTCGACTTTTCTATGTCCGAATCGCGCCCTGCGCGGTGGAGAACCTTCCCGAACAGCTTAAACTCCGACACCTCCGCCGCGAAGTTGGCGTTTCGTTAGAAATCAACGGCGCACGTATCCCCTCATCCCACCCCGTTTCAATTACCCTCCGCCGCGATCGTGTCAATAAGGATTCGTCCGAGGTGACGTACGTCAGCACCGATAGTGTTAAGATAACCGGTCCCGTGGAATTCGAGGTATGTGAAGAGAGGGATGATTTGGATTTGATTTTATGTGGTTCCTTGGAGAGAGCTGATGCCGGTGCTGCCTGGAGTAACGAGAATGGGACGGATAATGATTCGAATTCTGGGTGGAGCATCGAGTGTTATGTTGCAACGCCCATTACGAATATGAGCTCGCCCCTTATGCAGTTAAAGAAAGGGGCCTGTTCTCCATCAATTGAGGTTTACATAGCCGGGTGTTGCTCCGGTACTCCGGTGATTTTGATGAAGACAGTTTTGGTTAGTCCTCGGAAGAAGCCAAGGCAGGGAATGATGCTTGATGCAATTCCCGAGGATGAGGAGATGGGGAAGGAGCAAAGTAGTTTGGGTAATGGATTAGCAAGACAGCGGAAATTGCAGGTAATTTGGATCTAGGCTTATTTTTCTCACAAGTTATTTTTGCTTCTTTATTTGATATGATACTATTGGTAGTAGGATGTATGAATTGTTAAGAATTTAGGTAATGGAGTATTTCATGAGCTGGTATATTACCCGAAATGATATTGCTCAATATTCTGCTACAAGTTATGGCCTCTTAAAGTTGATACCATTTGTTCAGTGACCAACACAAAGGAACATTGAAAATGAAATTGGCCGAAGCTGAACCTACTACTAGCAATGCAACTTAAGGAAAGCAACAACTGAATTGGCTAATCATATTAACAAGTAGGCAAAAAGTAGGATGCCAAACCATTATAATTTATTTGGTGGAGTGCTAGGGGCTATGATCATAGTTATGCAGCTGATTTTAAATATGAAATCATGATACTTACGTTGTTGTTTTGTTAACAGGCTCAATAAGGTTGCTAGCCTTTGTTGAGTAATATAAAGGAAGTGTGGTTTCTTAGAGATGGAGACCTAGACTTAGGTTCTGATTGTCTACACTTCCTTTGTGATAGGTGGTATGTTTTAAAACAGACCATCTGTGTAGTAGTGATAGAAACCTCCTCGAGAAATAAAGCAATTATATGCAGAACAGCATACCAAAACTTAGCAATATTTTCGTTCGCTTATTTACTCGTTACAGTAATATCAGAAGCTCTATGTAACTGAACCCCAAGGAGTTGGCCTAGTGGTGTAGGTTTGGGACTTAGGAGTATGCTCCTCTCTAGGTCTCAGGTTCGAACCCTCTAAGGTGCAAACAATTTCTATGGGGCCATGTCCATACAGAGCGCAAAGCTCTGGCTTTAAACGGGACCCCCGCAAGTGGACGTTGGAATTGGTCCCCCGGGATTAGTCGGTCCTAGACCGGATACCCGAGACTTCAAAAAAAAAAAAAGAAGCTCTATCTAACTGAAGTGTTAAAATTTAGGTTTTGCTGTCCGATTAGTTAAAGCTAAGACTTTAACTTTGGATTGGGGTGATGCAAATGTCTCCTGAAAGGACCAAGTCTCTGATGCAAATACTAGTCTTTTCATGGAGTTTGAGGAATAAAATAATACTAATAACTGAGTTTTTCTCAGATAACCTGTTACTAAATTGAAAAACTTTGAAAAATGCTATGATTATTTGCCCAGTGTTTCATGAAGAAATATGTTTTCTTAGGCACCCCCACATTTTTTATTCCTTTGATCAATGTATCTAGTTTGATTTTCCCCCGGGGCCGTGGTAAACCATTTTCAAAAGTTGCTGCCAACAACAGAGTTAATGGCTTAATGCATACTATTATTTTGTCTTCTGAATTTTTATTTCCTGCAGTTAATGACATCTGATACGGATGATGAAGAGTTAGAAGGGAAGGTTGGATACAGCTATTACCCTGAAGATATGTACACTGGTGAAGACGGTCAGCTAACATGGTTCAACGCTGGTGTAAGGGTTGGGGTTGGGATAGGGCTCGGAATGTGTCTTGGTGTTGGAATCGGGGTTGGGCTGCTCATGCGATCATATCAAGCCACAACTCGAGGTTTCAGGAGGAGGTTTTTTTAATATTCAGCATTCCCACTTAGGATAAATCATGATGAAAATATTCTACACCAACCACAACACAGCTGAGGAAGTGAGATATATGTAATATAGCTACTTGATAGTCAGCATATCATCAGCCGCTATGTGAATCATGTTTCTTGTAGAGATGCTGCTTCGATCTATGCTGCCAAAAGCTCGTCCATCCCCCAAAATGTAAAGTAGTTACCTGGTTTGCCAGAAAGGATGCTGGGTTAGTGTGTGGATACTCTGTTAATGCCATATGTGTCTTCGTGCTTCGTTTCTATTCTTAGATATATACCATCTTTAATAATGTTTGCGATAAGTATCATTTTTGTGTAGTAACCCTCCCTGTTGGACTATTTGCTCCTTTTTTCACTGGCCAAATGCAGCAGCCATTGCTGCTTCTTAGAGTTCTGGTGTTAGTGATGATGAGTCGTGAATGGTTGAGATCAGGGATTTTGTTTAAATCTGTACGTATGAATGAGATCTGATGGATGTTTATATACTCGACCAACATTTCTGAATGTTAGTATGATACACAGCATTTTTTCCCTCTATTTCATATTTTAAATTTCCATAGTGGGCAGTGATGAATTATATTTAATTGTATTTTCAAGCTTCTTTTTCCAAAAAATAATAATTGTATTTTTAAGTTTAATTTCAGTATAGTATTTTTTACCCCATCAGTCCACATAAATGTTTTTTTTTTTTACAGTTCACAAAGTGTGCATACTTTAATATTTAAAATATATACCGCACTACATTTACTGTACTCCATTTATTTGTACGTTGACGGAAAGAGTGCCTCTGTTGCTCCAAATTTTTGTTAAAGAAAGAGAGTTTTCAGCTTTTATTGAAATTCTGAACTTCAAAACTTTTTTCTATTTCAGTTGCATTGAATTCTTTAGCATATAGTATTTTTTTTTTAAATACTGAAAGTGTAAGAATATACCTATAAATTGAAATAAACATATGAAGATTTGATAGTGTTTACTTAATACTCCCTCATTTCCATGATTTTATGCACACTTTCCTTAACGAGCGTCTCAACATTTTTTGCACACTCCAAAAAAGGAAACAATAATATCAATAATACCCCTCATTTATTTTACTTTTAGTCAAATCTCTCACACTTTAATCAATGAATTACCAATAATACCCTTCCTTTATTTACCTTACACATCACTTTATTCTATTTTCTTAATCTCCGAGCCGGTCAAAGTGTGCATATAATCCTGGGACGGAGGGAGTACTAACGTATTTGTTAAATTAATTTCAATGAAAGCTAATTCCTCTCCAATTACATTTACTTATTCTATCATACTCCTCTCCCATTACATTTCTATCTTTCAATTACATTTACTTATTCTATCATACTCCGTATTTCTTAGTTTAGGTAGCTTTCACCGGAATGGAAGCTTCGTGTATGTTGCTTTGTTAGAAATATTATTAATAATACTTCCGTTCCGCAATAACTTTCACACTTTTAAAATAGAAAACCCTTTATAAACTTCACTCTTACAATATACTAAATTTTACACACTCTTAAAATAGAAAACTCTTTATAAACTTCACTCTTACAATATACTCAATTTTACACAAATATAATTTTTTTTTTTACGCATATACAAAAGTCAACTAATATTTTACTTTATACATGGTGGCAGTATAATTTTACTCGAAAAGGAAAAATCGTTCTCGTGGATTTCATTTCAAGGGCATAAATGGAATTACAACTCTCTCAGATTTATACTGTATTTTGATGCTTATCTTTCTACTGCTCACAAACAGTCTCTCTTTCAAACACAAAACACACGATCGATCTGAAGTGGAAAAAAAAACTTGGATTATCTGATTCTGAGGTGATTCCTTCTTTCAATTATTTTGTTTTATGATTTTGTTATTGATATATCTGTTTGAATTTCCAATATTTCTGCAGTATCGATCTTAGATAAATTGCGACATATTCCTAGCTCTGCTGATAATTTTTGTTGCGCGTTTGTGGTTTAACTCAATTCATCTTGCCGCTGCAATTAATTTTATATTTTTTTATTAAGATCTTTCATGATCCAGGCTGATGAAGATATAAGAAAACGGGTGTCAAAAAGAGATTATGAATTATCAGAGGCAGTTGTTGGATCATAGAGTGAAGATTATTGTTCAATCTTTTAATTTTGATGATTTGATCTTCTGTGGTAGGAATTAAGATGAATTGATATTGCTCTCATGAACAGTATGTGATTTTGTATTGCTGAAGTGCTATAAGTTTCTCCTTGTTCTGGTTTCTGTTCGAAGTTAAAATTTAGACAAAGTTTTTCATGGTATAGTTCCTATCTGAAGTTGAAACTTCAAATTGCGACCATTTTCTTTTAGAATCGATATAAAGTTGTGCACGCCCATATTCGGATGCAATATATATTTTGATTCATTGAAGACTATTCTGTATTAAGTGAAAGAGCCTTCCTTGACAACATTAAAAGGAAGCTGAAGTATTGGGAATCTTAACATGAGTTTTGTGTGTAAAGAAAAAAATTCAGCTGGGGTGCTAAAGGGTAGTAAAATGCCATAGATTCAAGTGACACTTAGAATGAGTTAACAATAGTTGTGCTGTTGTGCATTTGATCAATTATTCATTACCATACAATTGGATAAAGGACCCTACTTGATTATGCCCAGAAGATTCAATGCATATGCTTATTACCGTAGTAACTATTTTTGGATCAAACTAAAATATGAAATTCATTTAACGTCTGTGATCCTTGAACTTTGTGAATACAACATTCATGGAAGTGATGGATTAGTTGGTGTAATGGTGTTACAAGTACGATGCATATTCTCTGCCTGTCTTGTGTTTCCCTTGCAATAGTCAAGATGTAAAAAATGATTTTTTTTTTCTTTTCTAAGGTCCAGTAGTCATTATTTTTAGAATAAGTTGTCTCATGAAGACTTGAACTGTGGATGAAATTGGTGATTCTGTATTGCAGGTGTTCTTTGTACAGTGTTGTGGCAAGAGTATGTCAGGCACTGAGGAAGTCCAAGAACAAACAGAAGTTGTTATGGAGGATGTTGATAAGACCTCGCCAACAGCACAGCAGGAAGTTGTGTTCAAATCATTTTCTAATTTGGGAACTTCTTAAATGTATTCAATGTCCATGTTGTAATTATGTTTATTATGTGTTTCATTTTGCAGGAGGAAGTTGTTAAGAAGAAATACGGGGGATTAATGCCCAAGAAACCACCACTGATTTCGAAGGTAGCTGTAACCTTCTTGCATAATTTTGTCATGCATCCTGAGGATTCTTTATAAAACGGTTTCATCTGGTCAGGATCATGAACGAGCCTATTTTGACTCTGCTGATTGGGCCTTGGGAAAGGTACCTTTTTTTTTTTTGGGTATTTCAACCATTTTTTACATTCTTGGTACTTATGATAGTGATCAATGTTATATGACCGCAGCAAGGTGTAGCGAAGCCCAAAGGACCACTTGAGGCTTTGCGCCCAAAGTTACAGGTAACTAACTAATCACATAAATCAACTATGCACCTAAACGAGTTATTGACTTTCTTAGTACGATTTCCTGTCTTTCCGTTGCAAGGTTACTCTGATGTTGAAATCGATCTGCATATATAATAGCTCCCTAAAGTTAAAATTATATGGTTTTTTCTGGCGTCAGGTTTTCTCTCATCTGAGATCTCTGTTGATTTTTTATTTTTTCCCAGACTTCTAAAATCTACGGGCATATAGAATAAATGGAACAGTGTACCCCTTTTTTCACTCCTTGGACATCTATAATACATGAAGTGAGGTTTTCGATATTATCGGTATTCCCAGTTATAAACTAGGGTAAACTAACAGTTGTAATACCTTGTGCTGTGATTAGTTCAAGATGTCCCTTTTGCCTCTGTCATGACACATTATTTTCTTTACGTTTGTTATTCCAGCCAACACAGCAGCAAACGCGGTACCGCAAATCTCCCTATGCGCCAACAGAAGGTGAAGGTATGCATGATTTCTTAAATTTCTTAAGAGAACCATGCCCAGACTAATTTAATTTGTCTAGAATTAAATAACCTCTTAATGTAGAAATATTATTCATGCTACAGGATAACTTTTTTTTTTTAAGTAGTTGTTTTCTTAAATAAGCATATGAATAACATCTCTCAGATAGGAGGGAGGTTAACCGAATCATGTTTCTGTGTAGACGAAACAATGTCGCCATCAGAAGAAGCGAATACAAATGCATGATTTGATCCTCTGTTCTGGGAGTTCCTCCACACTACCTGCTTCAAACTATTAGTGAAGTAAATTTCTGCTAAAATAAAATTTTAAAAAGAATTATCTAGTGCAGGATCCATTTACATGTTCTTGCTGCTGTAATCTGAGTTCTTCCTGATCTGTTACTGTTGTAGACTATTTTCCTAACTTTTCAGTCGTCAATGAGTTCACAATTGAGACACCGAACACATAATTCAAGTCGAGACTCCAAATAATTTGTTTCCGATGTTAACATATTTTTCATGCCCACAAACGATGTACGAAAGCCTTAAAATTTGGCTGTTGACGTGGTTGAAATTAATTATAAAGCCTTAAAGATTTATCCTCCTTGTGGCTCTTCGTATTTATTGTTGTTGATTTATTCTCGTGTGGTGTGAGAAGTAATATAGTGTTGGATGTGAGAAAAATTCTAATTAAATGTATGTATGTTAGCCACTTGACCATTTATCACTAACGCAGTTTGAATTTTTCTTTCTGTACGAAATATTTCATTGTTTTTTGTTATTGTTTATGCCTTCAATCATATTCATGTGAATATGATGAGCCTGTTAATTAAGTGGGCTCAAAGAAATGACCCAGCGGATAATAAAAGAAAATCTACATGTTATTATTATCAATATTTTTTAAAGGCAAAAAAACGTCATTGCATAAAAGACTAGGACTCAACTAAGAATGCGAAGCCTTAAAAAACTAACATTATAGATTATTTAGAATTCAAAATTCAAATTTGACACATTTGTCTGAGCCATGCAACTATTATAATATTATTATTATTTGAGGACGGCTAAATGCACCACTTATACTTAATCCTGGAATAATTTTGAATTAAGAAAGTACTCCGTATATACTTGATATGAGCTCATCAAATTTGAAGGAGGGAGAACACAATCAAAAAGATACTAAAATAATGAATACGTGAGCTCCTTGAAAATTCTTGAATGATGAATAAGGGTGCACGGCAAGAACTGGCGTGATGACCTGCACAAAAATCGGATCGAAGGGGTGTTCGACGACGGACCTCCGACGCTCAAGTGAGCCGAGCACAATGAGGAAGTAGTAATAAATGACTTAAAACTTTGAAAAATGAAAGGGGTACCTTATATACTTTGCCATTGAGGGGTAGGATAGTAATCTTATCTTTTAGGGTTAGTTACAAATACGTCACGTCATAGTACGACTCTGACACTCATTAAATGTTTATTGTCGTGCCCACACATTTGTAGAGATATTATGACACATTAGGATTGTATACTCTCTATGTCCATGAGAAGGACATAACGCACTGGGCCAAGGACTGTCAAAGACCGATTTCAGGTCCCGATATCAGATCTGATATCTGAAATCGTGCCCCCGAATTCATCCTGTTCAGGTCTTGAGAGGACCTCTGTACCTTCACGTCTTCGATCTGGTGCTGTGATTCCTGTGAATCATGTAGGATGAGATGACCTGATTTGGTCTGTTCTTGTCATTGTATCTTAGTGATGAGAGGTGTTCCTCACATCAGTTCTCTATTTAGGATATGACATGGTTATGTCAGATCAATACTGTAATTGTTAAAACACGAGGTGTGTTTAATACGTTTAAACAATTAAGATATTTTTGTAGATTACATATGGTAACTAAAACACGTTTAGTATTTTTTTTTAAGTCAAAACTTTTATTGCTTAGCCGCTACAAACAATGCTCGAAACGACATCCACAAAGTTCGGAGGGTCAAACCGTATTTAGCCAACACTTTACTATTTTTGCAATTCGAATTTAAAATATCAAAAGAAATGCAAAAAAGAATATTCCAACAAAAAAGTTGTGGGACTTGACTGGAAATTAACGTCCAAGGTCATTAGATTTCAGAAGTTATAATAGAAAATATTTTTTAATTAAAAAAAAATAAACACAAAGAGCGAAAGTGCAGTAGGTTTCCATTTTCAATCTCTTCTACCAAAACCACTGGAGAGTGGAGAGCTCTCACATAAATACTTCAAACTCTCCATTTCCCAAAATTATACACATAAATCACATATATATATGATTTTCCTTCTTAATCTATAGGGAGGAAAAGGCGCCTTCGATTGGCGTTACTGTGTGAAAATCGCGCAGAGATTTACTGTGTTAGTGTGAGAGATCTCCGGCAGCAATGCCTCAACGCAGCGCCGCCGCTGCTCAATCTCAACTTGCTCCTCTAGTAGTCACGCTAAATTGCATCGAAGACACAGTTCTAGAGGAGGAATGCCTCGACGGCGTGGCGGAAGTAGAGCACGTGCCGCTGAGTCGACTGGCGGAGTCGCGGATCGAGTCGGCATCGGCGGTTCTTATCCACTCGCTCTCGTTCCTTCCGCGCGCCGCGCAACGACGGCTCCGGCCATGGCAGCTGATTCTGTGCCTGGGATCGTCCGACCGAGCCGTCGACTCGGCTCTCGCTGCCGAACTTGGGTTGAATCGGCTGATCCACGTCGACGTGAGCCGAGCTGAGGAGGTGGCGGATACTGTGATGGCTCTTATTTTGGGGCTTCTTAGGCGTACGCATCTGCTCTCGCGGCACACGCTCTCGGCTTCTGGATGGCTTGGTTCAGTGCAGCCTCTCTGCCGTGGAATGCGCCGATGCCGTGGATTGGTTTTGGGGATTGTTGGTAGATCTGCTTCTTCGACGTCGTTGGCTACTAGAAGCTTGGCGTTTAAGATGAGTGTGTTGTATTTTGATGTGCAAGAGGTACGCTGATATGTCAATCTTTAAAAAAATGTACTGTTATTCTGCAGTTCTATGGACGTTTTCTTTTGGTATGTCACATATTTGTGCTTTTTGTAAAATATATTTTCCAATCCCTGAAAGTATGTATGCGTTAGGCATGAAGAACGTGGAAGTTTCTTATCTATTCGTGCTGAAATATACTAGTTATACATTTGTGGTTTTATACAATTCCAGTTTCTACATAGGGGAACTGTGTGGTGTGCTATATACATGTTCTAATTGTAGCTTTGCTCACTGTACTGTTAAGCTATCTCTACTTTTTTAATTACTTCATCAATATAGTTATTATCAGTAGTAATTAATGCTCTAATCAGGGTTTTGGTTGCTAGAACACAAGACTAAACCAATCTTGTTGTTTTTGCCTTTTTTTGTTATGCAATTGTTTGGGTAGATACTTCCTCCGTCCCACAATTGTTTGCACACTTACCTTATTTGTCTGTCCCACAATTGTTTGCACACCCATAAAAGGAAACTCTCTCATAAACCACACCCTCACAATATTCACATATTTACACAAAATGCCATTACTTTTACTCTCTTTCCAATCACCTTTTTACTTTATTCATATAACTTTACAAAATTACCCCTCAACACTCCACTCATTATACTTTTTTCTTAAAAAGTGTGCCCATTTTGTGGTGCAAACACTTGTGGGACGGAGGGAGTATTATGTTTTGTGACCGGGGTAAGCTGTTTTCTTCTATGCTCTTATTTCGCGAGATAAGAATAAATTGGTCTTTGGTAATAGTTACAGTATATGGCTAAATCCTTACCCACTGATGCATACAATTAAATCTGTAATGTATGGCGGTCTTATTATGGTTTTATTAAGTTTTTTGTTCCTTATAATTATATGCAGGATAGTAGTAAAGTAAGTAAATCTTCCCTGAGATTCCCCGCTGCAGCTAGAAGGATGGATACACTTAATGACTTGCTTGCTGCAAGTGACCTTATATCTCTGCATTGTGCTCTGACAAATGATACAGTTCAGATCATCAATGCAGAGTGTTTACAGCATATAAAGCCTGGTAAACATTAGTAATTATTTTCATTATGATTTTCTGTGCTTGGTTTAGTTGGCTATTTTGAACCATCTCTCTAATGAGTCAATGATTTTCTAAAGGGGCATTTCTTGTAAATACTGGGAGCAGCCAGCTGCTGGATGATTGTGCTGTGAAACAACTTCTGATTGATGGCACGCTGGCAGGCTGTGCCCTGGATGGTGCTGAAGGGCCACAATGGATGGAAGCATGGGTATGATGATAGTCTTTAGGGTATGAATGCAGTGTAGAAGTGTCATTTTGAAGTTTACTATTTTTTTGTGATAAAACTGTGCAATGAAGTTGCATGGCTTAATGGCTTATGGTTTGCTTGCTTGCCTGCTTTCATGTGCAATTTTTCTTTCTTTTAAGGTCTCATCTCCATTTTCTTCTATGTGTGTATCTTTTATCTAATGGGTGGGATTTTGATCTGCCTTTTGATTTCTGCAATCAGTCATAATAAATAACATGGATTCCCTTTATTCTAAGAAAGTCAGCTTCATTCTCATTTGTAAGAGATTCTGGGAATACTCTTATGTTAGTAACATTGTCGAAAGGCATAGGCACTTGCTCAAGATTCTTTTGTGCCCATTTCATGCCTGAGATAAAGCAGTTCATGGAGGATAATAGTGGCTCTAGGTTTTCTTGGAAAACTCATAACATAAGGTATCAGTGAAGTATTTCCCTACAATGGTGTTGGGTTCCTGGAACATTACATATTATATTGTGATAGCTAAAATGACTTTTAATGATGACATTTCTTAGGACCACAGTTCTATTTTCCTCTGTCCATTTACTAAACTGATTGTATTATGACCCGATTTCAGCTTAGAGAGATGCCCAATGTTCTGTTACTTCCTCGGAGTGCAGACTACAGTGAAGAAGTGTGGATGGAGATTAGGGAAAAGGCAATTTCCATATTACAACAATTCTTTATTGATAATACCATCCCAAGGAATGCTGTGTCTGATGAGGAAGAAGAGGAGGAAGGAGAGGTAGAAAATGATAATCAACAGAGTCCCATGCTAGACAATGAAGAAGCTTCATTCCAAGGTTCAATTGGTGATAGACGGACTGAAGATGTTGAGCTAGTAGCTGAAAGTTCCCAGAAAAAGGCCTCAGATCAATCAAAAGACACTACATCTCAGAATCAGAGTTCTGTTTTATCCCCAAGTACTTCGAATAGATCCGAGACAAAGCGGAGCAGATCAAGTAAGAAGGCTAAAAAGAGGCATGGCCGGCAAAAATCTCAGAATAAAGCAGATGATGCTTTGACTTTTGAAAAGGAGAGTTCTTCACACAGAGAAGACGATGCTACTATGAGTGGGACAGATCAAGTGTTAAGTTCTAGTTCGCGTTTTGCTTCTCCCGAAGATTCACGGAACAGGAAAACACCAGTTGACTCAAAAGGAGAATTATCTCCAGAGCTGCTCTTAAAATCTAGCATAGAACTTAGTAAAAAATCAGGCGAACTGCTGAAAGATGGCTATATCGTAGCTCTGCATGCACGAGATCGTCCTGCACTTCATGTCTCACGGCAAAGAGTTCAAGGGGGTGGTTGGTTCCTGGATACATTGCCCAACGTGACAAAAAGAGATCCGGCAGCACAGTTTCTTGTTGTATCTAGAAGCAAGGTGCGTGGATAAAAAATAATATTTTCTCTATTTAACTAAGTACTTGTATTGGCTTGTGGCTATAGTCGAATACTGATGAAACTGGCTATAGTCGATGGATGATAACTGGTGAGAGAATGAGATGAAGATAGGCAATTGATCTCCTTTTCCCTTTATTTTGCAGGACACAATCGGTTTTAGATCATTTACTGCTGGAGGAAAGTTATTACAGGTATGACTCCCATCTAACGTGTGGTATGCCTTTCATTTTCTGTTGGTTGATGAGGTTCTCATTATTGAACAGGGTTAAAAAGACAGATATACGAATGCAGCTAATGCTAATTTTAATACTTCATTTTTGGTTTTATTGTTGGCAAAATAGGGAGTGGTATAGTCTTCTTTAATGGAACTTTTCAGTAATTTTTTTGGCATACGATCTCATTATATGTAATTTGTTACACAGTTTATTTTGATAGACGCTCTGAACTGAGTTGCTTCTGTCCGTGTTTATGTGGTTGTGAATATTTCATTCAACAACTAGCTTGAATATTTCATTATAGGTAATCATTTTGTTGGCTGATTTTTGACTTTGACGTTGCAGATAAATAGGAGGATGGAATTTGTGTTCGCTAGTCATACCTTTGACGTTTGGGAGAGTTGGACCTTTGAAGGTTCTTTGGAAGATTGCAGGCTTGTGAACTGCAGAAATCCTCTCGTAATTCCATTTCCATTCTTCTATTTTCTGATTCGATTTCTCATTCCTTGCTGATACTCTCTCTCTCTCTCTCTGCACACTAATATATGCTGCCATCTCCTTGCTCTGCAGGCTGTGCTAAATGTACGCATTGAAATTGTTGCGGCTCTAGGTGAAGATGGTGTTTCTCACTGGCTTGATTAGTCGGAAACTTTTAAGTTATAACATTTGATTGACAAATTTGTTTACGCTGAGGTTTGTGATTTCTGCCCAAGACCTCATAAGTTTGTAAAGAGTTATATTTTCTCACTGGAATCATGCATTTGCCATTTGCTTTTGCTTGTTTTTCTTCCTTTTTCCGATTCTCTCCTTGATATATCATATGGTTATGTTGTTTTTAATTTCAAATTGCTGCTGCTTATTTTTAATTATCAAACGTCTTCACTCTTCCATTTTTAAGTGGGAAATTGTAGTTTTTCAAATTCATGCTGCTTAGATTGGAATTGAAGACAAGTGACGATCTTGTTCGGACTATTAATTTCATGAAACCAAGATTAAATGGATAATCTTACTTTCAATAAGACAAACTTGACGACAACTTAAAGGAAACTTGTCTCAAAATCAAAGATAATGATTGCATCGGTATTGATTAATAAATATTTCGTTCGTCCACTAAATTTGTTCTCACTTGTCATTCGAGTTTATTTATAATGAACTTCATAATATTCTTGCTTCATTTACCTTTTTCTTAAAATTTGTCCCTTTAGACTAAAACCAAATTAATGGAGGGAGGGAGTAAATGATACGGTAGATTATTGTTTAGAAAATGAGACAATTGCTTACACATGTGTTTCGATTTTCCAATGATGAAAGAAGCATAGTTCTGATTCTAAAATGTCCTTTTGCGAGTGAGCTAGACATGTCTGTCACATATGAGAATAGGGGTAGGGCTTTGAAGGCTGTAGTGATTGGGTGGCTTTACATTTTTGCCTCTTTCCTACAGACACACATGTGATTGAAGCAGCAAGGAAATGGGTAATGAATGATTGATGCTGATGCCTAATCCCAACAGCATTAATTTGGGATGCCCAATTTCTTCCATCATACTCCATGTTTATTGCTGTTTATAGAATGTTATTAGTAACACTAATTTGTAATTTTGTCACACAGTCTGCACTCGCAAACTTGGGTTAATTTATAAAAATTATGTTCACACAGAAGAGAAAAAAAAAAGTTACTACAATATATCATGTATTCATGTCAATATGCGCAATTTGTTACCCCATGACAAGAGAACTGTTTTTTTTTTTTTAATTATTCCAACTTCAATTTTATTAGTAAATGTAGATATTATTCAAAGGACATTCAAGAGATCACGAGGCACAATCCAAATATAAAGACTAGAAAATGTCTTAGCAACTCTATCTAGATGGTGTTTTAATGTTGGCAACCTGACTAATCAAGTCAATTGAATTAAAAATGAATTTTACTTGCAATCATCAATAAAATTACTAAAAAAATATATAAAAATATCAATAACATCATAAACAAGTTTGCAACAATCTCAGTTATACGTTAATATTCTCAAGCCACATGTATATAATTCAAGAAAGTGTCACCAAAAGTCTCATTGATTCACCTTCGTCAACATGATAAATTTCCAAAACGTTCATGTTTATACCTTCAATTTTTTCAAGGACAATGTAACTATTATCCCCTTAATTTCCGTAATCGCATTAAACATTTGGTTGGGCGCGACAAATAAATTTATTTATACATAGTTGGAGGAATTAGTGATAAATAAAAGCTCATTTTTATACATTCATTCTGTGTAAATCAAAACCACACGTTTCTAAAGTTCTAAAGGAGGGTAGTTCTTTCGACTTTTTTTAAAAACAATTTTCTTTCAATTTTAAATACAGTCACAATTGGTGGAAATTAAGTCAAAAACATAACTACCTTTTCGGAGGTACCGGCGTAAGCAGAAACTCCTCTAGTCATCATCCAAACACACATTGACACCTAAACCTGCCTAATTTAATTATCAATCACGCATCTCTCGCCACGTGTTCGGTTCAGATATACTCTCCTCCCCCGTAAACAAACTCGGCTAGTTTTCCTCCACTATAAAACCTCCATCGCTCTCATTTCATCAAAAACCACACAAAAAACCCCCTCAAATATATTCAAAATACACAATTCCCGACTGCAAATATATTTTCTGCTTTTATTTGTTTTCGTCTGTTCGATCATTTCTTTTTTGGATTTGAGGTGTTTAGTTCTGAAATAGTGATCACACATGGTGTCAGTGTATCCGAATCCCCAGCCTGTTCAGGATTTGACTCAATATTACGGCTTCTACATGACCGGTGATCCGATGAGAATGCAGGGGATGAATAGAAGTGACAGTAATTTGATTCAGACGGCGCCGGTTGGTAATGCGAGTTCGGGTTTGGATGATCCTAATAAGAAGATCCGAAAGCCGTACACGATTACCAAGTCTAGAGAGAGCTGGAGTGAGCAAGAGCACGAAAAATTTCTGGAAGCTCTTCAATTGTAAGTGTTGGTCTCTGCATAATTTACGTTTCTTTTTCTAAATGAGTGATTAAAATTTTGTTAGTATTTGGCAATGGCAAACACGAATTGCCTGCGTTCGTTGTAGTGAGAAAAATGTGAAAAAATAAATTCTAGTAGTCAGGTTATTTAAGCTTGTTAACTTTTTTTTTAATCTAGTCGATCATATGTTCTTACTTTGCGCTTCTGATGGCGAGGGAACTCTTAATAGCTTGGAAAATGAAGAGTTTGACATTAGATTATTCTCTGTTAATATTAATACTAGTTGTTCCTATTTTCTTTTTCTACATCAGATTCGATCGTGACTGGAAAAAGATTGAAGCATTTATTGGGTCAAAGACAGTCATCCAGGTAAATCTTGATTACTTTACACTTCCATAGTGTGAATTATGTGTATGAAAGAAAAGTGGCTTTGGTTTTTTTTTTTTTTTTTTTTTTTGTGCTTTCTGCTGCCTGAAAATTGAACTAGTTATTATCATGATAACCTTACAAGAGGTAGCGATAATCATCTTGGTATCCATATTGTATTTATGTTTTAACAGAGTCAGGGTGTATCAGTATAGGTAGAATGTTATATGTCATGGACCTCATTGGTAGATATGGTCAATTATGGGCATTGTAAGAGAATTCCTCAATCAGGCATATGGTTGTCCTTTCCGTTTCGATAAAGATGTGAATTTATTCCTGCAGTTTGATTTTCTTTTGATTGGATTGATTATTCCTATGTACGAATTGATTGAATTGTTTTCTTTGACCTCGCCTTTCTTTTCTTCTATTTGTTGGCAAGACTAGTTCTATGATTTCAGTTTTCATAAATGTTAGTAGAAATTTGTCTTTTAATAAATTTATTTACTTGGTATTTGGACATTATTATCTTTTCAGAAAAAGCTTGTGCTTGATGTGTTGATTTTCCAGAAGCTAAAAAGTATTTTTGCAGATACGCAGCCATGCTCAGAAATATTTTCTGAAAGTCCAGAAGAATGGAATGGGCGAACATGTACCTCCCCCACGCCCAAAGAGAAAAGCAGCTCATCCTTATCCACAGAAGGCCTCCAAAAATGGTTGGTGTCAGCTATTTTTTTATTTTCTCTTATTGCTATTCTCTCAAGATATCTTGCGACTTTTCTCTTATTGCTATTCTCTCAAGATATCTTGCGACTTTTCTCTTATTACTTTGCATTGAACTATACAGCTGCGTCTCAAGCCACAGGTCCCTTGCAATCTTCAGCTGCTCTAATAGAGACTAGATATGCTGTAAGGCCCGATTTGCTTCCAATACCAAAAACTCCTGTCAATAGCACACCTTCGTCTTCTTGGAGTTACAATGTTGTGCCAACAGGCTGTTTGCAACATGTTCCAAAAGGTACTTTTTGTTTATTTATTGAACATAGCAATCCTCTATTTGTGTTAAGATGTCGTTGGTTTAATGGTATGTCCTTGTGTTCCAGATGATATTGGATTAGCCAATGTTACCAATAAGTATAGCAGCAGCAGCAATGAAAGCACTCCTCGTGTAGGGACATATAATGGAACAAATTGTGAAGTAAAAGTGGAACAATGCAGCACAGCTAGAGGTCTGTTCCTTTTTTTTTTCTTGTTATTTTCATCTGTTAAATCTTTTGGATCACCCACTTATGAAAATATGTGTAAGATTAAAGACCATCTTGCTTAGAGTTAGTAGGTGGATTTGTTTAAAGCTGTACTTGGACAGTTCCTCCTGCTTCTTGATTTCTGAGTGCTATCTATGTATGCTCATATGGGAAAGGAGGATATCATATTCATGTTTGAAGAATTGTTTCAGTTTTTATGTGTTATTCCTGTTTATATGGATATGTGCTACATCTTGTAATTTTGCCATTAAAGAATGATGTCTGGTTTTTGATTGCATAACTAAGAATTATCTCCCTTCTTTACTGTAGTTATGCCAGATTTTGCTCAAGTTTATGGCTTCATTGGCAGCGTCTTTGACCCTGCTGCAAGTGATCACTTGCAAAGACTGAGAAAATTGGAACCTATAAATGTTGAGACGGTGAGTCAAATTTTTTTGCTGCCTAATTATTGTTTTGCTTGAGCTTTTACATTTATCTGCAACTGGGTTCGAGATAATTAATGTTCCTTACCTGAGCTTTATCCTTTTCTGCAATAGTTTTTGTTCAGCTAGATTTAAGCTGATCTAGTACTGCCTTGATCAGTTACTCGTCTCATATTGGATTTGTGACATCGTGTTTATCATCTTAACGTTCTCGATTTGAAACTTATCCAATGAACTACGCTAAATCAGTCAATAAGAATATAGAATGTATGTATCATCCAACAGCCTCTTAGTTTTGCAGATTGCACAAGTAGGCAACTCTCTCCTTTGTCTTTCACACACACACACATCCACCAGTACTCCTCACTCATATTTAAAATCATATTTAAAAGTATTAGATCTTTGCATTGACTCCTTGATGTCTTGATGGAATATATTGGTTGCAGCATAGTTTATTTTACGAGTAGCAACCTGATGCTGACTAGCTCGTCTACCTTTACTGCAGATTCTGATGATGATGAAAAATCTCTGCGTCAATTTGGGGAGCCCTGAATTTGAGGGTCATGTAAGTTTCAGTTTCTGATCTTATACCCCCTACAGTTGATAGCCAAATATTATTGTAGCAGAAATCAGATATTCAGTGTATGACATATTTAAAGTTGCTTGAATCACCCAGAATTGTGTAAGGAAATGTAAATTCCAATGTTTACCATTGAAAATAAATCAAACATGTCTCTTTAGGTGAAGACAGATCATTAACATGGGTTTGAATTATTATCATAGTCTATCTCGTCCTTTATCTTGTGTATCTGCTTGATTGTTAACAGAGGAGGCTGCTATCAACATATAAATCTGGCGTCGAAAAGGATAGCATCGTAACTGAAATCCCACCTGCTTAGTATTATTCTGAGAAAGCAGGTCTTGTCTGTTTATAATCGAGATGATGGATGAGCTTTGCGTAAAGTTGGATTCAGTGGTGTGTAGAGTCATTCTTCAGAATCCTCTTTCTTGTTGCTAAAGTCGACAACGGGTCGCCCCACCCTTGAAATTTTTTAGTAACTTGTACAAGGTTAAGGATTATTGTTTTGAGTACCTGCTTCAATAGCAAATGATGGTGCTGCTATGCTATCATCCAAGATTCCAAGTTTTGTAGTATCATGTAATTGTTGATTTCTTAGTTTTAATAATACTCGTCGTTTTTCAAAACAAAGCCTAATTCAGCAGTTCTATAGGTTCAAAGACCGTTGGTAACTTATTTGATCGATAGATTGATTTTACGATCAATTCGAGAAAAAATGTTTACAATAAGTAGTCTGTAATTGTTGTATGATATATATACATTTTCGATACATTCCTTTGAAGCCTGAATGTTTAAGTCAATTTAAGCCTACTAATAACTTTTAAATTTTTTTTTACACAATAATTTGCATTCCTTTTACTAAAATGGAAAATCTTTATAAACTTCATTTTCATATACATAATATTGTGACTTATATATTTATGTGGTTCATAAGATTTATGTTATTTTATGTATGCTGCCCCACATATCTATTTCATGGCCACCATTTTTTCGTTAAAGAAGATATTTAAGAGAAAAAACCGCGGGATGCCTGCGACTTCTCTCCCTTTGTTTATGGCAAATTCTATAGCTTCTCCATCCATCGCCCACACCCTCTATTCTCACAATTGCCGTCCAGTTTTTCATCAAAACTATTGCCAGAAAGCTTTTCATCAAAACTATTGCCAGAAAGCTAGCAAAATCCGATGCAATGCGAAAACCCCAAGCGAAAATTCATCAGTTGATACTGAAGAATCTAAACCTGAAAATACTTTCCTCAAAATTGCGTGGTACGGATCGGAATTCCTCGGAATAGCTGCTTCTCTCCTCCGCTCTCCGCCTAAAAACGGGGATTCAGTTACTGCTGCTGTGGATGTGGAGCTTCCCTTTGATGGATTGGGGAAGATTGATCGAGCCGCTGTTGTGGATGCCATTAAACAAGATTTTGAAAAATCTTACTTCGTCACTGGTATGTATGTGTTTTGAAATTAAATTCGCATTTTGTTAGGTCTTCATTCGTATTTCTCAAGTAAATAGACACTCATTCATTTAAGTGAGAATCTTATTTTGTTTTGTGATTCCATTCCTCAGGAAATGTGAGTATTGATGCTTATGAAGAGAAGTGTGAATTTGCTGATCCAGCTGGTTCATTCAAAGGGGTAAATCGATTCAAGAGAAACTGTACTAATTTCGGATATCTACTGGAAACATCAAATATGAAACTTATGAAATGGGAGGACTTTGAGGTGCGATTGAATCTATATATCTCCGTAAGAAAATAGAGTGGTGGAGTGAGTTTTTGTTGTTGCGTTGAAACAGGATAAAGGAATCGGGCACTGGCGTTTCAGATGTGTCATGTCGTTTCCGTGGAAGCCCATTCTCTCAGGTAGTATCTTCGCCTCATAGACTACTTATTTCGAAACTTGAATGATTTTTTATACTCCTTATTCTTGTTTGCAGCCACTGGTTATACAGAGTATTACTTTGATGAAAAATCTGGAAAAATATGCAGGTCTGTTTTGTATTGCCATTCATTTAATTCTCTCTCCCCCATTCATTTCTTGAATCAATCAATCTTTCAGGCATGTGGAACACTGGAATGTACCCAAAATGGCTCTTTTCAAGCAAATTTTGAGGCCCAGCAGGGCCAAGAAATCCACTTGAAGATTATAGTAACAGGTTAGTTATGGTGAATATAGCTGCTTTAGATCAAACCCAAATCCCAAAAAAACATGTACGAGTGAATTTTCATTAAAGTTATGTTGTGATCCTTATAATGGGCTACATCTATAAAATTAGTATGGGCCTACTAGCTTCAAATATAATGGGCCTCCGTTATCTATTCGGCCCTTTGGGTCGTTGGCCCTACTTTAGATTTGGGTCTGATTCATTAAAAAAAAAAAAAAAATTAAGGATGAAAAAAAAACAAAAAAACTATCATCTTATAATTCTATAATTTAATTTTGTATTTTATTTGTTTATTTATTAGGGATGACATATATAAATGTAATGATTATATATTGCGTATGCAAAGTGTACAAATAGAGAGAAGCATGTGAACGATGAAAGAATGCAATCAAGTGGGTTTTGACATCATATTTACCTTTCAAAAAAAAAAAAAAAAGTGGGTTTTGACATTTATAGTTGCTTTGCTTGAGAACCAAGCTTCTGTTTATGCTTGTTTCTTCAAATTAATTATACTACTACATTTTATCGTGTACATTATAAACCATAGTCTTAATGATTATGTTGACGCAACACATTGTGGAGTAGAAGAAACATGTATTGGTTACTTGGACTACCAATTTTTTCCCAAAATAAACGAATTCCTTAAAAATATCCGCTGGGACTAGTATCCAATATTTACAATCTTTAAATAAATTTAATATTTAAAATATTTATGTAATTATATGTTAGACATTTATTTCTTGTTATTAGTTCAATTCAATTTTATATACTATCCTAATAACCGTTAGGAGTATCTGATGAATGCGGAAGCCCAATACACACGTAAATCCGTTGATTCTACGAATACCCGGAAGATACGTAAACGAGATTAAAAGTGATAATTCATTGATTCAAAATGAATACTGCACAAATAAAATACGTCAAAAGGGATAAAATCCAATATTTTTCTATTCAAATCAACTCCCCTTTACAATGCAAAAAACCAAAGCTATAAATAAGCAAACTTCAAAAACTCTAGTCTTAAGGTCCAACACTATCGTGGACTTATAGTACTGAAATAGGAAATAACAATTATAATTAAAATACGAATCAAATCAAGTCATCAATTTTCAATCCTCCCTTAATTGCTGCTAATTGATCTCCATCAGTATCGTAATACTTGAAACTTGGGGGATGTAAAACGTAAGAAATTCTGACTTTACACATATTAGCATTTGTAATTTTTTTTTTTTGTTTCATGAGTTGTTATTCTTTTGAAATTGAAATAATCAAGATAAGCTTTAGAAACCACATAGCAGTCGAACTTAAAATATTCAGCTGGCATAAATTTAGTCATTATAAAAAAAAAACTTGATCTCTAATTGGATTTAATTTTATTAATGAAGATACAAATTACTCCGTCATCCACATAAAATTCTTTTAGACGAATATTATTTGTTTATGAATAAAAAAAAAGAATAAAGTAAATAAAATAGAAAGAATATAAAGTAGGGGTTGTGGAACATATTTTCTTAAAAAAAAAAAAAAAAAACCTTCATATACGAGGGAGTAAAAGTGTAAAACAGAAGAAGCCAAATTTATTTAGTCTGTGCATAAAGAATTATAAAATAAAGTGTGACCAGTTATTGATTACACTTATTTCAAGAGAAGGTTGTTTAGTATTGTTGGTGAGGGTGCACGGCAAGAGTGTAGTGGGGCCAGAAATGAATGACCCGTGAGTGGGTCGGCAGTAGTGGCATCGGAACGGAAAGCCCTCACGAGATGGTTGGTCTGGCCTGGCGCCACTCCCAATAATAAAATATTCTGTAATAACATTAGTACATTGTTACCTAGTTAAAAGAAGTTAAGAGTAATATTCATGTGAACTTCCTCAAGGGTCAACCACGAACCATTTTGAATTGAAAATCATTAGTTTTGAGCGTGAATTTATATTTATATTTTGTTTTGATCTTGTAATCTTTAAAATATGGGTTGGTCTGCTATGGACTCGAGTGCATGTTGTGCACCTTAGTCCATGTTGCACTTTTCAGTTTACTGACTTACACTTTTTAGTAAATGGTGTTGCACTTTTCAATTATTAAACTGTATAATAATATTTTTAGTAATAATTGAAAAATGCAACACCATTTACCAAAAAGTGTAAGTTAGAAACTGAAAAGTGCACATTGACTAGGGTGCACAGCATGCACTCGAGTGCATACTAGACTTTACCTTAAAATATATATATATATATATATATATATATATGAACACTAATTGTACATTTTAATAGTGTATAAAATAATTAATACTTTCTTATGAAATAATCAATTCTCACAAATCAATACTCTCTTTCGTACATGAAAGTATGCACATACTTTTGAACATATATTTTAAGAAAAAATAAATAGTTAAAGTAAATATATAATGAGATTCATTTATGATAAAGTGATTTTTGTAGGGAGAAGGGAGGTGCCAAACATGAGATAAAAACTGATTTGTCCAAGTTTGTTAAAAAGGAAAGACTTTTTATTTTTGTTTTCCTTTTGAACACAAAACACACACATGCACATATATAAATATGATGAAAAGTGTAACAGGTGAAGTTGTATAAATGGGCTTGTTTGTTATATTCCCTGAAATGATGAGTTGTATGTGAAGAAGCAGAACCTCTTCAGAACAGGACAGGACTTGGAAGGAAGTAAGATACACCTTCATATTCATATACTCCACTTTTCTAATTTTAGTATATTGCTTTATTCACATGCATCTTCTCTCTATTATAAATTGATGTCCCCAATATTTTTTTTCCTTTGAAGTAGGCTTCCTTTTCACCCTCAATTTTAGTTTGTTGTGGCGATAGATGACGAAGGCAATCGATGTGCTAGTGGTGGTGGTGGTGGTGATGGTTATTCTGAACGGAGTTGAATGCAGAAAGCGAAGGAGTTTAGAGTTAGAGTACTCAGCAATTAGTTGCAGAGGTGCAAGTGCATCTATACTGGATTTTGGTGGGGTTGGAGATGGAAACACACTCAACACACACGCCTTTCAAAATGCAATTAATCAGCTCAGCAAATATACATCACAAGGGGGAGCTCTGCTCTTTGTACCTGCTGGTAAATGGCTCACAGGCCCCTTCAATCTCACCAGCCATTTCACTCTTTTTCTCCACAAAGATGCTGTTCTCCTTGCTTCTCAGGTAATCCCGACCGCTTCTTGTGTCTTTGTTAGTAACAAGTTTATGTAGTTTTTGTGTCCATAACAAGTCTCTTGATCTAACCCCTATAGAAATGTTCAACTTAATTGTTCAGGATATAAAATCGTGGCCTGTGGTTGATCCCTTACCGTCGTATGGCCATGGAAGGGATACTGCAGGGGGAAGGTACACCAGTCTCATATTTGGAGCTAATCTCACTGATGTTGTCATCACAGGTACTTAAAAATCTCTCTGTCTTGTGAGTGACAATGATGAATTTTGGCTTATGCTACATGTACTGTATAAATATATCAGGTGAGAATGGTACAATAGATGGTCAAGGGAGTTTATGGTGGCAGCAATTTCACAAGAAAAAGCTAAAATACACAAGGCCTTATCTTATTGAAATTATGCACTCGGACAATATCCAGATATCCAATCTAACACTAGTCAATTCCCCGTCATGGAATGTTCATCCTGTTTACAGCAGGTACTTTACACACACTTTCACAGGTTGTCTATATATATGAATATGACTAACATTTACTAATGAACATTTGCAGTAATATAATTATTCAAGGCATAACAATCCTAGCTCCAGTAACTTCTCCCAATACAGATGGGATCAATCCAGGTCTGCCCAATATTTTCATCAAAAATCATTTATAAATCTAGAGATTTCAACCTATTTCCAATACTAAAGTTTTATCTCTTCATCATCAGATTCTTGCACAAACACAAGGATTGAGGACGCCTACATCGTCTCTGGAGACGATTGCATAGCAGTCAAAAGTGGTTGGGATGAATACGGTATTAAATACGGCATGCCAACAAAACAGCTGATAATCAGACGTCTAACTTGCATTTCACCTTACAGTGCTGCCGTAGCACTGGGAAGTGAAATGTCAGGTGGGATACAAGACGTACGAGTCCAAGACATTACAGCTATTCACACTGAATCTGCTGTCCGAATAAAGACAGGAGTTGGAAGAGGAGGATACGTGAAAGACATATACGTAAAGGGCATGCAATTGCACACAATGAAATGGGTTTTTTGGATGACAGGAAACTACGGCTCTCATGCTGATAGTCACTACGATCCAAATGCCTTACCAGAAATAACCAGAATTAACTACAGCGACGTGGTGGCTGAGAATGTAACTATGGCTGCTAGGCTCGAGGGCATATCGGGCGATCCCTTCACAAATATATGCATTTCTAATGTAACTATAAGTATGGCTAAGAAGGCTAAAAAGTATCCTTGGACTTGCACGGATGTGCAGGGTGTTACTAGTGGGGTGGTGCCGCCACCGTGCAACCTGCTGCCAGATCAGGGAGAAGAGAAACAACACATGTGTGATTTTCCTTCAGAGAGTTTAGCTATTGATAGTCTTCAGTTACAAAAATGTTCCTACAGGAACTAGCATTGGGCAGAAGTTGTATCTAATTCAAGATTCTGTGTTTCTTGAATATAATGAGATATAATGAAAAGGAACTAGTAATACATGTCTCTTAAAAATGAGGAATCTTGAATTTATCACTCTAAATTACAGAAGACACCAATTAGTAGTTGGTGCATTATAGTACATTCCTCTGCTGCTATGTTTATGTTGCTTCAGCACTGTCATACAAACATATATTGCCAATCGTGTATATGCCAAAACACCTCCAGCATTGGATTTTAATGTCTTGAAAACAAGTTTCTTGGAACTCATGCAATAACATTATTTAATGAGTTGGGTCTGGGTTGAATCTTACAGATTCCCTCCATATGAGCTCCTTGATGTGTTCTTCAGTAACTGATGGCTGCTCAAAATCAAAGACAAAAGGATGGGGGCAGACAGGTTCCTCGTTGATATTATGAAGAGGCGCCAAGTATGGATGGCACAGAGCCTCCTCAACTGCAAGTAATAAACAAAGTAAAACCATTAGGAACAACACAAAAGTCAAACACCAGACATAGTCGGTCGAATATTTTTGCTTTTTATATGATGGTAACACAACAAGCCACTAAGCTAATCCACAAACAGTTTCAAAATCTGCAATTTTTTTCATAATCCTCCAAACTCAAGCTTTTAAATGGCATAGCATGTCTACACCATAGAATCAGAACACTTATACAGTTATACTACATATGCAAGACTTAAAGTTGCCAGAATTTCATATTTCAACTCAATGAAACCTAGAATGTAGATAGTTAGAACTTAGAACTCATGGAACAGGACATGAGCATAATTGCTGACAATCTGGTGGCTGCTAGGGGAGAACTTCTTTAGATGAAACATGAGGAATATACAATGTATCACTGATAATTATTCTATAAATTTTTAAATGTAAAACATAGCAAAAGAAGTAATGCTTTGAAATCTCCAGGTGGGATGGAATTATGTCTCTACAAATATATGGTCCACATCTACAAAAAATCCGACAACAACTGTACAAATCCACAAAGAGTTAGATAAAGGTAGTCGAAGCAAGTATACCTGTAATGCGCCTGCTGGGATCAAACACGAGCATCCTCTCTAACAAATCAAGAGCTCCAGGAGCAGCATTTTGAAATTTGGCAGAAAATTGTTGCTTTGGGTATTGTGGGAGCTGCCTAACATATCTTCGGGCATTGTCACTCCTAAGAAACCCCAGACTGGCATCATCTGGAGACCCTATCAGCTTTTTACGGAACAAAAGAAGATCAGTATCGCTGTATCGGAATAGATACTAGCCAACTTCTAAAATGGAACAATAACAAAGGAAAATATGCATACGAATGGAAGCAGTCGTTCTATATATACTTCATAACCTTGAAAAAAGATACCTCGGTGATGAGTCTCAACTGATGAACATAATCTTTTCCAGGAAATAGAGGTTGTCTTGTCATGATTTCACCGAGTATGCAACCTACAGACCAGATATCAATAGCAGCAGTGTATTCTGAACAATTTAGGAGCAGTTCTGGTGCCCGATACCAACGAGTAACAACATACTCCGTCATGAAATCTGTCTCAGATGTTGTCCTTGCAAGCCCGAAATCTCCAATTTTCAAGTCACAATTTGCATTCAGAAGCAAATTACTGGGTTTAAGATCACGGTGCAACACACTTGCAGAATGAACATATTTAAGCCCTCTCAGAATTTGGTAAAGAAAGTACTGCAGATTTTGGAAGAAAAAAATCAATTGACCTTTCCTAGTAAATCAAAGTTATTTCGATTAAATGAGGTGATCTTTAGATATTATAGTTATAATGATACCAAACGAAATACATATATATTCTTAATGACATAAAAAGATGAGGCCAAACCCGGCAATGGTCATCGGCCAACGGTTGGTTGGAACGATTAATCTGGTGAAGATCAGTGTCCATTAGTTCATAAACAATGTAGACATCGTTGAAGTTCTCCTTCAGTGGTGGTCGTATTATGTCTTTAATTGCAATCACCTGAGAAAAACACAAGACACAATGATAATGGGGTTCTGAAGAAATTTCGCAAATACCTAAAGACATGCTAAATAAATTCCACAAAATGCCCACAGTTAGAAAGAAACCATAATAGAGTAGTTAAGAGCAGAAATGCTTACATTATCATGATCCATGTGAAGCAGAAGTTTAATTTCACGTAGTGTTCTCTTTGCATCAATTCTGTTATCAAATGCATTGCCAATCTTCTTAATGGCAACTTCTTCACGAGTCTCCGAGTTTAAAGCAGCACTGAAGCAAATTAAAGTTTTAAGTTCATGTATGTGATCAGTCAGCAGAGTTGTACTGAGAATGCAATATCTTTTGCCTATGTCACGACTCACCAGTTGGCTACAAATGTACAATACCAGACAAGACAAGTCCTAAAATCGACAAACGACTCAACTAAAAGAGTATCAGATTGGCCTCTAAATCATATGCTTTTTTGAGAAAAAATCTATGAGTGCCCCCCAAAATTTCGGCATATTGTCATCTATTTCCATTTTCAGTACAGAATCTACAGATTACAATTTATGGAAATATTATCATTCCTTACAAAATAGGAGTATTGAATACCAAATAAATTTGGTATCATGAGATAGAAAAACAGCCAAGCACCTAGCAATGACAAATCCCATAACTAAACATTGACTCTCTGAACCTCATTTACTTAGTTTTTTTAGCTTTAGAGCTATGATGCATCAACAAGAATGATATAACAGCTTCAGCCAAAAGAATCATATTTGAGACAAGAAATCAAACTCACAATCCCATTTTAGTGAAATTTCTGCACACTTTCTCATTAGGTTGATCATCAACTTATAAGATACCATCAAGAACAGAAATACAACATGAGTGAAGTTGGATCAACATTCATCCAAGATCTGGAGACAAAATTCTCAGTTTCATTCTATCATATTTATCAATTATCATCAAGTCAACGATAGATGAACAAGTCAACGCCAAATCAACTAGAGCTGTTCAAACAGTAAATCAACGAGTAAGAAGGTTGAATTCAAGAAGATAGAGAGGATTATTACCAGACAATGCCATAAGCCCCACGCCCAATGGGCCGAAGAGGGACATATTTTCTTGAAACTTCAAAGATGTTTCCGTACAAATTGTACTGAATATATCTTCCACCATGAGTTGCAACCCCTCTGAAATTATTTTGTCCACCGTGATCACCTGAACCAAGGCTCGACTCCACAGACATACCCACAAAGACAAATAATCGTGGGAAGAGAAAACGATTGATAAATTTCAAGAACCCACTTAGTTAAAAAGACAGATTTGTTTGTCTGAGGATATGATGATAAATTGAGCTTTTTCTCGTTTAATTTTTTTTATTATTTTTTTTAATAAATAAAATCTGGAGAAAAAGTGGTGTTCGCTTGTGAAACTTTTGAACCGGAATGAATGACTTGAGACTACCCGTGAATAATCTTCAACCATACATATTGACTCTGTTTTGCTTTGAAATTTGATTTCTTTTTTCCATCTGTTGAACCAAACTTAGAATATATTTTGTTTACGCGTATTTAGAAAAATAGCAAGTGTGTGAGGTAAGTATTACGAGAGTATCTAATAATAGTGTCGTATTGTTTTCTGAAAATAGCACTACACGTTGTTGGCAAGTTGACTAGTTGACTTAGGCAACCAGATCAGGTCATTCCATCATGTGAGTCATTTGTCGGGCAAAACGAATTGCACGAGAGTAAGTGATGTAACAATATGATTTATATGTATTTTTAGAGGTAGATGTAGTTAAATAGTTAAATCCAACAAACATGGCCGCAGTAATTTTATTCTATCTGCATACACGGGTAGTTTCCATCAACTACTATTTTAACAGCAAACATACAACATTTGATGTATTGTTATAATTATTACTAGTAATTATTTAAAATATAAGTTTTCAGCAGCATTATTATTTATGGCAAACCATAGTTCACAGGATCCACTTAATCTAATCCCAAATGAAGAAAATCCATAAATAAGTCAGAGTTTATTACAGCAGTCGCCTAGTACCCTGGCCTTCCATTCTTCAAAACTTTCCTCAGCTTCCTCGGAGTCATAGCCGATCAGCCTCAGGTTACTACACAAAGCATTGCGTCCCAACAGAACAACTCGGAAAAACTCATGCACCTCCCTTCCAAGCAAACTAAGTCCTCCATACAGTTTTTGCATCGATTCTTCAAACTCCGACTTCATGTTCTGCAACACTTGGCCTTCAACTGCACCATCTTGCACGCCAGCGTATAACTTCTTCACACCCTTCTCAACAGCTCCTAGCTCCTTCAACAAAGCGTTTAATTCCATGTTTCTTATCTCAGTGTTGACACAAGTTTGGAGATCAACATAAGTCTCTGCCCACAAGCACGTCCCAAGAACACGCACATCCACCAACCACTTTGCAGAACCAGAGAAAGCAGTAGCAAATACGCTGCAAATGAAAAGAGCCACAACTTTAAGCCCGTACATAGCTTGCATCAGAACTTTTTCCTTTGGAGAGTTCTTAATCTTTGAAAGCTCCAGTGTTTGGGCGAGACTATCCATGATAGAGAAGATTCTATCAAGCTTAGAATTCTTCGGGCTCATATGCTCCTCCCATTCATCCAAAAAAAGGTTTGGGGAAGCAGCCAGGTCAGGCAGAGCGCATCGAAGGCAAAGGTGGCCATGTTTCAAACGCAAAATCTCGTGATTGAGAATGGTGCAAATTTCCATCAACTTCACACTATCGTCAAAGTAGGCTTCAATCCAAATGTCATCCCAATTACAAATGGGGAGTTCAAGAGCAGTAAGAAGAAGTTTTATCTCAGCATGGATTTCAGATAGCAACTCCAATGCACTTCTCATCCATGAAAAAGAGAGAAAATCATTGCTACCTGTAGGCTTAAGCTTTTTAAGCCTCCCTGCCAAATTTTCCTCGAAAGTATTCAACAAATCAAGCATCTTAGGGGGAAGAGAGGATCCCTTCGGCAATATCATGCGGAAAGGATTTCCGAAAGGGAGAAAACGCCTGGGAGGATCCTGAGGACGACCCATGTGATGAATGCTACAAAAATATGCAACACAACAGAAAGGGATAAGTCTTGAAACTACACATGTAAAAATAAAATTGCAGAAAATAAGAGACCAAGAAAGAAGAAATATAGACGCTCTCATAAAGATGCATTGATTATCACCGGAAGATACACAATACCGTTAAATATTAAAATCGTTACAAAAGTAAAAGAAAGATTCCCACATCTTTATCATAATTTACGCCACGTGAAAAATAAAAAGTAGTTGTACACAAGGAGAAAAACTTGTAACACGAAAAATCATTAGCATAAGGAAGGGAGAGGCAGCAATTTAAAGTAAAAAACGGTGTCATGCTCTAGCATGTTGCATCTAGTGCTCATGAATTGCTGGTTGCAATCACCAAGTCTATGATCTATATAAACAGAAAAGGTACTTCTCGGAACAATTGTATTAAGAAATTAAAATCACTGCCATAATTGCACCAAGATTGAAAATACAAAAATGATTTAAGAAACCACAATCCTCAATTTGAAAATCACAATATAACAAGATGTCAAACACATTCGACTTCATAGTTGTTGCCAACACTTTCTAGTTTTTGAGACGACAAGCCGTCACAACAGTTTGTCCATTTACTTTACGTGTTTGAAGCCACAGTCATAGTGCACTAATACTGAAAGCAAAATACAGATTAAGAAACCCAATAATTACAATTTCAAAACTAGAAAAATCACTAAATAACATCAACGTCAACATAACATATTGAATCATTGACTACTAGTCATCAGTCTCACTGATACTTACTAGTTTGCAGCTACAACGAGACGCTGCATACCTAAAAAAATCAAAATCCAGCCTAAAGTATCAAGAAAAAATCTTAATATAAAACAAGTCAACAGCCTTATGAGAAAAAAACTATCATTTCTCTCCAATTTAAATAATTCCAAATGTACTGTCTTGGTATAAAAAATATCTCAACCAAATTTACAACTTTAATGTAAAACCATCTTCAACCCATTTCTCATCAAATAAATTTTATTCATATTTAGTAAGTTAAGAATTAATATCAATCTATATTAATTTTCCAAACAAGTCAACCTTTTACATTTGATTGCTATTAAAAATTACAAAATAAAAATCACAATATAATATAAACCATTGATAATTTTTTATACAATAAAGATTACTAAAAACACATAACTCAATCAAACACAATATTAATTACTCCACTATTTAACTTTAAGTATACAGAACTGAATTATTTATAATTAGATAGTAAAATATAATATACCTGGAAAGAAAATTTGAATAGCACGAGGATTAATTCATCATGCCAATAGATGAATAAAGTTAATACTCCGTACTAACACCACTCAAAAATGTATTTGGGAATTTGAACTCATCACACTCATTCGATTATACGTGTGGATGAATAGTGTCACGCCACTTACAAACGGAATACGGTTGGAGTAGATTCACGCAAAAAAAAAAAACCACACCAAACAATTAGAACAGTAAATGCGCGAACATTCTGGATTCACCAAATAATCATGAAAGAAAATTTATCCAGAATCAAATTACTGTAAAATAGACTGCCGAATTTAACAAAACTCCGCCGATTAAAACAATCCGGTGAAAATTTCGCAGGTCTTCAAAATTTGGTATAAATTCAAAACCAAACTGAAACTGGTAACTACAACACAGAAGGCGAAGTAAAGTAGAGAGATACGGCGGCCGAAAATTGTATACAAAAACCAGTTCAGAAGAAGGCATACCTGCAACAGAACTCGGAGACGCGTATAAATGGTGATTATTGGAGAATGATCGAACGAAAACCTTGCAGAACAATTACGTTTTCTACTAGATTTATAACTTGTTGGGAAGTAATTAATCCTGTGTACCAAATAAACTGCTACATACTGTATTATTGTAATACGATCGATTTAAAAGTGCACACCCTTATATATGAAAAATGAAAATAGATATTTTATAATATACTCCGGAGTATAAGTATTATTGTAATTTTCTTTATCTAAAAAGCGCGCATACCCTTACGTGTGTGTATATGTGAAAGGAGGGCATTTTCGAAAATAAACTACTTGACCATGACGGTAAAGTATATTAAATGCAACATTTATTATGTGCAAATCCTAAATGCAACCTTTACGTGTACATGTGGAAAAAAAATGCGATGCCTACGTAAAAATAATTACTAGGAGTATATTATATTGTATTTTTATTTACAATATTTTATAAGTTTAATATACAATTTTTAAAAAAAATTATAGTCTACATTATATTTAAAAAAGAAAAAGTTAAACTTTCATTTAATTTTTCAAAGCAAAAAAAAAACTGAGATTTTTTCTATCATAAATAAAAAAAAATGGTAAAGAGAAAATGTATAATTCTAAAAAAAAAAAAGGGATGCAGATTAATTAAACTATGTAGTACAATAATTTACACAAGAGAAAAAAAAATATATACTTTGTATAATAATAGAAATTATTTTGTCTCTTTTTAAACTTAATATTTTGAACGTTCTCTATAAAATTTTAAGTTTTTTTTTTTTTTTTTCTCAAGTTGTGATCCACATCTATTAATAATTATATTTATTTTTACACCAATTTTTTCTTTCTCTCTTTTGCTATTTACTTTTCTTAAACTTTCTATCAACAATTTTACATAAAACCCTCAAATACATAAAATAATATACTATATTTTTTAAAACATGTGTTATCCCTCAAATATGAAGCTTAAAAGGAAGACAAGCGAGTGTAATTTGCTAATAATTTTGGGAAAATATAGCAAAAAATACAAAAATATATATGACCAAATAAGAAAAAAGAAAAGGAACCTTTATCGCGGGCAATAAAAAGTTGTCTTTAATAGGGTTCTCTTCAATCTTAAAAGCAACATTTACGCACACGAGACGAGTCGTGAGAGGTGCAACACAACACCGACCGACAGTGTTGAGAGTTACACTAACCAAACCAAATAGCATATTGGGCCAACCCAACCTGAAATATAAGTTGGACCGGCCCAGTACCACTACAAGGGCCCTATTTGGCACCAATAGACAGAGGTAAAACAATCTGCTGTTATTTCTTTCTTTCTATTTGTATATAGAGTAAAGAATGATTACAAAGGCTATAATGGTTTAGGCCGAAGAAACAATGAATGGTAAATAAATAAAGTTTACAATACAATGAAATGAATACAAAGTACAAACACACTATCTCCATCTACTATCCCCCTCTTCACTAATATCAGATGTACCTCCATTGCTTTCTTCCTTGCCCAACCCCCTATGATGATGATGATGATGATTCTCTTCTTCTTGAACAATTCGCCGTTCCTGAAATTATACACCAACATTGTAAGAAAAACATACAAACACCTAAACAATTACTCATCAAATTCAGAGCCATACATCGCGGGATAGCAAGTCTTCTGATTCCAGCATGTGTATTATATGACCCATTTTCGGCCTCTTCTGGGCATCAGGATCAACACATCGAAGAGCTACCAGGATGAGTCGTTTCAGTGCTTTCGAGGCAGGCCTTTCTGTCATTTTTGGATCAATTACTTCCTCCGATTTCCTGTTTCCAACCATCGCTTTAAGCCATTCAACTAAATGAGCCTACAAACATATTCGGTCTGAGTTATGAATAATTAATTAATGATTCCGATGCACAACTCCTTAAAAAAATTCCACTATTTTTTATTTTACTGTTAAGACTAACCTCCCCCTCTGGCTGGCTATAATCAACGGGAGATCTTCCAGTAATAATCTCCATGATCAGTATGCCAAAGCTATAAATATCGCTCTTCTCACTAAGCATACCAGTGCAAGCATATTCTGGAGCCACATATCTAGAATAAGAATGCAAAATATTAAATCATCACCAATCACCATAACAACTGCTCTTTTGCAGAACTGGACTAACCCGAATGTTCCCATTACTCGAGTCGTCACATACGAGCTCTCCGCATTCAAAAGTTTTGCTAGACCAAAATCTGACAATTTAGGATGCCACTGACGGTCAAGCAATATGTTGCTGGACTTGATATCTCGGTGAACAACCTTTGGTTCGAGACCTTCATGTAGATAAGCCAAGCTGCCACAAAGACGAGTTAATTGAATAAGTGAATAATCAAGAACGTCACCACATGTATTAAGAGATCACATTAGTTGACTTGTCATACCCCTTTGCAGTTCCGATAATTATATTCATACGAATATCCCAAGTCAATGGGCTGACTTCCCCCACATCTCCATGAAGCCACTGGTCCAGATTTCCATTATCCACAAACTCATACACGAGCATTCTACATGATTAAGTAATGAAACTGAAAAGCAGTTCAAATTTGGATAGTTAAGCATTCGATTAGCAATTAAATAAGTAACAATACCGGTATGCTCCCTCAACGCAGTATCCATACAACCTAACGAGGTTCTTGTGTCTGACACGTCCAATTGCATCCACCTCCACCTTGAACTCCTTTTCAGCTTGACCCCTAGAATCGAGATTAAAGGAAAGATGATGTCATACATTTACATATTGCATATTGGAGAGACAAATCTTTCAGTTTTCACTCAATAAGGCTTAGGTTGCATCAGGATTAAAGGAACTGGGTTTAAAGTCTACGGGCTCTTATTTTGGACTATTTTTTCCTGTGATTTTGATGTGTTTTAAATCTCTTAATATGGAATCATTTGAAAGCCTCTCCAAATTAAAATCAAAATCCAAATTTTTTACATGGTTTCTGCAGAAAGAAGTATCGAACCCAAAAAAAGCATTTCAATGTCAAAGAGCATGATTGCACCCCCAACACGCATTCCATCCCGCTTGTGACGTGAAACAGGTTTGTAAGTCGCTTTTCCCTAGACTTTAATTCAAAGTAGAATGCTCATTTAGGTTGCTCCTCAATACAGCTTTACAAAACCGAGCTTTAAAATTCAATCATTTCACATTAGAAACTACACATCCCAAATATTAAGTTATCCATACAAATTAGAATACAGCAACCAAACAAAAGTACTAATTTAAAAGTGCATGATCTGCATTGCAAATAATCAAAATGTTCAATAACCAAAGCAAATAGAAGACGTCCATACCTGTTATTCAACAAATTCTTTATGGCAATTCGGGTGTTATCAGCCAGAACACCATAATAGACAATACCATATCCACCTTCACCTATCACATTCTCATCCGACAATCCGTTAGAGGCCGCCTCAAGCTCTCTCAAAGTATACCACCTTCCCCATCCCAAATGTGATACCTCAGGCAACGATCCGCTACCACCAACTGACCCAGTATCTGCCCCACCCGTAGCCCTGCTCTCACCGCTTGATGCTCCCCTATCGGAAAAGACCACTCTGTGCTCCACCTTCCCCATATCTATCTGTATCTCCTGCACAGCCTTGACAAGGGATAGATAAAATTATTAGAAAACTAATGTCTATTCTCAACCAGTTAATAGCTTTGAAACGACAGGGGATAGTACACATTCAAGTGGAAACATAAGATAAAATAATTAACTGTAGTTTAACTATCATAAAATTAATGTTCTTTCAGTAAACGGAGTGTCAATCTAAACCATATCGATCAGATGAATAGCAGAAGGGGATAAATGGAACTTTTGGCAAGACTCACAATTGGGTAGGAAACCACTAATCCAACATAGTCCTACAAAAAAATCACTACTAATTAACTGTCAAATCCAAATAATATCATCTTCTACAGTTCAAATGAAGCTTCAATAGTAGCAGTAATTTACCAAAGAGATATAGCTCAGATCATTAACAAATACTGTGAAATATGTGCCTTGCTCTAGTTTAAAGAAAACTCGGTTGACTAAACAAATAAGCCCCCTAGCATAAAAACTTAAATAGAATATTTGAAAATTACAGTATAATTGAATCCGATTAAACAAAATTAGATCGAGTACGCATAATACCTGGGGCACACTGGGGCGGTGGTCGGCAGCGACGGACTCATGGACGATCTCCTGGATTTCTTTGGAGACGACGGGAGTCATCTCGCCGCCACCAGAGCGCTTCACCTGGCGGCGGCGTTTAGCCTTTCCTCCGCTGCGGCGGCGGCAGGCAGTGATGCAAAGAGATAATAGGAAGAGGATTAGCACAATCACTGCTCCGACGACTATTCCGATCACTACCCACAGATGAAGACCGAAGATCGAGGTTTTCTTCGAAAGCTCCGGTTCCACAAGCGCCGCATCGTACACCGACATTTTCGACGGAAATCAACCACTCCGTGTGTGTGCGCGTGTTTCAGTTTTCAGAGTGAAGTGGACGACATGCAAATGGAATTCGGAATGGGACTACAGAAACCTTGATTTGTTGGGGTATCAGAAAACTAGGAAAGGAAATTGAGCGAAAAGGGGAAATTACGCGTAACTGATTATTCATATATATATTGATGGAAGATGAAGGCGGCGATGGGATGTAGGATTTGAATTGAATTGAGAAGCCCCGCCAATGAAATGAGTTCTCCGGCGACTGTGTGTTGTCAGTGTGTGTGAGAGTGCGGGGGGAGAATCTTTATGTATTAAAATATGTCCGAGTGTAATTCTCACTGTAAAGAGAAGAAGAAAAGAAAAGTTCCCATTCCTGTATTTTACTTTGCTTCTCCGGTTTTTCCCCACTTTCTCAAAATCCCTTTTGTTTTTTTCCTAAATATAAAAAAATTGTCTTCTAAATAACGTTAGAGACCAAATTGAAATTCAATTTTTTTATTTGACTTTTGGCTGAATTTTATTTCGGAGCTCTCGCGACTTGAATCATGTGAGAAATATTTACCGTGATGATTGAAATTGTTAAAAAAATGACAAACTAATATATAGTAGAACATTAATATTATTTTAAAATGAACTTGAGTTGCACAATAAAATTGTTGTATACAAATATTTGATGTTTTGAATAACTTTCACTTTTTTTCATTTTATCTTTGAATTTATCTTCATTAGTTAATCCTATCTCATATAAATTTGTCAGATCATCTATAATTTTACTAATAAATTTTAAAATGTATATCAAATAGTAAAAAAAGCGAGAGGAGAATAATCCATTAGTTTGAAAATATTTATCTTTACATAAATAAAACTACATTTCGATTTTAAGTTAAATTCAATAAATAATAGTACTCCGTAATTAAGTAGGAAAGATTAAAATTATCAATCTCTGGCTTGCGTTGGAACTCTTTGGAAAAAAAAAAAAAAAAGATACATCCTTTATGAAGTACTTATTTTTTAGAGGGGCTTTATATTCATACGGCTTTTTTATATGTGCTGGAGAATTTATTCTGATTTTTTTTTTACAAAGAGATTTTATTCTTATTATTGTGTATCGGTTAGCTACTTAGCTCCCCAACCCAAACCCAAGCAAAAGATAATAATTTTTTTTTCCCTAATAATTTTAGGAAAATAAATTTAGTAGAATATTTTGGATGATTCAATAAGGTATAAAGGATATTTAGCGGAGAAATTCTATTGAATATATATATATATATATATATATATAATTGTATTTTAATTCTTAATTTGTACTATTTAATTTTTGAATCAACATTTGACTTAATTCATTAAAGTTCAATTTTTTCAGTTGTATAAATACAACTGATTGCACCAAGTATCATTCTATGTAGTGAGGTGTAAAGATAAATTTACGTCTGAAAATATGAACCTAAAATAAGTAACAATTTTAAAAATAAAATGATATTGTGGTGATATTAATTTTGTGAATTATTTTTATATTGAAAGTGGGTAAATAATATTAACACGTTCTAATGAAAAAAATGTGCAAATACTCACGGGATCCTTAATTGATGATTATTCAGTACTCTCTCAATCGTATTCTCAATTATATTATTAGTCCGTTCACTAAATTTATTTTTTATTATTATACTACTTTTTATGATCTTTTTTAATTTATATTTAATTTTTAATTACCACTTAATTATACAAATTATTATTAAACTTTACTTATAATGATCCACAATATTCTACAATACTTTAACTTTTTTTTTTCTTAAATTTGTCTTTTAGTAACGAGTTTTAGTACAAAATTCAAAATGTGTTTTAGTAACAAGTTTCAGTACAAAATTCAGAGAATTCCCAATTTCATCATGCATTTTATTTACCAAAAAATATTTTTAATTGCTTTCTAAATTAGCTAGCCTCTCGCTTAAAATTTAAGTCGTATCCTTGAGAAATTAATTCTCATTAAATGCTCAATTTTAACGTTAGGGGAAGGAAATTAGTAAATGCATTTGTTACTTCATTGACGTCCATTCTGTACAGTGTTTTATTTTCTTATTAAAGTCGTAATACTACTTTTTTTTTTTTTTTTTTTTTTTTGAGAACAAAATACAAGAAAACCTTAAGGATGGAAAAAAAACTAATTACAACATTTCCTTGATATTTCGTGGGATACTCTCTTCAGACCAATCTTGAGGCGTGAACGAGTGTTGAGCCAACTGTGCTACGGCATGCGCTACTCCATTATAATGTCGAGGAACATGTTGATAATCCCACACTAGGATAGTAGCCAACATCTTCTGTATATGAATAACTATGGAGTTTTCCAGCCCATCAAGAGATAAATCCGATCTAATGGCCTCAATTGTAATACTAGAATCAGTCCTTATACCATCAACTTGCCGCTTATGTCTAATACATTCAGATAGTCCAAATTCTAATGCCTTCAACTCAGCTCCGACAATAGAACCAGGATTATTAATTCTTTTGCAACCAGCCCATATGATAGAATTATGCTTTTTAATAAGAACATAGCCAATTGCAAAAAAATTACTAACCAGATTGAAAGCAGCATCTGTGTATAGGAGACAACTTGAGTCTTCCTGTGAAGAGAAACCTTCCTTTGTATATTGAGACACTTTTTGAGAAGTAAGCAAACCCTTATCACAAAAATCCCACCAGTAATTAATAGCCCAATCGACTTTAAACATGGCAGTACCCTGATAGTTTCTTTTTAAAATCCAATCCTCTGTATGAGCCCAGTTGCATCTTTCTTTCCAGATGGCCCATATTATAAACAGAACAAAAGTAAACTGATCAGATTCTAATTTTTCCCATGCTTTAATAAAGAAATCAGTCATACTACCAATCATGAAGGGCTTTAGACTTTCCCATAATCCAACTTGCTTCCAAACTTGTTTTGCAAATTGACATCTGAAAAACACATGCAGAGATTCAATATCTGAGCCACCACAACAAATACAAACCGGAAAAATAGGCACATGATGCTTCAGGAGATTCCCTTCCGTGGCAATGATATCATTAATAAGCTTCCAACCAAAAATCCGGATTTTCGGAGGTGATTTAAGTTTCCAGAAGATCTCACACAATTGCCGGAAAGCCGGTTTTCGAGATGGACCAGGAATATGCACCAATTCTGAAAAACGCTCCATGTCTTTAGCCATTTTATATCCAGAAGCAACAGAATACTGACCAGAAGAATTCTTAGGCCAAAACCGCTGATCTTCAACATTCCTACCCATGAGGGGTGTCTTCAAAATAGCTTCAACTTCATATGACAAGAAAGCATCATTAATTAAGGGCACATTCCAAGAATAATTGTCAAGTAAAAACCTGTCAACAGTTGAGGCACTTGCGATTCTGGACTTAATGAACCCATCACTCTGATCCTGAAGCCATCTGTCTCTAAAAATTTTAATCGTAGCCCCATTGCCAATCCTCCATCGACTCCCTTGTTCTATGATTTCTCTACTCCACACAAGAGACCTCCAAATAAAGGAGGGATTCGAACCCAATTCCGCATCCATAACATTCATATGCCTATAATATCTAGCTTTAAAAATTGTACTCATAAGTGTATCTGGTTTAACCAAGAGCCTCCACACCTGTTTGGCCAATAAGGCTTTATTAAAAAGAACTAGGCTTCGAAAACCCAGACCACCCTCTTCTTTTGATATACACATATCATGCCATCGTTTCCAATGAATCTTTCTCTTCTCCGTGTTGGTTCCCCACCAGAAAGAAGCAACTAATCTCTCTATTTCCGAACAAACCGACACTGGAATTCTAAAACAGGACATGGCATAAGTAGGGATGGCTTGCAGAACTGCTTTAATAAGAACTTCTTTTCCTCCCTCTGAAAAACACTTGTGACTCCAGTCATTAATTCGCGCCCTAACCCTGTCCACAAGATATGAAAATTGGAATCGTTTTGATTTTGCGGAAAAAGTAGGAAGGCCCAAATATAAATCATGGCCACTCGTCAACCGAACTCCCAAAACTTGCTTTACCAAATCCTTATTAGTCTCCCTTGTTTTTGGACTAAAAAATATCGTGGATTTATCAAAATTAATCAATTGACCCGAGGCAGCTTCATAAATTTGAAGACATCTCTTAAGATGTGAGCAATCATGCTGTGACGCCTTCAAAAATATCAAACTATCATCCGCAAAAAATAAATGAGACAAAACAGGAGCTGACCTGGCTATCTTAACTCCAGACAATTCTTTAAGAGCAATAGCTTTGGAGATTAAAGAAGACAAGCTTTGTGCACAAATAACAAACAAATAGGGTGAAAGAGGATCACCCTGTCGTAGCCCCCTAGTAGGTTTGAAGGACTCCGAAATGGCACCATTAACCCTGATACTGTAGGAGACTGAAGATACACAACTGGAAATAAGACGAATCCACTTCGGAGAGAAACCCATGCAATGCATAACTTTATACAGAAAAGTCAATTCTATTCTGTCATATGCTTTGCTCATATCCAGCTTGAGTGCCGCATAACCCTCCTGATTTTTTGACATCCGAATCCAATGCATTGCTTCAAAAGCGACCAAAATATTATCCGAAATGAGTCTTCCTGGAATAAAAGCACTCTGAAACTGATCCACAATACCATTCATAATGCTCTTAAGCCTATTAGTAATTGTTCTTGCCAGAATACGATAACTAACATTACATAAACTTATAGGTCTGAATTGGGTGACCAATTTCGGACTTTTAACTTTTGGAATTAATGTAATGATAGTATGGTTCCACTTCTCTAATGATGCATCATTATTAAGGATATCAAGAATACGATCAGTTACCTCATCTCCAACAATTGCCCAATTGGTTTGGAAGAAAGAGGCCGGAAATCCATCAGGTCCTGGTGCTTTCCACGGATTAAGATCCCGAACAGCTTTACAAACTTCCGCCTTAGTAAAAGGGGCCTCAAGATGATCAGCTTCAGTAGAATTGATACTAATCGGGATATCACAAGTAGCATTATAAATGTCCTCATATCTTGGGCAACTTGTTTGAAAAAGATCATGATAGTATTGCACAAAGACTTGCTGAATATCTTTGTCATGAAAGACACAACTTCCAGCTTCCGTTTGCAGTTCAGACACCCTATTTATCCGCTGCCTTCTTGTAGCTTGTCGATGAAAAAATTTAGTATTTCGATCCCCTTCTTGAAGCCAAGAAATACGAGCACGCTGCTTCCAATACCACTCTTCTTGTGATACTAATTTATCAAGTTCTTTCTCCAGCTGACTAACCCTTTTAATATCCGGAATTGTACTTTCATTGTTCAGGACAGTCGTTAATGTGTCTTTTACCTTGTGAATACGATCCTTCAAAAGACCCCCTCTACCACGATCCCATTTCTGAAATTCACGTCCGCATTGAGCCAGATTCTCACTTAGGTCTGTATTAGCTTTCTTCTTAACCCAAACTTTTTCCACAACTTGCTGAAAATTGGATTCCTTTATCCAATAATTTTCAAATCGGAAAACACGGCTCTTTGAGTTTTTTTTACCATATAAATGTTGAGCGCATGAAATCATAATGGGTCTGTGATCCGAGCCTAATAAATCCAAAGCAACAGCTTCAAACCGAGGGAAAATAGAAACCCATTCTTCATTGGCAATGAACCTGTCCAACTTTTCTTTGATGAAACCTTCTTTACCTCTTTTGTTAAACCATGTGAATTTAGGACCAGAAGTAATTAAAGGCATCAAATTATTAAGGTCCAAAGCCTCTTGAAACTTAAGCATTCGAGATACAGGATTTCGAATTCCCCCCATTTTTTCATGATGATAAAGTGTTTCGTTAAAATCCCCTCCTACAATCCAGGCCTTTGTAGAAATATGTGTATAGGATTTAAGTCTTGTTAACAAATCCCAAGAAAATTGGCGCATTTCCAGCTTTGGATGACCATAAAAACCCGTAAATCTCCAACAAGTACCGTGAGAATATATTAAAGCATTGATGTGTCCTTGAGAGTAAGATAAAATATGTACATTCCAAGATTTCCAGAAGAGAATCAAACCACCAGAAAAGCCACATGCATTAACAGCAAAACAACCATCATAACCCAACAAAGTCTTAAGAACATTTGCCCTAGCTGATGCACATTTTGATTCGGAAATAAACAGTAAAGAAGGACGGAAACTAGAAACTAAACTATTCAGATTACCGAACGCACGAGTACTACGAAGACCTCGTGCGTTCCAACATATGATGCTCATTCATATCGGCGGGGTTGAGTCACCTCAACCTCCGCCATACCAGAAGTTACAATCGGCTCTCCAAAAACTTCAATCATACTTTTTGCCTTTTTGAAGAGGCCGCCCAAATCTTTAACAATCTCCCCCTCTGACCATCCAGGTCCAGCTCCCCAAAAGCCCATGATGTCTCCACTGTTCTCCCTTAAAGGCATTTTCCTGCATGGTAGTATATTACTGTTAACAGAGGCCAAATCAGCCGAGTTTTCATTTGCATGTCCCAACTCTTCAGCTGCCGGCACAGCCACACAGTTTTGGACCAATTCTTCCACACGTGGGACATAAGGGACCTCACCCTCATGAATGATTTCAATATAGGAGGTAAAATCCAGTGCCCGAAAGTCTTGGCCCAATTGGTGAGTAACCCTATAATCCTTGTCATTCTCAACACCATAAAGAGGTTCTTTTGAAAAAACACGGTGTTCAAAGCCAGTGGGGATAGTAAACGTGAGTGGTGTCAAATACGTACCAGATTGGGGGTCAAAGCGACCCTTTGTAGTTTCCCCAGGAGCATAGACTCCTCCTTCAAAGAGAGTAAGACGAGACATAAGCTCCTCAAAAGACTGGACAACCTGTCTTGGAGGGGCCTTAAAGCTAAGACTAAGATCATTCGCCCTTTCTTCTGTTACAACTTCTTTGCCCTTGTCAATGACACAGATCTCCTCTTGAGTTTCCACTGGAACCCTTGCATGTTCATCACCGTCATCTTAAATCATCCTAAAAACTACCTCCAGCTCTTCTTCCTTTGGACTCTTATGTTTCTCAGCACCAAGCCAGTCTGGGAAAACCTTATGGCTAGATCGCCACTCTTCCGACCTTCCAGTAGCCAGTTTACAGTTTCCAATATAGTGATCCAAGTATCCACAAAGGCTACAGAAGCCAGAAAGGCGTTCGTACCTGAAAATAACAGGCATGCAGTCCTCTTCCACCGTCACAAAGAAGAACCGGCACAACGTGAGTGGTAAAAGTCGTAATACTACTAATAATTAAATATATGTTATAAAAATGAGTTGTTCTTTGGTAGACTCAAGTTCATATAAGAATTTGAAGGTTAATTTTTTTTTTTTTATGGTGTTGTACTTTTTAGTTGTAGTGTCTTACACTTTTTATTAAAAATCATGTTGCATTTTTTTATTATCGTAACTTACATTTTTCATTAAAAAATGTATTACACTTTTCAATAATATTGATGTACACTTTTTAATAATATTATGTTGCATTTTTTAGTTATAATAACTTACATTTTTCATTAAAATTTATGTTGCACTTTTTACTTATAAGAACTTACACTTTTCAAAAAATATGTTACACTCTTCAGTAATATTGTATTACACCTTAATTACTTACATTTTTTTTAAAAAATTACAAAAGAAAAAAAATATTGACCAAAAAGTACTCAAGTCTATACGAGACCTTACCATGGAAAATTGCTTACTAGTACCAAGAGAGTAAGAATTGATCATTTTTCTACCCTCCCCTTACCTTTTCTTATTTTTATTCACCACATATTTTTTAATTTTTGTGCAAAAAATAAAGATAAAGTTTATTACGGGATGCAGGTCGTATATAAGTTGAATACATTTATCATACATAAATTCCATCAGACATAATAATTTGTCTTGTTATTTTTTCTTATTTTTTGACCAAAAAAATGTCTTGTATTCATTTCAGTCTAATTTAATCAAAAAAATAAAATGAGTCCATTCAATAGTCAATCACATCACGGTTCACATTTGTTCTAACTATATCATACTTAACTAAATATATTAATCTACTACACGAAACAATATTTCATTTTAATATTTAGGTGAGTCTCTTGTGCAGACTTTGACTAGTCAACTGTTGACCGTCTCGATTTTTTTTTTTTTTTTCAAAAAATTTATATTTTTCAATAATATTTTTAACTATATTAACACACACTTTTTTCAGTTATAATACTCCCTCCGTCCCATACTTGAAGCTACAAACCAAATTGGCACGGGTTTTAATAAATGAGTTGTTTATTAGTATTGTGTAAGATAAAGTGGGGGTAATAAAGATTTTTCAACTTTATAAATAGTAATAAAGTTACTTTTTAGTGTAATAAAGTAGTGGCATTTGTTGTAATATTGTGATTTTTTAAGGGGAGTGTTTAAAAGTGCTTTTACTATTTTAGGTAATGTTGCTTCAAGTATGGGACACCCAAAATGGTAAAATGTAGGTTCAAGTATGGAACGGAGGGAGTATCATATATTTTTCAGTTATAATAACATACATTTTTCATTAATAGAACATACATTTTTCAGTTATAATATAATAAATTTTTCAGTTATAATAACATACACTTTTCATTAATAGAACATACATTTTTCAGATATAATATCATACACTTTTCATTAATAGATCATACTTTTTAATTATAATAACATACACTTTTCAGTTATAATAACATACATTTTTCATTAATAAATTATACACATTTTAGTTATATAATAACATACACTTTCCATTTATAATAACATACACTTTTCAATTATAAGAACATACATTTTTCATAAAAATAATGTTGCATTTTTCAATATAGTAACATACATTTTTATTAAAAAATAAAGATACACTTTTCAATATACTAACATATACACTTTTTTTAAAAAAAAATCGAATTTAAAAAAATAAAAATAAATCAAAGTTTAACAGTTGACCAGTTAAGATCCACTCGTACACAGTATACTTGAGTGTGCACATGAGATTTTGGATTAATATTTAGGTCATAAAAATGAGAAAATTCATCTTATGAACTCAATTTTCGATGACGACAATTGAGAAAAATCATGAACTCTTAATTTCAAGAGTAATTTATAAGTCTAGATAAGTTGTCCTAAATTCGGATCAATCTAAGGAAATGAGAGCAGTATTTGGGGAAAAATGAAATTCCTTGAAATAAGAGTACAAGAAGTACTCAATTTATATGTGGATTTAAAAAAAAAAATGCTCACACTCCAGTCCCAGTCCGCATGCCCTTTGTAAACAAGTGGATAATATACTTAATTTATTGTGAGAGCGGATAATGATGTGAAGACTCAAGAGGCAGATGTGAGTATATTTATATAAAATGGCCCCAGCAGGTAAAAAGTAGTAGTTTCATA